>OY728160.1:610824198-611449198 GCA_963277665.1 Viscum album | reverse complement strand
ATACAATATGTATTTCAAAAATTATTTTCAAATAAAACAGATCAATTTTGTGTATTCACTATAAGTACACATACGTAATTTATAAATACAAAATAGGATATAAAAAGTTAAATAATATATAATCATATCAGGACATAATTTCAAAGTACAATATTAACTCAATAAATGGAAATTGGGCTAACAAGTTCCCCAAAAAAGATTGTATCATTAGTTTAAGGATAAATCAATGACATGATTATGTGTGAAAAATATAAATACACATAATATAAGTGTATATTATGTTTGAAGCAATTAAATTTCATTCACACATATTTATAGCATGACATAATCAGGAACTGGAAGTTCAAACCAAAGAATAGTAATTGGGTGAAAAATTCCCCTTACATCGTGTCAAACTTGACTCGTTCATTTTTTAATCTCTTGGATAATAAAATGACGTTAATTTCTACTTGTTTAATATCCTTTTTAATGTTTATTATTCCTTTTATATTACTTATTACCCCTTTCTAAACATTACATAATAATTAATGTTAATAACGGTAGATTTGTTGATATTTGGTAGTTGAGTCAAAAATGAACATCCAATAATTAAAAGTTGTCCGAGTGGTCAAAATTATATTTTCTCCAGAATGATATTCATGAATGAGATATAATTTATATCATATTTATCTAGTATATATATGTATTTATAATAGTAGATACCATTTTTATATAAGAAATGATATGCACCATTCATGGAGATGGTAGGTCATACGAACACATTGAACACTACTTTCATTTATATTCCATATTTAATAGAATGAAAACATAATTATAAAAATGTATACTATAATTACAGTATAATATCATAAATAATTTCAGTAATTCTATCTTTTATACATTCCACATTTGGCATGAATGAGTCATAAAACTTTGAGAGGGCGGTACTCAACACTTCCTCAAATGAAATTATCATATTTACCCATTATGGAAATAGTAAAGGTATGAAATACATGAAACATACCAGAGCATAGAGATAAAATAAATACCATAAATATCATATATAATTACAGTACCATTATAATGGCCACCATGAGAGGTCTTAGGAGATAATCGAACAATCATCGTTTCATGTTGTAGTAGTTCTCCGTACATAGAAACAGTATGTTTATATCCATTATAAAGAAGTGTGTGTAAGTGTAGTTTGAATCCTTCTCATGAAAACAACCTAATATATTGAGGATACTGGTGTTGTTTTTTAAACAATGAATAATAAAAGCACATGGAGTGAAGAAGTAAAATAAAAGAAGAGAACTTTAGGGAAGATGTTACCTTTAAATCAAGAAACACCCTTTAGATTGAACCAAAATGATTTCTTGAAGTGCTTTATGCAAAAGGTAAGGATTTTAGGATGAATAGAGGGTTTTTAGAGCTTATTTGGGTAGATGTTGGATGAGCCAAGGGGTCATGAGTGGTGTATTTATGTGTTAGAGGGGATGGGGTTTTATAGGGGGACATTTAAAAAAGTTTGAAAATATTATTTTATTATAAAATTATTTCTGATTTCTAGAGGTGAAAAACTTATTTAATTCAAACCAAAGGTGTATATAAGTCTAACTAAAATTTCCTAATAAGAGTTGGATAGGATTGTGATATTTTTCTAATTATTTTCATATTTGTTTAACCTTTTTTATCTTATTTATCCTTTACCATATTAATAATATAAGGTTAATATATTTACTATAAAATTTCAAGAGACTCAAAATCAATCATTAATTAAATTTTTAACATTATAAATGCCATTTTTCCTAATATTAGATTTTTATTATTTTTTAACAATAAATAAAATATAAATTATTTTAAAAAACTAATTTATGTCTATTTATAAACTATTAATATCATGCCTTTTAAAAAATCTAAAAAAACATTACTAATTCGAAAAAACATCATAAATTCAAAGATAAAAAGTCATAATTATCTCTAAAAATTGTTTATAGCCTTAAAAGATTCAAAATAAATTTATTTTAATAAGTATAATATACTTTATTTGAGTACTTTTTTAATGAAGCAATTATTGCATCATCATTGTGTCATTAATTAATTTGATTATTTAATATATAAAAATTATAAATAAAATTCCATGATGTAGGAACTATTTTAATCTTTAAAATAAATATTTATAGTTGAAGAGGTTACTTATATAACCTCATATAAATATTGTTTTACCAAAAGATATATGTTTATGTTAGTGTTGTCTTTACTATAAATTTGTGAATATAAAGTGTCATTATCACTCCCAAGTTGCTCCATGGGGTCCCAAAATTAACCCAATGATTCCCTAATAGGAAATAACTCATCCAGTAGGGTCATGAAAAATATAAGGGTGATTTAATATTATTATTATATTATTTTTAAACCTTAGTTATCATATTTACCTTTTAACCATGGTAAATAAAATATTTACTGATGTAAATATTCCTAATTTCTAAAAATAAAAGTTTCCCATTTACACAATTTAGAACTATTGATTCCAAATATCAAATAAATTTTTCCAAATTCAAAAAACATATGTTTCAGAAAAAAAAATTGAAAATTAAATCCCGTTGTCTAAACAAAAAGCGTGTTTTTAAAAAATAATAATGATCCAAATATTGAAACTTTTTAATGTCCAATTTCATTTTGAAATTACTTCCAATGACCAAAATTGGATTAAATGGTAAAAATATAACATAATTGCACTGTAAAACCAATTAAAAAGGTAATATAACCATATAAATAAAGTTCATTAAAATGTAGTTTTGAATTAAAATGAATTATTAGTTACCATTAATTAAAAAATTGAACATTATCAGAAAAATACCAAAATTTCATCCAAAGTAAATTATGATTTCAGGATTATAAATAAATTTTTTTTGTCAAATAGAACATATTAAAGTTACAAAACTATATTTAAAAAGGGTTCACCATAAAAAGGTAGTAAATGAACCTTTTAAAAAATATTAGAGTATATGTGCTTATAATTGGACTCATTCTAATTTTAAGCCTCTATCTTTTATTGGATAGATTTAAAAAAATATAACAAAATTTATAATCATATTTTAGTTTGTTCTGTTCATTACTTCCAATATAATGATTATGCCTTATCTACCATTTAAAATAATATTATATTATTATTTTTCAGTATGTCTCACCCTTATGTGCAACAAGATATTTTAGAGAAACCCTTCATTGAATTTCGGGTACGCCATCAAACATAGCATCCCCGATAAAGTAAAATTAATATTTAATTAAAAAATATCATATAATTTGAAAATATCATATTGTTTATTTACTTGGGCTATTACATCCTTCCCCCTTTTGGAAATTGCATCCACACTATTTTAGATTTGGGCTCATAATCATCATTGACTGTACCACATTAGGAAAAGAGTTAATAAAACTATCACCTTAAACAAAATAAAGAGAAGTAAATAAGTCACCTGAGATAACTCATACTAAGATTCTATGAAATATTAGTTATGAAGGAGAAACTAAGTGTCAAATTATGACCGATAGTCAAAAAAAACATGAATAAGAGAAAGTTAACCCTCATAAAACCATAAAATAGTGACATGCTAAATAGTCTTTGGATCCCCAATTGGAAATGTAAACATACAACATATTTTTATGTTTCCTTTCATAATGATGAGAAATTTATTTACGAGATTGAGTAAGAACATAAGGAAATATTATTTCCTATCAAGTATAGTTTCATCCCTTAATAAATTTCTTCCAAAAACTCATCTTTTCTCTAAAATATGAGTATTCATGACGACACAGTCACACCTAAAGCTCTATGAACAAATTTTGGGGAATCACATAATATAAAAAAGAAGAACTATATATTTCAAGTGTCATTAGACATTATCCAAACCAAAATGGTTAGTACAGGATCATATAATCCCCAAAAGTATAGTCCTTTATTAAAATAAATACTACTCTTAATCTCCAAAATTCAAGAATAATGAACCCCATGTTCAAGAAAGACCATTCAATACACAATTGACATTAAAATTCATCAAAATAATATAAACTATGTTTGAAACCCAATATTTAGAAGGATTTGGTCACATATTCTTCCCTAGTAAATCATAACATTTATCTCCAAATAACATCGACTACTCTTAAAGTCTCATAATGAAGCGTAATTAACCTAATAACATATTAACTATGATAGTTTCATCATTTCCATAAATAAGCCCAATATTTATATGTATATAATAAAAATACAGATTCTTTCAAAATAAAATTTCAAACATTTTTTCCACAAATAAGATCCCATGGTATTTTATTTCTCTTAAGCATATTGTGTTCCCAAAATAAGGATATACTTTTGATAAAATATATGTTCCCAAAATCAACATATTATTGATCTATAAAATCATATAACTAAAAGTTGAGGTCATACTAACTAGGGAATTCACGTAGTCTCGTGGTAGGTCATAAATACCAATCAGACTTTCGTTGTGGGTTCGATTCCCATAGCTTTGTCCGATCTAATGGGTTGTCATGTGATCTATGTGTGGCCCTTCTCAAAAACAATATAATTTCATAACATCACCAAAAATGAGATAAACTCCTCCAAAATAACCATAACATGATTTAACCACAATGTTTGTCTTATGCCTCTCATTTTTAACCCAAATCATAATGACCATAATACATTAATTCATGAAGTCTTATATATATTAACTATATTTTACCTCCATAAAATAGAACTATTACCAATGAAATAACATCGTACCTCTATCATGGTTTCCACTTGTTTTCATTGTCATCTTGTTCATGTAGATATATGCTCCATGAATTGAAATAATGATTCAGAGATCTTTAAACATTGTCTCCATCTCTTATCCAAATACACCTCATAAAACATGGGTAATATGGGCAATCACAAAAAAATAGTTTCAGAAAATAAACATGTAGGGAAAATAGTTTCAAAACATCTGATAAGAATTTCATTTTATAAAATAGTCGGACTGAGTTTGAGTTGAAAATTTCAATCATTGGTCCTTTTAAAATACCATATGTATGGGCTGAGAAACTATATTATAAAAGAAAATATAAATAGGTTGAAAAAGGTTTTCTTTCATCATCACCATTATCAAAATCATTATATGATTCAAAATCATGTGGTAAGGTAAATTTATTGAAAATACCTAGTTAATAATAACATTTCTTGAAAATATGAGAATATTGTGAAAATAAGATTTTATTAAATACAACCCATGATCCATGATGATATTGAGGTATTTTGGAGGTTTTTTATATCTCAACCAATTTCTTACAAGTGAATTGTATGTTAGAAAATGTTTTAGAGCCATATGGACATGACATTTTAATAATTATTGAAAGCAATTCATCAGGAAGAGATAGGAATGTTGTTTTAGATCCCCATCCTTACATTTGAAACAGAACATCATTGATCAAAAAAATTATAAAACAAATATTTAACTTAAATAGTAGACATAGGGACTAACCATGTGTTTAACGAAAACTCTTAATCCATAAATATGTCTAAACCGACCTATGATGCCAATAATAAGGACCCTTCCATAATCATTACATAATCACGAGTTAAGTTAAAAATTCACATTTATGGTCCTTTCAGGATTAGAGTCTTAGAGAATTGGGCCATAACATTTACATGGAATCTCAAAGATAACAAAGTATAAATTTCAAATTAGTTTCCATTTTTTTCAAAAAAAAAAGAAAAAAGAAACATGTCAAGTTCCATGTTTTAGACAACATGACCTTTCCTTGTTCCCATTTTGACCCTATTCATTATTAAGTCCTCTAAAAAAAGTTTCAAAACAATTTATGTGTACAAAAATATCATTAAGGGTTATACTATAATGAAAAGTAAACATTATCTCATCCATAAATACAAATAAATGAAGTCATAGTTTTCAATCTTTAACTTATCACACAAAATAATATGATTTATGAATAACAAATGGAAATCATAAATCATAAAGGTACCTTGTGGAATTCATAACATACTTACGTTGTAGATTTCACAGCTACATAGAGAGTTACATTTGTAATTCCCATTACAATATATTCCCCAAATATCTTAGGATAAACATTAACGTTTACCTCTATAACATTACCCTATGTGTTGTAGTGCTATTTCAGACTCACCCGCCCAAGGTTTTTCCCAGAACCACCCATATACGAAAACGATTCCCAATAACCATAAGACATTCCCAACACATAAAACAACCATAAAATAAAGATACCATTTCTACATTTCAATCACAATATATCATTTCATGATATAGACATAATAAATGCTTCATCAAACAATTTTCAAAACCATTTAAAACTTTTAATAAAGAGTGTTTGGAATAATAGTGTCTCATAAAAATTTGAAGACATTGATAGAAAATTTAATTTCAATACAGTCATTTCCAAATAAATAAATCCTAAAAACCATTTTTAAAACATGAACATTAAATAAAAAGATTTAGAATGCTAAATCTTCAAAACATTTAAAACAATATTTTTGTTAATGTTTTCATGAACAAAGGAGAGACTCTTGAATATAACTAATTGAGTACTAACATTAATAAGAGATTATAATATCATTAATATAAGTAAATTCTGATATAATATGTCAAAAGGTAGTATGTACACCATATAAATGTGAATTTTTGTATAATAACAAATAAGTCTCAATGGAAAGTAAATTGAGATAATATTCCTTTCAAATATTATTTTGTAAATAAAATAGATCTATTATGTATATTCACTATAAGTTCACATAAATAATGTATAAATACAACATTTGACAGAAAAATTTATTTCATAGATAATCATAGCATGACATAATTTAAAAGTACAATATTAACCCAAATAATTGAAATTGCGATAAGAAGGCCCCTTTCAATGATTGTATTATTAGATTAATGATAAATAAATGACATGATTATATATGAAAAATATAAATACACCAAATATAAGTGGATATTAATTGTAAAAAAATCAGAGGTTATTAAAAAATATTTATATCAAGACATAATCAAGAAGTATATGTTCAACCAAAAGAATGGAAATTGGGTGAATATGTTCCCTTACCTCGTGTCCGTCATGACCCGTTATTTCTTTAATATCATGAATAATAAGCAAAAGATAATTTCTAAATTATTATTAACCTTTTTTGAGATTATTATTCCTTTTATATTACGTATTTTCATATTATAAACATTACATAATCATTTATGTTAATAACAGTTGTTTTGTCAATATTTGGTACTTAAGTCAAAAATGAAATTATTATAATTAAAATTTGTCTTAAAGGTAAAAATTATATTATCTCTAAAATTATATTAATGAATTATATATAATTTATATCATATATATCAAGTATATATATTTATTTTTAATAGTACCTAACATTTGGAGATAAGAAATGAAATGCACTGTTCATGGAGACGGTAATCCGTACATAGGCATGAATACTACTATCATTTATATTCTATATTTAATGGAATGAAAAGATAATGATACATAGGTATATATTAATTATAGTATAATACCATATATAATTTAGTAATTCCATCCTTTATATGTTCCACATATGGCATGAACAATTCATATTACTTTGAGGGGCGGTAGTCCGAACATCCTCATATGAAATTATCATATTTTCCAATTATGAAAAGCATAATGGTATGATATAAATGAAAAATAAAAAATAATAGTGATAAAATAAATATTATTTATATAATATATAATTATATTTTCATCATAATGGCCATCATGAGTGGTGGTGGGAGATAATCAATCAATCATCGTTTCGTGAGGCAGCAGTTCGACGTACACATAAATAATATGTTAGTATCCATTAGATAGAGGTGTGTGTAAGTGTAGTTTGAATCCTTCACATAAAAACAACCTAGTATATTTAGGATACTTCTATTTTTTTTAAATAAAGAATAAGAAGAGCATATTGGGTTATGAAGTGAAATAAAATAATAGAACTTGATAGAAGAAAATAACATTAAATAGGGTAACTCCCTTTGGTTTGAATCTAAAGGATTTCTTTAAGTGATTTATAACTAAGGTATGGATTCTAGGAGTAATAAAGGTATCTTAAGAGTTTATTTGGTAGAGTTTGGATGATCCAATGGGTCTTGAGAGGTGTGAGTCACGGTTAGAGGTGATTGCTTTTTGTAAGGGGGAGGAGGGGCTCGTTATGAATGTTTGAATTTTTTTTGTATTTCATAATGATTTTATATTTATAAAGGTCTAAATATTATTTAATTAAAATTTTAGGTGTATATAAGCCTAAATAAAATTATCCAATAAGTATTTGACTGGTTTTTGATGTTTTTTTATTCCATATCATTTTTATTTAAAAGTTTGTTAACTTATTTATCTTTTACCATATTCATACTATAAGGTAAATATATTTACTATAAAATGTCATGAGAACCAAAATAGATCATTAATGGAATTTTTAACATCATATATGTTAGTTGGCCGAATATTAGAATGTTATTATTATTTTAACATTTAATAAAATATAAATTGTTAAAAAAACTCATTTATGTCAATTTATAGACTATTCATGTCATGACTTTTAAAAAATATTTAACAACTTCATTATTTATAAAAAAACATCATTAATTAAAATATAACAAGTCATTTTTGTCAATAATAATTGTCGATGGAATATAATGTTTCCAAATAAATTTATTTTAACAATTATAATATCATTTATTTCAATCCTTTATTAATGAAACAATTTCCGCATCACCATTGTGTCATAATTATATTTATTAATTTAACATATAAAAATTATAAATAAAATACCATAATGTAGTAAATATTTTAATTTTTTAAATGAATATTTATATTCGAATAGATTACTTATGTAATATAATATAAAAATTGCTTTACTAAAAGATATATGTTTATGTTACTTTTTCTGTATTTTAAATTAATTAATATAAAGTGTCATTATCACTCCCATTTGGTCCCATGGGGTCCTAAAATTGATCCAAAGATTCTCATGGTCAGAAATACCTCATATAATAGCGTTTGGACAAGTGTAAGGGTAATTTAATATTATTATAATATTATATTTCACCCTTATTTACCAGATTCAGCCTTTAACCATGGTAAATAAAATTTTTACTGAAGTAAATATTGATAATTTATAAAAATAAAATATAACTATTACACAATTTGGACCACCTGATTCCAAATATGTAATCCTTTTTTCCAAATTCAAAACACATATCTTCCAGAAATTAATTTAAAATTAATTACCATTGTTAAAACAAAAAGCGTGTTTTTAAGAAATAATAACTACCAAAATATTGACACTTGTTTATGTCAAATTTCAAAGTGAAATTACTTAAAATGACAAACATTGGATTAAATGGTAAAAATATAACATAATTACACATTAAACTCAATTAAAAAGGCAATATAACCTTATAAATAAATTAGATTAAATGGATGTTTTGAATTAAAATGAATTATTTTTCACTATTCATTCAAAAATTAACAATATCATAAAAATTCCAAAATTTCATCGAAAGTAAATTTTTATGTTTCGATTCGGAAGAAAACTTTTATTGTTTCAAATATATCTTATAAAATTGATAAAAAAACAGATTTAAAAAGGGTTCTTTATAAAAATGAAGTAAATATACCTTTTAAAAAATATTAGAATATTTGTTCTTAAAATTGGACTCATTAAAATTTTGAGCCTCTAACTTTTATTAGATAAATGTAAAAACATTTAACAAATATATATAATCATATTGAAGTTATTTTTTTTAATTTCTTCTAATACAATGACTATGCGTTAACGACCATTTAAAATAAAATTTTATTATTATTTTTTTGCATGACTCAGCCTTATGTATAATAAGATATTTCAGAGAAACCCACTGTTGTGTGTTGGGTACACCATCAGACATAACATCCCCTTTAATGTAAAATTAATATTTAATTCAAAAATATTAATAAATATGAAAATATCTTAATCTTTATTTTCCTGGGATGTTACATGAGGGAAATGCTAATCCTGACTTTATAAGAGCTTATGAATATGGGGTTCTTGGACCATGTGTGGTGGTCATAGATTTGGATCCACGAGTGGGGATATTTTTGATGTTTTGTTTACATTTTTCGTTAATTCCTGGTTGTGGATCTTTTCTAGTTGGGTGTATATTATTCCCATTTTCTATTCAGTTTATTGTATTGTACTTGTACAATTTAGTGGTTTATGCATGTTTCATTTATTTATAATAGTGTTGGATATTTTGTTCCAACCCATATTAACTTTTTAATTGAGCCAGTTGTGTGTGTTTTCAAAAGATCATATTCGCCCCCCCCCCCCCCCCCCCGAGCTTATTGTGACTTCTACGCTACTCGACACCCCTAGCTTATGGAGGCGGGCTTGTGGTAGTAGCGGCTTGAACCCCAACATTGGTCAGGTTGTGACAGAATAAAATTGGCATATTTTTGGTATTTTAGACCAAATAATAATATCATTATATTATTTCTAGATTTATATGATTTTTAAAAAATTGAAAACAATATAATCTTGATAAAATATCATTATTATCAATTTTGATACTATTAATTTAAATTAACACTAAACAAAAGATATTAAATAGGTAAATTATAATATAAGACTTTGAAAACTACATATTATGTCAAATAGATAAAGAAAATAAATGGAATATATTAAATTAGTCAAAATATATCTATTTTAATATTTTCGAATTCATTTATTATATTTCTTTAAACAGAGAAATAATGTATCATTGTTACATGATAAATTTACAGCATTATATAATTAATAATAAATAAAAGATATATATCTATAATGAAAATAATTTTATTCATATTAGAATTGGCCCATATATTCATTGATGAAAATTTTTTGTGTTAATTTGGACACATAATCGAAATTAACTACAAATAGTGTAACTTATTGTTACATTCCATGATTTTAATATTATAGAAGTCATTTTCGTGGATATGTGTCCATAAAGTAACTACATTTAAATCCTATTATTATAGTGGTTAAATTAAATTCATTGAATAAGAGTTATTACGAAATTATTTGTCTTCATCACTTATTCTTATTCCATATTTACCCAATTTTTCCTTTACAAATGTGATAAAATTTACCATGGTAAATATTAATATTAAAATTATAATAAATTGGTCCTAATTATGAAATTTGAAAAAAAGATTCTAAATCTAAAATTCTTTTGACCGTATTCAATTCTTATAAATTTTGGGGATTTTAATTTTAATTTATATGTGGAAAGTCGATCAAAAAAGATATTCATAGAAATTTTTTTTTATCTAATAAAAATCCAATGTGTATTAAAATATTTTTTGATTATATAAAACATTTAATCAATTATATAGTGTATAAATTTAATAAAATAATTTATCAATGGGGATTTATTTAAATTAATTATATAAAATAAATTAAATACATAAAAATTTCATAAAATCATCATATTTATTTTAAAATATTTTTTATTTTTAATTATAATCATTCAATAATTAATTAATAATTTAATACATGTTTAAAAGATATATTTTTCATAATTAAGTTATTATAATTTATACCCATCAATAAAACTACTTGTCATTAAAATGCATATAATATTTTAATAATGTTTTTCTCTTCATCTAAATATTCTCTTATGTGTAACATATGCTATTTAAAATAGAGAAATTTTTAAATAATAATATTTCATATAGACATTATTTTATTTCATTTTACTGAACATAATACTTATTTTATCATCAAAATTTTCTATAGTAATTAAAACAATAAATAATTTTCTTTCACATCACATCCCTAATCTCCCTTATTGCTACCCAAAAATTTTTGGTTCCTCCATAAATAATTTTCTAGAAATATAGATTTGTTTCATAGAAATTTATCTCTATGATCCCAAATATCCACTATTTGTTATCTATAAAAATTATATTTAATCATGTGTTAAACCTATTTGTTCAGTATATGTGAATGATCATATATGTACATCATCTAGAGAGATACATAGAACACATCATCAATTTGAAAGAGATTGGGTGGGAGCATTAATCGATAATATACCCTAAAAAATATTAATAACATCAACTGGATTAATTTACCAAGGCCATTGATTTCCTTCTTTCCAAATATCATCACACTATTCTATTGAAATAATTCATTGAAATACCATTTCACCCCTTCAAACTCTTGATCATTCTAGTGATTGTCTGCATAACCATTATATCAACTATAATATAATAGTATATAATTTTTAATGGATATAGGCTTATATTTCATTTCCATAGAATGTTCTGATCCCTATATCATTATTTTTCTATCTTCATTCGTGTATTTTTCAATTATGTATTTCTTACCATAGAGGGGTTCATAATGATTCATTTTTATGTTGTTGTAAAATCTATTGTTTTATGAAAATTATACAACTATAAGGTGTTGAAACTAAAATATTTTGAAATAAATTGATGAAGCTATCATCATTTATTCTATAAATTAAACTTTCTTATATAAAAAAATATGCATGTGGATGATAAGTAGTGTTAAAAATATATTTTTATCTATATCCTTCTGATGAATTTTCTTGAACATTGAGCTGAACCACTAATCTCGATCAAATACAATGGAAAGTATTACTCCTTAAAATAATTCCAATAACATAAAATATATTTTTTCAATATGTCCAATAGATAAATATTTACTAATATTAATTATGTGTTCAAATTTATAAGGAGAGAAACTATATCACATATAGTATTGTGTCCATGAGATTTTATGGGGTGTTTCATGAGAAAAATCCAGGGCGATTTTTTCCAATTTTCATTCTTGTATGGTTAATTTCTATATCATCCACTGATATTTTAATCTCATTTAATTAACATTATAACATATAAAGAACTTGGAAACATAATATATAATATCTATCTTTATTCCAACCTATGATAAATATTGTTTTAGGTCTCTATACATGTTTTTTACATCCCGGATGAATATAAAATGATGAACTATGATACTCATCCCATAGATCCTTGTTCAAATATGTAATATACATGATCAAAATTCCACTCAAAGGTGCCCCATACTGGGTTTACCACATGCCCTTAAGAACATTTCCCCAAATTTTAGAGTCCATGAAATAATAGAAATGTCCTATGTGGGATAGTAGGGAATCTATTCCCAAATTAGAAGAGAATAACATAATAGAATAATAAAAAAAGTCAATAGTTGAAGAAATAATACCATAAAACATAAGTAAAAATTTGATAACTGATAACATAAATGAATAGAAGTCGTATCATTCAAAAGATGATGTTTTATGCTACATGTTATATGAAAATAAAAATACATGGTAAACTACAGTAATACATGATATATGTACCAACAATACAAAAGGACAAAGAATCATAGAAGAAATAAAACCATGGAATAGTCACATTCTCTCAACCATATAATATGAAAATAATGTTCCAAGATAAGGGAACATTCCGTTATCGACACCTACAATAATATAATCTGTTTGGGACAAAAAAAAACACCCAAACTAGGTGTGAGACTAATTCCCAATAGGGAACCACCCATGGTCTATACCTATCTGTTATTGAATATATATATATATATAATAGTCCTTGTACAGTGATGATAGTATTAACCTAGGAATTACTTAAAATTAAATTGTCCCATGGAGCTGGATTCCATTTATATTCATTTCATGATAATTATCAGTTCAATTTAATTAAATTACTTATGTATTGGGAACCAGCATAATCTTGAAACCCCTATGTTAATGTAAGCACAACAGATTTCACAAAATACCATCTAGAAAAGTGTAAGGGAATAATGAATCCAAGATTTTTCTTTCACTTGGTAGATGTGGCATACATCATAAAATTCAAATATTCAATTTATAACTTGATTCCTTACATTCCATTCCTAGATTGTAATTCATGTACCTCTCTAGGTGAAAATACACCTACATCCTACATTCCCATCCAGATGATCCTATTAGGAACCCAGTCTTATACTAGGTTTGGTGTGAGTATATGTCAGTTTGGCCATCCTAAAATCCTATAAATAATACCAAAGTTCTAACAATAACATAAAAACAATTCCAATAGATCCTTTCCCTGGTATCCCTCATTATTTGACTCGTTAATCCTTTAAATAATTATTCCATGAACCCATTCAACCATTCGTGGTTTTATCAAAACATAAAAATATAAACCCTCTTTTAGTCAATCCATGGATTCACAGAATAAATCCATGGGTCACCAAGATTATAAGGTATAATTGCAACATGAACTCATTCATGGAATTCTAATCTGAAAAAATGATTCCCACATTTATATTTACCCTTTTATCATTTTATATTCAATTAAAAAATTCATTTGGAATGCGAATGTCAAAACCAAAAGCATCCAATATAATCTCATATAAGGAATTAAATCATAGGTTGTGGGCTTTCAATTACTCAAATGGGAACAATTCACATAACAAAAATCATATTTAAATTAAACTATTACATGGCATCAACATTTACAATCTGACATCAGAAATTAATATAATAATCCAAATGTGTAATTTAAACTATCAAAGGGCTTAACGATCAATTATTCTACATAGGAAATTAATTTTTTATCCAATTTCATATTAATCAACCCATGAATTGTAAACAAGGACAAGACACATTGGAATGCTTATCCAAACAACAATAAACGGTCATTCAAATGAAATATAACCATGTGATGGCAGCAAATAAAGGTAAACAATCCTAAAATTGAGTCAAAACACAAAATAAATAATCTAAACAATAATAAAAATTAATAATAGTTAATTATCATTTAAATAGATTCCCAAGAAAGGGTTCACAAAATTTTGACATATATAAATATCTAGAAAATTAGAGAAATACAGGATACCACCTGACACGTACGTGTACGACTCTCCTCTTTCAGCATTAGCCATTATTTCGACCAAGAATAGAATATATATAAAAAATGAGCAGAAATTATAATTATTAAATAACATGGTCAATAAAAAAATAATTATGAAAGGATCAAGGGGAAATGAGATCTCACTGATGGTGTTCCAAAGCATCTGACAACATTCGAATCGTAGTTCAGATGACGAATATGGAGCCAAATCTTCGTTCGATAGTATTGTTCAAGAAAACCTATGTGAGGTTTCTATCTTATTGGAGAATTTGAGTCTACATCCTATGTAAATGAAATAAAATTACCTGGATTTTACTTGATAAAACATGTTGTGTATATTCTGATTTTCCATTCTCCTGGTGACATTAGTTAAACACCATAAATATGTCATGTCGACATCCATTACATGGTGTATACTGGGATCACATGGCATGCCACACCCAATAATGTCATGTAAATACTTTGTTACCAGTTCAAGAACTTTTTCTACATTTTTAACACATACAAAACAAATTGAAAAGATCAATACCTCAACAGAATAACATGTATCTCATAATCACCCCCCTTAAATAAATTCATCCCCAAATTGTACTTCCAAAGGTGCTGAATAAATATTTGGGGACATCATTGGACAGTGTGATCATACACCAGCCTCCCTCCACTATGTCTTATCCTACACTCAGCCATGAAACCATATAACATGTACTAAATGAACAAACCTGTCATTGATAACCTTTCTAAAATAATCCACAATTCATATATGATTATCCAAAAAAAGGTATCTACCTATAACTCAACATCCAAAAGAAAAAAAGAAAGAGGGTGGTCTGAAAAGTAAGGTCACTACTAATAAACATGGATTATGTCAGGAATATACCATTACCATTGAGGTAACAAAAACTAAAAGGAAACCATCCTATCCTGTTCCATAGTATGTAATGGATCGTCATATCTCAGAAAAAACTTACCCTCTCTCAAGATATTATTGCGTCCTTTCCTCGACGAAACACATATAAAACCCCAATCACTGGAATCAAACAATAATGTTCATCTATGGTGATCGACGCATGGATTTACACATTACTGCATAGTATCCATCTTCTTTCTAATAAACTGGACCTTCTTAGTGGCCTCCTTAACAAAATGAGGCCCCAATATAACTGCATCTCCTACCTCCGGCCATCACAAGGATGATTGACATGGAATACTGTATGAAGCCTCATATCTCACCATCAGAATAGTATCCTAAATGGAATTATTATAAAATAACACAAGCATGGGTATGTTTCTCTCCTAAGAACCCTTAAAATATAGGACACATTTATGAAACTTGTCCTCCATCACCGGAATTGTGCACCATGACTTTCCATCTAGCTTGGGAAGGTAAGATATCCTTAGAAGCACTTGTTCACCCACTTCCCTATGTATTCATTTCCATAATTGATATGTAAATGAGGAATCCGAATCTAACATGAAATAAACTGGGACCTAGTGTAGTGGTAAATTTTCACTGATGAACAACCTTTCAAGCTCATCAACACATAATTTTTCCTATATTGGTAGGAAATGTGAATCCTTCGTGAGATTTTCAACAACAATACATATGACATTATTACCTTAATGATACCCCAATGATACCATCACAAAATCCATCGTGACATCATTCCATTTACACTCTGGAATTTTTAGTTGTATTAAAATTTTGGTGGGTCTATGTTATTCCCCCTTCAACTGCAGATAGGTAGAGCACCTCATAAAAAACTAGCTACATCACTTATCATACATGACCTAAAAAACTAATTATTTAATTCCCAATACATCATGGTGAGACGAATATGAACTTCCCTAATCGGGTCTTGAAAATCCTACATCATTTTCTTGCACATGTCTTCTGAAAAACACAGGTGATTATGAAAATGAAGAACCTCATCCTCACCTATGGTCCAACCTGGAAGAGGTTCATATCCAACCATACTCTCATGTAGAACAATTCCTTCAAACACTAATAATTTCCTCATCCATACTCTTTTTTATAATGTGGAGGTAACAGTTAAGTATGAAAGATACATCCTCCCTTGATAATCGTGAACATTCAAATGCCTCTTATAGAACAACAAATTAGCAGCAACTCACTGCTGGTTGAATGCACAATCTGTATATGAGTCCTCATGCTCAGTGGCATGGACACTGCATTACCTTTACCAGGTGTGTAGATAATCTTGACATCAAAATAATGAAGGTATTCCACCCACCTTCATTATCTAAGATTCAAATCACGCTGTATGAATATGTACTTGTGGTTTTTGTGGTCCTTGTACACCACAAAATCCTCTCCCATTATATAATGTCTCCGACAACATAAACTAAGAAAAACTATATATAACTCAATATTATGTGTTGGAAAATTCTTCCCCTGTGGCCTCAACTGCTAAGACCCATAATAATTGACTCAATATTTTTTTATAAGCAATGCTTTCATCCCAACACCTGAGGCCTTGTAGTACATGTTGAAACATAGTCTCGGCTATAGAAAATAAATATCGGTGATGAAGTCATCTTCCCATTTATCCCCTAAAATATTGCCTCACATGAATTTTCCCTCACATAAATTGAACCCTCTTTAGCCGGGTTTGTTAATAGCGCTGCTAAATTTGATAATTCCTATATGAATCTCATATAGTAACCATCCATCCATAGAAAACTCTGCATCTCAAATATGTCCATGGCCTGCTCCCAGGAAACTAACACTCTCACCTTTTTGGGGTCCAATGATACTATTTTATATGAGATTATGTGACCTTAAAAGTTAATTCGATCTATCCAAAAGTGGAATTTTGTGATCTTATAAAATAACTTATTCTCTCTAAGTGTACTCAAAATGATCTCATGATGTGTGAAATGGTAGTCTATATTATGAGAATACAAAATGATATCATCCCTGAAAACCACAAAAAATGATCCATGATACAGATGGATCACTAAGTTCGTCAATACAATAAATATTATTGGAACTTTTATAAGACTGAATAGCATGACCTTATACTCATAAATTTCATACATTCTCTAAAAGGTTGTATGACGTACATATGCTGATCTAAGACACAACAAATGTGAAATACTCCTCAAATAAATCATTGTTTGTACCCATGCTCCTCATATTTTTTCAAACTGATAATCTATTGATTTTAGAGAATATAAGTTCTTAACCTTCAACTGGTGCAATTTCAGATAATCCATGCATAGCCTGAGGGTTCCATATTTCTTTTCCACAAAAACTAATCGGGAACCCCACGAAGAATTACTGGTTCTAATGAAACCCTTAGTTCAAAATCTTCTAGACTCCTCTGGGACTCTTGAAACTACATCATAGCCATGTTGTAAAGAGAAATGCATACCAGTGAAACTCCTATGACTAGATCGATGGAGACTTATTCATCTATAAATGTGGGTAAACCTATAGAATCATCTAGGACAGAATCCCAAAAATTATTAACCGCTTGAGGGAAAATCATATAATGTCTTCCTTGGTCAACCAGATAAAAAATCACAATTCGAGCTGTCATCCTTCCCAACCCATGATGCTTGGGTCCATCTCGGTTACAAGAACATCAGATTCACTGTTATATATAAATGATCTTCCCCTTGGTGATATTAATGTCACCCTATTGATATTTCAATAAAAATGAAATGAAACGAAACCAACTAGTCCATCCCAATATTGATGTCAAACCCTATCCTCTCAAGGATTTAAGGGTCCCATAAAAAGAGAACCCCACCAACCTGCATGGGGTACTTAGTGCCATATCGCTGACAAGTTTTTTAAATTCCGAATGAAATTCCTATCATCAAAACAACTTCATAACTAAATAAAGAAGCCCAATTATCTCCACAACTGGATCATATATTAATCTATAAGAATCCAGTATATCAAAAACTGATGAAGATAAAACTGAGGAAACTAGAATAGTACCTATGATAGGATAGGTTTTGGGATCCTTCTCATGTGGTGTCTATTTCACTACATACTTATGACCCACACGACAGCCATGTGACACTCTCTGACTACTATGAGCTGATCCACCCTATTGTCAATGAGAAACTGGGGTCTAACTACAATAGACGTGACCACCTCTTCGCTATCAATATCTTGCTACATTCTAGTTCCATGACTAGTGATAAGATGTAAAACTCAATCTTGAATTTGGAGATGGTGAAAACCCTTTCTCACAAGCTTCTAGTGGAAATATCTAGTAGAATGGAATAAGATGGCCCATATATCCACATGATCAACACCCGACTAGTTTCTGCAGACACTGTGGCCTCATATGCAGACCTACCGCATTGGTAGGACATCTCTTGGAAAAGTGAAGATACATTCATAATACCCACATCAACACAAGAATGATCCATATGAAATTCTTACTACCAGTTGACATGGTACCTGATCTCAGGGGTGAACCACCCTGGATCATCCTCTATTTTCACTCTGATTATGCTTAGTAATTAGTTCTTTATAAACTACCATATATATAGTAGTCAACCTCAATATATTTACATGTGATCATAGATCAAATCTGATGACCTCCTCAAATTTCGTATCAATCGATTCATCTTCACCCATTAGAATAGGTATGATACACTAAAGATCTATAAAATCAGAAGAATAGAACAAAAATGGTAGTGTACCCTACTCTAAATGCATAAAATCCCAGGATCTATCGGCCCTCAATATCATGGGGAAATAATAATCATAGAAGACTATATTATAATCTCCCCATAAAATATCCCAATGAATATCAGATTGGGTGACAACATCCCTCTATCACCTGGTCGAATCACACAACATATAGGTTTAAATCATTACCCTCCTCTCAGGATGTGTTTCTAGAATCTCGATGATCAATATCATGGACACTAGGAATGAATCTATAGCCTTTGGTGTGCCATCCTTTGAAAAAATGGGTGGACAGAACTTCTAGAACACTCATGTCCACACTTCCATAGTTGTGGAATGTTGTGGTGCTCCTAAAAAGGTCTACATGAACCTCATAATTCATCAACATAACTATAAAACATAACTTATATTTGGTATAACCGTTGGTGCCAAAACTGGAATGACTGGTGGTTCCACTAGTAGCCTATGGACAACCACCTCTAGGGTATTATCATCACCATCATCCTAGTGTACAACTAGAGGTCTTCATGGTCGATGAATCTATACGGTCAGAAACACACCGCAGTTAAAGAATATCACCAAGGTTCATATTTCAAGAGTGAAAGTACTAAAAAAGATATGAAACCCCTCAAATGTTTCACAAAGTGGACTACACAGTGTATAGACTTAATACACACCATGAAACATCATGCTCCTTTATGGTTGTTTACTTCTGTTTTACTGGGAATGTAAACATCCTATGTACATAGAGAGTAAGTATGGTACATAGTTTGTACTTAGTTTTCCCCTCCTAGACGTGTACTTTTACTTGGCTAGATCCACATGGGGTCTTCCTAGGTAAAACTACAAGGTGTGTATCTAAAGTACAGGATGTGCAATTTCCAAAAACCAAAATTATTTATTCCTCTTTACATGGTAGGACACACGACCATTAAATAAACACAATGGAAACATATCACATAACATGTACTTAAAAATCATTTTTCATCAACATAAAAATGCATGGTGTGTGTTCATATTACCACACCCCATGCTGTTTTGGTTTCCGAACAGAAAATACTTGGAACATCCCCAAAACCCCTTTTTTTAATAGCAAACCAATGTATTCCAAATTAAAAATCATGGAGTATCATACTACCTATGAACCAATTCTTCGAATCATGCTATAACACATCAAAATATGTTTCAATACGAGGTCAAAACAGTATCCTCCAAATAATGATTCAAGAGGTCCCATACACCGTAGGGACCAAAGGCTAGCATCTATCCCATTCTAACTATAATATATACCAATTAAACTATCATTAAAATAGGAATATATATCCTGGTACCTATAACAATATCATTCATATCTAGCATGACATCTATCACAATAGTATCCAATCAGAAATGCATTAAAATATAATAAAAAAAATGTATGGAATGCGATTTCTATCATGTGTCTACAAGATGCATGAGATGAGATAACCTAATCTCATTAGTTTGAAAAATATAACCACATTGATATAAATAATTATAGATCAATACAAGTGTTACTCTCAAATGTGAAATCAAATCATTTTTAATATCTCAAAATCCAAAAAGCACAATTCAATTTGAGGAAATTTGGATTTTCCCTGCACGTTGGGTAGCTACTCTAGGGGATTGTTTCTTAACAAAATATATTTCCATTATATTACTATCTAATTTAACCAAACGATAATGAAATCAAAAAAAAAATCATCTGATACCACATTATAATGTCCCAGATTTGGATGCCACTCAAAGTTGGACCATACCATGTTTGTCACATCACCTCAAGAACATTTCTCCAAATTCTATAGGCTTCCAACTAGCAGAAAGGGTCTAGGTTTTATAGTAGAGAAACTATTCCCACATTGGAAGAGAATAAAAAATTCGAATACAATAAAAAATCAATAGTAGAAGCAATAATACCATTAAATGGAAGTATACTATGGAAAACTAATAACATAAATAACCAAATTCTGTATCATTATAAATATGATGTTGTATTGTAAATGTTCTAGAAAAACAGATGGAACGGGTAAAACTATATTAATATTATATATTGGTACCAAAAGTAAAAAAGTACAAAATAAACTCAAATGAATCGCAAGACTAGGCCTACTACCATGCTCTCCTGCTCTGAATTAGAAAACTATGTACATAAAAAATTATTCTTTCCCTTAATGACATCGGATGTATTATAATCTATTTTTGCAGAAAAACATGAATCAAATAGGGAGTGATGCTAAATCCTAGTAAGAAACCACACATGATCTATGACAATCTATAAGTGAATATATATAAAATATGAAGTGTACAATGATGAAAGTTTTAAGTTAGGAAGTACTCAAAAGTAATGTTTTTTAAAAAAATGTTTTCCATTTATATTCAATTCATTATCCTTAAAAATTAAAATAAATTTAATTATATATGTATCAAGATCTAGGATAGTCTTGAAAACCCCTGTGTAAAAGTAAGCACACCATATGTCTCAAAAGTCCATCTAAACATGTGTATGTGAAGAATGAATCCAAGAAAGTGATTTGGCTTGGAAGACGCATCATAAGTCATTCCATTTCATTATTAAATTTATTAAATGATTCCATCCTTGAGTTTACAAAATTGGAATTCAAATATATCATCACATGAAAGTAGTCCTACATCCTATGATCCAATCCGGACAATACTGTCAAGAACCCAGTCTCACCCTAGTTGTTGGGTGAGTATATATCAGCTGATACATCCTTTGATCCTATAAATATGACCCATGTATTACACATGACATATAAAGAGGACCAATAGATCATTTATATAGTATCCACCATTCCATGGATTGTTTGTCCTTTAAATAATGATTTTCTGAGCATGTGCACTACATTCCTGGTTTTCTCACAGAATAAACATATAAACAAAATTTTAGTCCATCTATGGAATCCCTAAATGGATCAATGGTTCACCCAATGGATCAGGTAAAATCGTCACATGAACATGTTGGTGGAATTCTAATATGAATCCATGATTCACCCATTTCTATTTACCCTTTTATCATTTAATATTCAATTTAAAATTTCATTTTTCAGGAAATGGTAAAAATAAAAATCATCTAATATAATCTCAAGAAAGGACCAACCACACATGTCCTTGCCTTTAAATTACTCACATGAACACAATTCACATTACAAGAACCACATGTAATTAGACTATTACATGGATTCAACATTAATAAAATCTTCTGGGAAATACATATAACAATTTCATTATGTAATTTAAACTTTTACAAGGTTTAACAATCAACTATCACACATATGAAATTAATTTATAATACCAATTTAATTTTACTCTACCCCATAATGGGAAACAAGGACATAACTCATGGTAAACCATGGCCAAATAACCATAATCTGTCATCTAAGGGAAAAACACCAATGGGTGGATCCAAATCTTGGTAAACAACCCTAAACATTCCACAAAAAACATAATAATTTCCCAACATAGAAATTGTAATTAAATATAGGAAATTATCATTCAAGGAAACTCCTCAAAAAATGGGAATACAAAACATCCGCATATTTAAACACCTTTACAGTTAGTGAAAGTCTTGAGACTACTGGCATTATACTCCTAAAACTCTCCTCATCTAGTGTTAGCATATAATTAGGCCTGGAATCAAGTATATCTAAAAAAAGAATAATTTCAAAATATTTGATAACTATGTAAAAAGAACAAAATCATAAAGAATATATCTTGAAGAAACATGAAATCACATATGGGGTTCCAATTCATTTGATGACGATTGAATTTGAGTTTAGATGAAGAATAAAGAGAAAAATCATCATCCAGCACTACTGTTCGAGAAAACCTAGGGAAGGCTTCTGTCGAGTTAAAAAAGATGATGATACATCAGGTTTTAACAAAAAAATTACATGGAATGTAAATTATAATACACATTGCATATATGCTTATTTTTTCCTTCTTCTATAAACTTCCCTTACACTTCATAAATAGGTCCTATCGACATCCATTACATGGCATGTAATGGCATTAAAAATTCTGTAACCCACATTCACATTGTTTAACTAACATATAGCTAATACTCTACCTGTTTCCCATATTTTTCATAAGTACAGACCCAAATGAAAATACCTATACCTCATTGGGTGAACTGGGATTCCATAAAATAGATTAACGGTTGGACACATACATGGTTCTCCAACCTTATTATTCCATTAAGACTATTTCTAAACATAGGAACATTTCTTATCTTTTTTTAATTCTCTAAATCTTCATTTATTAACTCTTTAGTCATCACATAGATAGATGGATGGACATTAATTTGTGCTATATTATATTTAATTTCATTATTTAATTTTTTAATATCGACCCATTAAAATTATATAATTATTGGATCTTTTGTGATCCTCATCATAGATAAGCTTTCATGACCTTTCACCACAAATCATCTTCCACCGGGTTCTCTTTCTGATAGTGGTATTATATTGAGAAGTCATAATCATCAATCATTTTAAAGAATCATATTTAGTACATGTTTAAGTATTTTTGAGTGAAAATATTCATTATTTTTTAGATTTGAATATATGTCACACCTTTCTCCAAAGAGATAATTTCAATAATTATATAATGTAAATATCTCTACCTCTAATTATAAATTACAAGTTCTATAATTTTTCAAATGGAACGTCAATTTGAATGAATTATAATCTATCATGATATAATTTTTCAGGAGAACAAATCTCGGTCTCTTATTTGATTCAACACTATGGAACACAATAAATTCTTCAATGTAAGGTATTACATGCATAGGTTCACTAAATAATATTTTTTGATAAATTAATATTTTCTCACATTTTTAAGTCAAAAAGAAATTAAGTTCCTTATAATTCACTTTGTTATTGGAATATATAATCATGAGAAATATTCCAAAAAGATTCCTTAATTTCAATACAAATATAGAAAACTATGAATTTCTATCAATGCATCTTTGATAAGAAATTTTTCAAAAACATTTTTCTTTGAAGGATCTTCTAATATATCATCCATACAAATTATATGACCCAAAATAAAATTGGAATCCAAAATTCAAAAATGGTAATCTTTTTATAACATTTATCATTTTTAAGGGACAATAGAAACTTCCTCAAGTTATATTCACACTCTTACATAATTTTTCAATATACTAGAATATCATTTGTAAAGACTACCATAAATTTATCAATGTAATACCTAAATATTCTATTCATTAAATCGATGAATATAGAAAGGGAATTAGTAAGACCAAATGGAATCACTATAAATTAATTGTTTCTATACCCTGTATAGAATTAATTCTTGAGAATATATTCCATATCAATATTCAGTTGATGATATATAAAATGATGTTCAGTTTTTAAAATGTATTGATCTGCATATATTTGATGAAATAAGTCACCAATATGGGGGATAAGATAATTTTTCTTAATATTGATCATGTCAAATTATCATTAATCAATGTGGTTTCACGTTGATCTATATTTCTTATTATTAAAAAGAACATGTGAACCCCATGGTGGTGCACTCTGATGGATGAGTCCTATTTAAAGAATCTGTCAGCGTTTATTCTTAAATTACTTCATCTAAATTGGGTAAATTCAATAATGAGCCTTTAAAATAGGCATAACACCTTGTATGAGTTATTTTGAAAACCAAACTTCATGATTCAGTGGAAGAACTATCAATTATTCCAAAAAGACATTAAAAACTCAGAAAAAGGATTAACCATAATGTTGAGTTTCTACCCATATATAAGATTTAGATAACCATCTATTATTTTAGGGGAAGAGGTACAATATAGAAACAATTTTGATTCCACGTTCATATTAATCCTCACATTGATAAATAATCATTGGTTCATTCAAAATATGAAATGTGACTTAACATCCATAGAAATTAATATGGGACCCATGTAGATAAATCGAATCTGTTCCATGTATCAAATAGAATTAATCTAAAGTGATAATAACATGATCAATAGGAATCAAATTCCCACACACTTCAGTCAGATAAAATATATAGACTTGAGATATGACCATTTTATCATTATGATTTTTCAATTATAACTAAATATATTATTATTTATTTGATACGATGGTACCCTTTTAAAATTAATATGTTGTAAAAGGGAGGGTATATATAGAGTCATATAAGACATTAACTATTGATGAATGAATTATAAGTGTTCCATTAATTGATTAATTCTCATAACCCACATCCAAAGATCTGACCACATGGTATGCCCCATTTTATTTGGGATTAAGTGGTTATTGAGGCTAATCATAACTTTTTTTCGGAATCAATCAATGGTTGGAATAATTCCGATACTCTATGACTTTTAGGATTTGTGGTATGGTTAGTTAATTAATTAGAATCTTATTTTCATTTATTTCATTATCCAATCTATTCATGACCTATCAAAATTAATGGGATTTTTGTCCCACATTTCAAAATATAAAATACCTCTTTGTTCCATTCAATCAATTCAAAAAAAATTCTTCCCAAATTTCTATCATGTACTGTAATTTCAATCCACTATATGATTTGTTTGAGTTTTTGTGAGACTTGATCAATCTTTTCTTATTGAAACCATGTGAATGGTGGGAATATCCATTTAATATTTCTTCTTTGAGGGAATTGCAAACAATTTCAATGAATATTTTAATGTATCATGTAAATTTCCTAGAGATACTATTTTTTAGTCCTCTAATTAATTGATCAATTTTACATGTAGGGATGATTATTAAACCTGATGTTTACCATGAAATCCATTTAAAATTTTCCTCAAAGGTACCAATGGATTATTCATCCTTTTTATTCATCTCATGAAATACTATCTATATATTTTTAAATATAATATGATGATTGAAATTACTGAGTAATTTCCCACTAAGCACATCTCATTACATCCTATTCCCATATATTCATGATAAGATTCCATCTTTGATCAGCTTCATCTTTAAGATGATAAATAGTAAAGAAATGTTTTTATATTCTAATCATTGAAGAAGAAAATTATTTTCTAAATGGTGATGATCCATTATTTAGCCAATAGTGGACCATGAAAATAACAAAAAGATGATTGATATTTTCTTATTAAAGAATAAAAAGTTTATTGTTCCCTCATTTTTGCATTTGGAAACTCATCAAGATTCAAATCCTAAGAATATTTCATCATCACAATAGTCACTTTATATATTCCTGATCCCATGGCATTGGATTTATCATCTCTCAAATAATTTAATTATTTATCGAATTCCACATTAACACGATTCATTCATGTTCTATCCATTGTCCTAAAACAACAAATATAGTTGGATAATAAATAATCATAGTTGAAAAATACATAAATATAAAAAACATTTATAGAATGAATAAGTAATTAAACGTAATTTTATTAATACATATTTTTAACTGAGAAAATTAATTTAATACCCTAATATCATGTTATTTTTTAAATTATGTTTATCATTTTTATATTTTTCATTTCACACAATATTGAATATAGCTTTTGTTATATGAAATCCCTATGCAATTCTTTCTTTGTTTACAACTCCATGTAAGGTGTGTGCTATATGAAATATATAGATTTGATTATGATATATGTAAGACAATTTTTTTCTTTTGTTACACAAAATTCATAGTTATTTTGATAGCTTTCATTACACACAATACCTAGTTCTACTGAGCTACAATATACTATTAACATTGATATTAAAATATTATTATAGTCACCACCTTATTGTTGCAATTGAAGCTAAAAATAAGATTAATTAAAATATGAAACTATTATTTATGCATGTATATAAAATGAATAATTTGGTCATCAATTAGGTATAATAGAAAAAAGATCTCTCTGAAAAAAATTATATTCCATTTCTAAGAAAACTACTTTTCTCTATACAAACACCATTTTATATCAATAAAATAATGAAACCAATAATGTTTAATTTTCTTCACAAAACATATATATTTTATACTATCAATTTTTTTTACAATCATCTAATATATTTTATAGGCATAAGATTAAAATAATTCCAATTTTCTGAATAAAAAGATGTATTTTTCAAAAGGGTAATTTTACCACATTTTTATAGAGAACCCTTTTTAAATACAATTTTTTACAATTTTAAAACTTTTATATAAATAAATTAACATATTATTTTAATGTGGTATATTAAGATTTACTTTAGTTGGCGTTGTGGTTTTTTCTTAATAAGTTTCATGTTTTGATGAATATGGAAAAATAATGAATTTAAATTGAGAATAGCTTTTTCATCTAAATAATTTATATTGTTAAAATATATTATTGGTTAGTTTTAAAGTATAATTAGGTCATATTTTTTAGGAATTAATATAATTTAGGTCATTTTAATTAATATCACATTGAATTTGGATGTTAAACAATACAATATTTTGGAAGTTTTCACTTTAAAAACACAACTTCTCGTTCAATCAATTGGATTAATTTTGAATTAATTTATGAAAATTATTAGACTTTAATTATGAAAAACGGAATACATATTTTCTTTCAGATGGTAAATATTTATTAAATAGGTCCCATTTATTTTTTTCTAATATGAATATAACATTGGTAAATTTTATTACTATCCTAAAGGAAAAATTTAGAAATTTTGTAAAAAATAAATTGATAATGAAAAAGTAATTACACTAAAAATTTCCATAATATTATTCGATGAAGATTGTTTTACCCGTAAAACCTAAGGATCAAAATTGAATAATTAAACGGAATTTTTTCCATGAAAATCAATTTTGAATAATTAAAATCAAAGTGAATGAAAAAAATGTCAAACTTTTACTATTTATAAGTATAATATTTTTAATATTTGATTAAATATTTTATATTATTTAGTATATATATATATATATTAATCTGAAAAAAAATAAAATTATCTACATCATATAAGTTTATTTTAAATTTTTAGTGAAATAATAATTATCATTAATTAGTAATTAATTATGATGTAGTAATTATTCAACAAATGAAACAATCAATTAAATGATAATTTAAACATTAAACGAAATATAATCTGACTTAATTAAGGTGATAAATTAATTTTATATGGGATTATGGATTTTTAGGGGTTTATTAAATTAATTTTCTAGAAGTTATCTTATATTAATGATTTTCATAAATTCAATGTAATGAGTAGTTCAGAAATTAGTAATTATTATATTTTATTAAAGTTATATTTTATTAAATTATTTATAAATCATAAAAATAAAAAATAAATAAAATGGGATGAGTTAAGGTGTAAATTATAATATTTTGTACTTTTATGGTCTAATGGTAACATTTTAATTATAAATTACACCCTCTTAATATTGAAGATTTTATTTTCCTAATTAAAAATAAAATTGGTTGACTAAGGGTTAATCAAGTTTATTGGTTTTCAAATGAATCAAACGTAGTAATAATATCTATTTCTAATGATATTAGAGCCATATCATATATTATATTTTAATGAATTATCATTTTTAGGTAAGTGTTTTAATATTGAATTAAATATAAATTATTCATTTAATAAATTTAAAAACTACCACACCTCTCTCTTATAAAAGGGAACACCTTTTTCTCTATTATTCACAATTCATAAACTATTTGATTTTTCAAAAAACATTTCAAATACCATATTATCTGCCTTAATTATAGAATTTTAACATTGTCTATATATCCAACCCATGAAGTACTTTTATGAAAATCAAAAGGAGATAACAAATGAAGAGGTAATGTTCCTCAGTGAACGGTTTTTTAAATATTCCTCAAAACCCATAAAATATTATAATTCCATTATTTTATAGTAAAATAATTATCCTAAATATACTAGGATTTTTTATTCTAAAGGTTTTACCTACACATACATAGACTTATGTCTAATGGGAAACTAATGTAAAATTCATGTGTATGATGGACTACCTCCTTGAAAAATGATAATTGTTCTTTTTTCCTTTACCACATATAATGGTGAGAATTATGAAGAAACTAATATTTTTTAGGATATATATAATATTTATTATTGATTTATAATTTTTTAATTATTACATAAAATGATCTTTCTATCAAATTTTTCATGTAAAATAACATCGTGTGTGGACGTGTGGATTATAGCCTCCAAATGCGATTTTACTCGTTCACATAATAAATGGAATGTATTGGATAGATTTAGTAAAAGTATATGATATAAATGAAATAATAATAGTACTAGAATTTATATATAAATATATATATATATATATTTATTTATATTTATATAAGTATCATTCTTTCAAACGACATCAAAAGGTAAATAATATTCATGAGTACGTATGGCCTAATTTCTCTATGAACGATGTATTTTATTTCACATTTCAATCATATATAAGTTATTATATATATTTATATATTGAATATATATATATTATATTAATTTCATGTTTTAAATTCATCAAATAAGTAAATAATTATGTAATTATGGGTGTCATGAATAAGAAGTCAAAACAGATATGAAAAACAATGGAGATATTACCCGAAATTTATCTTTTACATGGAATTGTTAATAAATGGGTTTTGTAATGTTATTATCTAATTAGAAATGGAATAATATATATGAATATGTTTTAATGGTTAATTTATAATAAAAATATATTTATTATAACTGTTTTCTGATTTTTTCCAAATTGAGTCAAGACATATGGTATGTGATTTGGTCTCACTTTTATTCTTTTAGGACACATTCCTTATAGACTAATTCTTTCTTTTTGTATATATAATTACCATGAATGTATTTTTATTATTATTATTATTATTATTGTTTTTTAATATTCATATTGTTTTATTCCATTCATGGGGCATGCAATTCTACTAATTATATTGTAATAGGTGATTATTTCACAATGTCATCAATAACAAGTATTGTTTATTTTGTAATAACCATTGTGGAATAATTTTTTCCCACATAAATTTTTTAGTAAAATATATTCATTTTTTGCAAATATAATTTTAAAATTTAATTTTTATTTTTATCCATGTTTTAATTTTTATGAAATGGGTTGCGAAAAAATATTTTTGGTGTTTTCTAAACAAGTCCCTTTGTAAATTAATCAACAAAAATATTCTAAAAAAATGTTTTAAACATACACCAAATGAAAATATTCATACACTATAGAGAAATCCTAATTAATTGAAGATTACATTCCAATATTACAAGTCTATTTTCAGTGAAAAATTTTTCATTTAAATTTGGGTGTCAATTTATGAAAAAAAATGTATTAAATGATGAAATGATATATTCCTCAAAAATTATTCTCAGGTGATCCCTAAAAAATATTTCCCATTAAAGATAAAAAAAATTCATGTCACTTATGTTTTATGTGGGATATCTTTAACGGATATTATCCCTATAATTCATATTGATATGTTATATTTATAATTGAATGATATTTAAAAAATATATTTAATTTCAATGGTTATTTTAGGATTGAATGATGATTATAAAAACCATTTCATTACATGTATTATGAGAGGGTTAATGATTTATAGACTTATGGAACAAATATATATATTTTTTCATTCAGTGAATGGTTTTACCTATATCTACCTTTAATTAGATGTGTAATGATAAATTTTAAGTGAGCTCAAAGAGTAAACATGAAGTAATCCAAAGCACACGATAAGAAGGTACACAAAAGGTTATCCTAAGCCCAAAATATAAGGTATAAATGAGGTCATCCCATGCCTAAATTAGGTTCATGAGTGATTATATGAAGCCTGACATACTATAAATACATTTCTGGGTATCATTGGTATATGATTTTAAATGATTTTGTGTATTCCAAAATTACTTCTTCTAAAATTTTTATACTCTCATGGATCATGTGATTTCATTATCTTATCATTAATGACTTATGAAATGACAAAAATTATTCCAAGACTCATGTATAAGATATTTCATATAAATGGTATGGTCATAAAATTTTATGATCATGTTTTCTTACCCTTATGTTCATGTTATTCATATTTTCCTTCCTTGTTTACCCTTTCTGAGCATCTGAGCTCACCAATACTTATGTTTCTATTCCTCATGTTATAAAAACATTTAAGATGAAGTACCAAATAGGATGATATTTATAGGATATGTTGAAGATATTTCTATAAATATATGAATATGTTCCATGATTCCAAAGGGACTAAACTATTACAGTCTGCTGGAATGTGTTTTTTTAATGTAATGAATATTCATCTGGAAAGGTGTAATATCCATGTTTAAAAATATTGGGTCATTATAGTTGGTTTATATCCATTGTTTAGTCTTCAATAGAAAAATATTATGATAAAAAACTAATTAGTTTCCTAGGTATATAACTGAGGACATTTATAGGGATTTATATAAGTATAAGTCTAAGGTATCAAATATTTAAGAGTAGGTTTCATGATTTTGGGATTATATAAGTAATGATTCATGATTTTGTTTTTCTCTAATATAATAACTATTTCTTAGACAATTATTGATGGTCTTAGTAAATTGTGGGAACTATAAGGAAAACAGTTAGCTTTAAATGTTTTAGATGTATAAGGTATGTGTGTGATGAAAATCTATTTACTAAGTGGGAATATTTTGAAGATAATCATGTAGCTTGTATGAGTATTAGTTATAATACTGAGGATAAAAAGACCAAAATTCCACGTGACAGGTATTATATGTTATTACTATATTATTTATATTAAACACACAAAAAACTGAATAATTGAGCTTTAGGAAATTTAATACATGATTCATATTTCATATTCAATGAATGATTAGGATGATGAATCATGAGTAATTTTTTATGAATAAAGTAAGATGGTTTAAGTGTATATATTTTAAAATTTAAATATTATGAGATATTTAAGTATTTTCAATAAAATGATTTCATTATTGAAAGAAAAGGATATATTGAAAGATACTGAATTCATAGAAATTTTATATAATGGAATGCTTATATTCATGAGAAATATAAGATTAAGGTAAACATAACACTTAATATTTTTTAAATATTGAGATAATGATGATTGGATAAGGACGTGATGGATATGAATAAGTACATTCAATGGTACTAATTAACTTGGAAATGATTAATTATATATTGACAATGTGTTTATACTATCAAGGAATGATTTTACGACATTTTTGGACATAAGTAAAATTCCAATAACCATTGAAATAAGAAAGAAAGAGTGTTTTCAATAAGGATTTATGGTAATTACCATTTTTTATGAGAATATGTGATGAAGTTATTCACATGACTGGTATCTCAAAATCATATAATACATTATGATATATTAGGGATCAATACTAAACTATTTTTGAGAATTTTTTTTATATTTTTTATAATGTTTTGGACTTTAATCAATCGATATAGTTAAAAGGTCAACCATTTATAGAACCATTTATATTAAAAAACTAATGAAATTTTACATATTAAATTAGTGTCTTCCCATAGATGGATTTATGCATATTTATAATTTCATCTATCATTTTTTGAGATAAATATTGATGGAATATCTTCTCATTTTATTTATGGATCTCCTGATATTTGATTATATATCAAGAATGAAACATTCACCATAATTTATTAGAATAAGAGAAATAGTGAAAATTGATCAAGGAACAATAATGGGTGATACAGTGCTGAAATAAAGTAAGTAAATATTCTCATAATGTTTCTTAAATAGTTGAAAAAATGTCTTAAAGTACAATTGTTTTATGTTATGAATATTTTTTAAGATATCATTGATATTTCTGAAGCATAATTATGTCTTATATTTGAGATTATTTACATGGTAATAACAATGTTCTCTATCACTCTCCATTAGAACATGAAAGTCATATTGCTCTTATATATCTACGTTTTCAATTTCCATTGTGTTCTTCTATGTAGAATCCGAGTTTTTTTTACATTGTTTAATCGTTATTTTTAAAAATTTCCTTTTTTAATCGGTAGTTAGTAATGATTTTTGATGGGTGTTTATATGATTGGGACATTATAGTATTAAACATTTGATTACCAATATGAATTTTATGGGAGAAATTCATTTTATGGGTAGAAGAATGTAACACCCTATTGTATTGGGATATATTTTTTTCATAAATTATATTAATATTTTTTGATATTATTTATTTCACACATCACTGAATATATCTTGTATTATATGAAAGACCAATTTTTTTCTTGATTTCTATGCAACACCATGTAGAGGTTTCACTACATGAAACACATATATTAGATTATAGTATATGGAACACTATATTTGGATTATGTTACACACAATGTAGATTTATTATTATAGCTTGCGTTATACGCAGGACTGGGTTTTTGAGAACTATAATATACTATTAATATTGTTATTTAAATATTATTATTGTTTCTATATGGAAATTGGTATAGAAACTTTAAAAAATTAACAAATTAAAATAATAGGATCTAAAAATGTACTTAAAATGATCACTTTGTTGATAAATTATTTAGAAATAAAAAAAGAACTATTTTAAAATACATTAATTAAATTTCTATGAAAATAATTTTTCTATGTAAAAACACAATTTTTTATCAATAAATTAAAAAATATATAAGTAATATTTTAAAATAAAATTAATATATTAAATATTAAATATTTTATTTTAACACTCTCCCAATAGATTTTATAGGTATAAGGAAATATCAAATCTAAATTTATGAATAAAAAGATGTATTTTTCAAATGGATAATTTTATCAACATTTTATGAAGAATCTATTTTAAATTTAATTTTTCAAACTTTTATAATTTCAATATGACAAAATAAACTAAAATTTTGAAATAAATATATCAAAATTTAATTTAGATTGTTTTTTTTAATTTTTTTAATATGTATCATGTTTTGATGAATAGTGAAAAATATCGAATTTTAATTGAAAAAATATTTTATCTGAATATTATAAAGTTATAATATTGATCGGTTTCAAAGTATAATTATATACAAATTTTATCATTTAACCCAATTATGTTTATTAAAAAATAATTTCATGATGAATTTGTATATAAAAACAATTCAAAATTTAGTATGCTTTCAATTTAGATACATATTTTCTCATTCCTTAAAAGCGATTATTTTTTAATTAATTTTAGAAAATAATATGCTATTGATTTTAGAATATGTATTCCATTTGTCTGACCATAATTTATATATTTATTAGATATTTTACTTTTAATTTTTTGAATATGAATTGTAACACTGGTAATTTTTATTATCATGGTAGTGGAAAAATTTGGTAATTTATGTTAAAGAAGTGATAAAGACTATTAAATGACCAAAAAAATGACAAAAAAATATTGGATAAAAATATTTATACCACTAATATATAATGATCAAAATTTAATAATTTAATGGATACATTTCATTAATAATGACTATGATATTATTGAAATCTAAGAGAGCGATATATTTGTGAAAATCTTACATTTAATAGATATAATATTTTGAATAAGTGAATAAATAGAATATATGCTTATATATATATATATTATTTGGGAAGATAAAATATTTATAAACATCAAATAGTTTTACTTCTAATTTTTAGATAATAAATAATTATCATAAATAATAATAAAACGACACTGTAGTAATTGTTAATTTATTGAATGCATCAATTAATGACATTATAAATATTACAAGAAATATAATTTTAATTAACTATGGTGTTACACTATTTTGATAGGTTAATATGAAATTTTATGTGTCTATTAAAGTAATTTTATAAAATTAATATTGTTGTAGTATTTTTGATAAAGTCAAATTAATGAATTGTGTGAAAATTTAATCTTCTAACATTTTATTTAAATAATATTTTATTACATAATATAGAAATCATAAAAATATTAAATAAGGAAAAGGGGATGATTTATGGTTGATAATATCTTCATGTGTCTATTTATGTTTCAAATATAACATTATAATCAAAATATAAATCTTCTTAATATTGAAAATTTGTTATTTTTGTTCAAATTAATTTTTTTTAACTAAGTGTTAATCAAAATGTTACGGTTATAAATTAAAAAAAATATTGTCTATAAAATATTGGTTGATTATACTAAAATTGTGACATATATTATATTATAATAAATATCATTTTGTGGTTATTTTTATTTATATTGAATTTATTATAAATTAATCTTATGATAAATTCAAAAGGTGAACCTCCCCTATCTTAGAAAATGGTTCCGTTTAATATATTTTATTCACATTTCAGAACCTATTTGTTTGTGAGAAAATATTTCCAAATATCCTCCCATATTCACTTAATTCAATCTAAAAGACTTAATTTTTCATTTTACCCAATTAAATATGTCCTTTTTTGTAAATCAAATGGAGATACCCATTTAAGAGGAAAGTTTCATTAATGAACATGTTTATTTTATTTATTCTTTAAATTCCTGGAAATCATATTACTCTTTTATTAAATAATAACCTCATTATCCTAAATATAAAACAATTTTTATTTTTTGTGTTCTAGTTAAACTAACCCAATATTACATATAATGGGTACTAATGTTACCACTCATGTGTACGGGAGACCACAACCTCATGAAATGATTATTGTTCATTTATTTTTTTTACCACCTCTCATGTTTGTAATTTTGTTAAAATTACTATTTTTATGATAGAAATTATATTTATGATTTATTTATAATCCTTGAATTGTTACATAAAACATTAATTTTTCATATCCATTTTTTAATGTAATAATAACTTTTTTTGTGGATGTGTGGAGTACTGCATCCTCAATGTGATTTGAGTCATTCACTCATTACATGGATTATATTAAGGATGGGTTATGTAAAATTATAGGATATATTTGAAAAAAGTATTTCAATTAAAAAGGTAATATATATATATGTCATTTATGCTCTTTCATTAAATTTAATAATAAAACGAAAACAACTTTCATATGTATGTATAACGTACTGTATCCATGAATAGTGTATTCCATTGTATATTTCATTATTTAAAAAAAATTATAAATAATTTTATAAAAAATGCATATGATATTTATATCATGTTTATCATTATTTAAATGTCCAAAAATATCTGAAAAACAACACAGATATGGAAAAAAATGTTCTATTTACATGGAATTGTTAATAAAGGGTAATATAATTTCATAATAAAATCATATATGGAATTATATATTTGATTAAAATTATATGATATATTTATAAAAATATTATATTTATTATACAGTATTTTTGAATGAGCATGAAGAGATTCAATTCATAACGTATGGGATTAATTGTCACTTTTATTTCATTAGGGACCATTCTTAACACTACTTGATCAATTTTTGGGGTATATATACTTCATGTGAATGTATTTTATGAGTATTATTATGGATATTTTGTAATTTTCAAGTGTATATATTTTTACTTCTTTTATAGAGAATTCAATTATACTACTTATAAAGAGATAGTTGATTATTTCACTTTCTCATTCATAACCTAGAATATTTCGTTTTAAGTCACCACTATGGAATATTTATTTTACACATCCATGTTTTCTATAAACAATTTTTTTTAAAAAATAGTATTATCTTATGAATATTAAATTTTATTTTTGTATGATTTTTTCTTTTTTAAAAACGGTTTGAGAAGAATTTTTTTTCTAATCAAGCGTCTTTGTGAATTTATTAATGAAATATTTAGAAGGAATGTTATTAACTTATACGGAATGAGTGGAATATCAATCCATTGGTAATCATTAATTAGATAAAGCTTATTTTCTATATTACAAGGTTATTTTCAATGGAAATGTTTGTTTAAATTGTAAGGAATTTTTAAAAAAGAAATCATTTTCAAACTAGAAACGATTTTTTCCTCCATAATTATATTCAAGTGATCCCTCGAAATTAAGTTTCATCTATATTAACATTCATTTATGTTACATTTTATTTAATTAAGATAATTTTTTAGGATAATATCCCAATTAATTCTATGTATATGTTATGATTACAATGGAATGATATTTATGAAATCCATTTCGTTTCATGGGTCATATTATGATTGAATGATGTTTATGAAGTCCATATCATTCAATGGGATCTATATTGGATAATGATTTATGATCCAATGACACATATATTTAAACTTCTCATTAAGTAATGGGTGGGACCTATATCACTTTCCAATGAATTGGGTAATTATAATTTCTTTATAAGATTGAAGGGTAAATTGGAGGTCATCATAATCCTACAACAATAGGGTACATGGGTGGTAATTCAAATACCACTACAATAGGGTACATAGTAGGTCATTCTTAATATCGAATGTAGAGGTACATAAGAGGTTATCTGAAGACTGAATTAGGAACACAAATTATTAGTTGAAGCCTAAAATATATATGAATATATATGTGGGTATCATTGACATAATATTTTCTAGACATATGTGTTTTCCCAAAATTCCTATTAGGAAATTGTTATACTCTCATGGCTCATGTGATTTTATTATCTTATGACTAATGTATTATGGATTACAAATCAATTTTCCGAGACTCATGTATATGATCTTTTCTATATGGGGTATGATCTTCAAATTTTGTTATCATGTTTTAAAATATTATTTCTCTTGTTATTCTTATATATCATCCATGTTAACCCATACTAAGAATCATCGCAGAACCTTTCATATTGTTCCTTTCCTCGGTTTATAAAGAATGGTTGTATGTAGTTGTAATAAAAGGGATGTTATTTATGGGATATGTAAAAGATCATTCACCAAATTAAATAAATTTGTTCCATGATTCCAAAGGCACTAATCTATTAATTTCCATTCGAATATGTTTTTGTATGGTAATGAATATTAATCTAGAATGATAAAATATCCATGTTTGAAAATATCATGTCATTATAATTCATGATCATTTTCATATCATTAGGATATAATCATATTTTTAGACCTCAAAACATAGATTTCATAAATGTTTTATAACCCTAATATCTATATATTGAGTTAACCTTAATCTAATAAAAACCATAGATTCCAATACATTTTTTACACCAATATTGCATATATGTAGATTAATATTCAATATATGTAAATAAGATCAACAATATAACCCAAATGGTTTACTTTATTTAGATATTATAAATAAGAAATTTTTATTTTTAAAATATCTTAAAAAAATACTATAATGAACATTCAACATAGTAATCTTCATAAGAATGACCAATTAAAACATTTCTTCATAATCTGGTGAATGGAATCATAAGACAAGGGTGAGCCCAGATGCTCAGTTATGGTGGACAAGGGAGATATCAATTCATGATATTATGAAAAACAATGATAAGAATAATTTCATGAGATATTGACCATAACATACAACATTCATTCCTAATATGATATATATCATAAACATGAGTTATGGAAAAGGACATTACCATTTCGAATTTATTGAATCATAAGATTAATAATTCATAATAACTCAATCAAGGACAGTAATATTATATCAGAAATGTGTATGGAACAACCAGAATTAAAACAACCATTTCATAGGACCATGTTTCCTACCAAGACCATTAGATCAGGAATCAACGCCAGTTTCACATAGTGGATCAAGCACACCGACAAGATTCCCAATAATTATCAAGAACATCAACTTGTTTAACATTAAGGATAATGTAAATTAGAAATTTCCCATAATTATATCATGATATATAACTCATTACCAAATAAATTAGGGGGTTATATATGTATCTTCCATCAAATATTAAATACCATATAAATGTGGTCCCTATGAACATAAATAATTCATCTTATACAATCCCATGATAATAAATAGGTTTCATAAACATTTCATTGTAGTATATCTCATGGAAAAAAATGTATATTATAAATATTTTATATTTCCACCAAAAGCGTAACAAATATTGATAAATAACATGTATGATATCCTTACATATAATCTGTAGCATTTTTTTGTAACATCAAAGGGTTTTATCATCGATGAGAAATGATTTTGAATGATCAGTTAGAATAATTCTTAACGGAGATAAATTTTCTATAATAAAATCACATCTATTTTAAAAATATATGAGATATTAATGGAAGTATTTTCATGGGAAAAACCTATAATATTGTAAATTAATATATAATGATTTTTTGAATAAGGTTGGTGACAAAATAACCTCATGTCCTAAAATTTTAGAAAATGTTTATTCCTATATTGGTTTTTCAGAAAAGCCACCATATCCCTCGTTTTCAAAATGAAAAAAAAAATAATTTCATACCATTTTGTAAAAAATAAAACAAAGTTAAAATGATTTCATTTTTTGATTTAACAAGAAAATAAATAATTTTGAATAAATTTTTAGTAAACATTGACATGTGAGAGATATATTATCCATCAGATACATATTCATATTAAATTTCCAGCAATGATGACATTGTGAAATAAGAATTTACCTGAAGCCTCTCTATTACATGTTCACATTAAGAACATATATATAATAAATGTTAATTTATTATAAATCTATTAAAAATAAATATTAATATATATCATAATATTTATAATTTATTTACAATATCTTATCCATTTTTTATTAATATTTTTTTATAAAAATCCATGTTTTGGGAGGTATGTGCTACATTTTTCAAGCATATATTAGTTCGACAGTCACATGCCTTAAAATTTTATCATATTTCCATAATTAAAAAATTATTAATAATTCAATAAAAAAAATATATTCATAATATACATATTTATAAATAGTCATAATAATTAGAGATATAAAAATTAATTACACATTTCATTGTGAATTTAGGACATATGTACACAGGAACATTGTTTTATTATTCTCACTACTGAAAGGAATGAAAGTTTAATAGTATTTTATCTTTATAAAATCATTTTTATAAATAATCTATCATATAAATTTCTCAAATTAATCATTATTACCATATATTTGAACTATAAATTAATAATTTATCACATCACATTATGGAGATGGTAGTCCAAACATATGCACGATAACTATTATCATTTCCTAAAAGAATAAATGGTATGAAATTAGAAAATAAATTATTATTTTATAATTATAATAATTCAATAATTATCATAATTAAAAAATTAAACCCATCAATATAACCTTCCATAAAATACCATGATAAAAATTTAATTGTATCACTATGTGGAGATGATAATCCATTTGTTTGCACAAGCATTATTTTCACTTCTTTTTTTATGGGAAATAAGGTGTATAATTGTGTTTTAAAAATCATAATAACATTTAATCATATTTAAAATATTTATTTTGTAATATTATGTAAAATATCATATATTTATAGGAGAACTAAAAGAGTAGAAAAAGAAATTAACTGGTTATGGAAATCACATATTCTATGAAATTACACCTTTACATCACATCTAAAGGACTCTCGTGATGCTCTTTTGGAAAAAAACAACAACTATATTATTTTTAGAGAAGTTTGTAAGATAATTTTTTACACTATGTTTGAGATATATTGTCTAATATGGTATAATTATAAAATTTAGTAAGCGTCCTTTTATAATTGAGTTCGGGGAAACATTGTGAATATATCAACAGATATAATTATTAAAAACTAATTCTCTAGAAAAATACATACAAATCAAATTGTGTTTGGTGAAAAGGTGGGATAGTGTTGTAATACCTTCCACTAATAGAATTTATACATTTTTTTTAATAAATTTAAACAATATCATTTTTACACACCCTTATTTAACACTTTTTAATTTTATATACGGCAAAAAATTATTTGATATTAAAATTTTATAATTTTATCTTATTAGATAAAAATTTCACCATAAATGTATTTTTTAAATTTTAGACCGTATAACAACAAATTTTAATTATTTATATTTATTTATTAAAGTTAAATAATTTAATAAAATATATTTTTTATAAAATATCATTAATCTCAATTTTGATACTGTTTATTTAATTTAAAAAAATTATCATGAAAATGTTGACATTAAAATACAATGATTTCAAACATCCCTAATACATCATATAGATATATAAATGTATTGGGTCTTATTAACTCATTAAAATTATATCACTATTAATATTTTAAAATCGTTTATTGTATTATTTTATTTAATTGAAAAACAATACATCGGTGTTACATAAGTAAAAGAGGCCATTATAAAAATTGTAAAATTTTGAATTTAAATTATGTCATGATTTTTATTAAATAAAAATGTTAATTTTTTTTCATAAATTTTGTTTTATTCCTACGTGGTCACATAATATATTCTAAAAACGTTGATATTTTTATTTTCATATTTCTTTGATTTTGATAATATATAAGTCAATTGCATGGATATTTCAAATTAACTAACATGATTTAAAAACTATAGTGATAATGGTATTATTAAATTCATCCAATAATAATTATGATTAGATTGTATGGCCTAATCGCTTATTTTTTGTCCGTATTTACCCAATTTAAAGAGTACCGATGTTATGAATTTTACCACAGTTTTTATTCATGATGACCAAAAAATAAAAGTGTTCTCATTTCCCAATCTGAAACTCCTAATTATGAATATTAAATTAATTATGTATAATTACATAACCATTATAGAATAAATTTATTTTAAATTTTTAAACCAAAATGTGATAAATAACATATTTTTTGAAAAAAATATTTAAGAATAAAAAGAGATTTTTTCTTATCCAGTGTTTAGAATAATAGTTGTTTAGAATTTTTATAATTTGAGAAAGTAACTAATATATATAATTTTTAAAAATCATTATTATTTATTAATTTAATTAGTTTATATAAAATATATTGGATTAAAAATCATAAAAACGTCACTTTTATTTTTAAATACTTTTTGTTTTTATTGATAATCAGTTAAAATGTAGTTACTTTTTATTATAAATGTGTAAAACATATAGCTTTCATAATTTATTTATTTCTATTCATATCCATCAATCAATGTTATAGGAGTAAATTAAGTTATAATATTCTAACAATGTTCTTTTGTTTATAAAAACATGCTCTTACATATAAGACAATCTATCACAAAAATTGAATTACTTAAAGAGAATTATTGCATAAATATGTCATGGAATTACATTATAGGCCCATAAAAATGAAATTATCCCTTGGAATTCATCACAATAATACAAATGGATAAATATAGTTCTTCTTCAACACATCCCCCAGACCCCATGTAGCTTTCTCAATTTGATGGGTACTTCATAATACATTAACTCGTAGTGGGGTTGTTTCTTACAATGTTCCATTTAATATCTAGAATCTATACTGGTTGTTATTCTTAACAATGATCTTTCTCTATGGGTTAGAACTTTGATTTTAGTACACTTAAAGGATCTATTGTGTACTTCATCAGGATAGATACAAGGAACATCCTAAGAACATGAGAGAGATTTGGTGGATGTACTAAATAATATTATACCTTACTGATACGATGGAGAATATTAAATGTATTAGGACACCTGAGAATTATATTTTCCTTTTATTCAAATATCATCACGCTCTTCATGTGATATATTTTTAGGAATACCTTTTCACCCAAATCAAACACTTGTTCCTTCCATCAATTTTCATAATAACTTTTTAGTCATTTATGAGCACCTATAATGACCTATTGAAGGGATCCTTCATTCTATTCAATTTTATCATCCTCATCTTGTATGAATAGATTTTTATGTCAAAATTTATTCTTTCATGTCATAGCTCATCACTTCTTACCATATAGGTATTTATAAGAATCCATCTGAATAAAGTAGTGAAAAATATTGTTGTATGTAAATTCTACCAATAGATGGTATTGATCCCATAATCATTTTAAATACATATATAATGACATAAAAATGTATTATAATGATTTAATTTTACTATTTTACATCCCATTTGTCTATAGATGATAATAAGTTCTAAAACATAACTCTGTATCCAGAGCCTTATGATGGCATCATCATAACATTTAGGTAAGCCTTAGATGTTGATCATATACAATGGATAGTATAACTCTATGTAATATGACAACTTAAGTAATATATATTTTTTATTTTTTATCAAGAGATAAATATTTCCCAATAGTAATGATAAATTTTTAAGGTTATCATGTATAACTCATATAGAATTATTTTGATTATAGTTTCTGGGGAGTCTGAAGAAAAAATCAATTTTTAAATTATCCCATTTCAATTTAGGTGTTGTTAATGATTGTAAAATCCCATTATATTTTTTTCTATCAACCTCATCATTTTGAGAAACTATGCACTAAAAAAACTCTCTATGATATATCCATTCATTCAAACCCAACAAAAAATATTCTTTCATGTATCCATAAATATTTTTACATATATAATATATATAAAATGATGAACTACGAGCCTCATTAATTAGATCCTTTTTAAAATCTATTATGGAAGGGACACATACTTGGTTCTTGAACATTATTATTTATTAATAATTAAGATTGAACTCATGAACATTTTTAACCATCATTTAAACTATATATCTTACTTTTTTCCCTCCAAAATAATCACATGGATAGATGGTTGAACATTTTTTTGAGACAGATAAGATTTCTCAAATTCCATTAATTTTTCATTATATTTTCTTTTTAAATATATTAATATTTTATCTTTTGTGATCCTCATAATAGATAAGATGAAGAAAAAATTCCCGATAAAATAAGCATCCTCATTTTCTCTTTCCCAATGAGGTAATGTATTGACATGTCATAATAATTAATTAGTATAAACCATATTCTTTGGCACATGTTAACCTCTTTTACAGTGAAAATATACACTTAATAGTTGTGAAAGGTATATATGTCACATCTTTACCCATAGATATTATTCATCCTTGAATTTATTGAAAAATGACCATATTTATCTTCAAATAATGAGTTGGGTAATTTTTCTCAAGGACCTACAATTGGTATAAGGAATATGATATCACCATTTAATTTTTCATGAAAAAATATCCCAGTCCAATTTTTCTTGCATCGCTATAGATGACTAGACATTATATATTATAGGGTAGTTTGAGAATATTCTCAATGGACAACCATCCATTCAACTCGTCGAAGATGACTTTATATTCTCATTTCTATATAAACTTAAATCCTTTTTATGTTGACTTGATGATTGGATTTTATATTCATGAAAATGCCTTCATTAAATGTTGATAATATCCATCCATCCAATGATAACTATGTGTTTTAGTCATTATGGTTTATCAAGGTAATTTATCAAGAATTATATTTTTGGTTGGATATACTAATATACCATCACATGGGATTATATGTCCCAAACAATGAAGCATTATAAATCCAAAATTCAAACATTGCAAATTTTTCATAAATCGTATATTTTATTCGAGTGTTCACCAAAATCCCCTTGTAACCTTCATGATATTCCTTTAAATTGGAATATACAAGGATACCAATTATAAATACTACTAGAAACTAATAATGGTAATTTATAATGATTTTATTCAATAAATATATGATGATAATGGGTGAATTAGTAACACCAAAATAAATCACTATAAATTCATATTGTCCATACCATTTATGGAATTCCATCACAGATATATCATCATTATTGAACCACAATTGATGATATCCAGATTTATGATCAATATTGTAAAATTATTGAGCTTCTTATAGTTGATTATATAAATCATCAATATAGGGGAGATGATAAATGTTCTTAATAGTGATCATGTTATGTTCTTGATAATAAATGTATAATACAATGTATCAATATTTATTTCTTTAATAAATAAAATAGGTACACCAAAAGGATATGTAATCAGATGAATGAGTTACTTATCAAGGATCTCTTGTAGTTTATTTGATAATTCATGAAACTCAATTTGGATATTTCTATAGGGAGTCTATTAAATAGTCATAGGACCAAGTATGTATCGGATCCAGTTTTACAAAAAAAATTATTGAAGGTGAAATATGTTTTTAATGATTGTTTTTATTATGTTTTCATTAAAATAAAATTATATCACATTGTATATTTTAATTATAAGGAAAACGTGTACCCAACTTAGATGATCTGGTGAAACTTCCTCATGAAAATCCATCAATTTTTTTTTTCTGTTTTAAATAATTTTTTTGAATGATTTTAACTTTTAGACACACTATGGGTCTGAAAAGTGAGCCTTTAAATTGGTATGAGAAGTTGTATTAGAGTCTAAATTTATCAATTTTAAATCATAACATGATTTTAGGACATCAAATTTTTCAACATCATTAGTTATTAGTAATCTTGAAATATATTATTTATGTCAGAAAGAGAGAAATGGTAGCCAATTTATTCCATTTATTTCCAATTGAATTGAGTTATGATACGAAATATATGGTAGTTATTGAATATTGAAATGTAAGTCACATGAGTAAGAACCCAATTCTTTTTAGGTGTGGATACATTACCTTGCACCAATTTTTTTTAAATGATTAAATATGGTCTAATTTGAATGATTGTTGTGGCCATGGATGAGTTTGGGGCATTCACGGCTAGATAAAATCCCAAAAACCATCCTTTTGGGATAAAATGGCATAGAACATGGTTAGATTATATTGTGTGGGGCATGATGCACGGTCTGGAAAACTATGCGAGTCCTGATAAGATAGAAGGAGTAGGCATCATTAATAGTAAAAAAAGTGACATTTTTGGATTCTCTATAGTGATACCTTGTCTACATTTTTGACAGTGGAGTTTTTCATTTCTTGTTTAAGGTCAGTGAATCTGTGTGTGGAAACCATGTGATTTTCCCTTCTGCATAGCTAACCAGGCATGCTTCGCACATAGTTTCAAAACTGTGGGGGAAAACCATGAGATGCCCAACTTTGGGTGAATTATTCAAATTACCTTAATTAAATTTATTTCTATACCAAATCAAATATTACTCTTCTCTATATTAAACTCACCCCATTTGAGATCCCTTGGTTGACTAATAATTGAATTGATGGATATCCTCTCTCTGGACTCCAATTCCATTGTCACTCTCTCAATAGATCATCATTGTTGAGTCATCTATTCCTTTTTATTTTTTCTTCGTTATTATTTTATCAAATTCACTATTTAGGTTCTATCTAATATTATTGATTATTTGGTTAATTGCACATTCATTGAGTTTTTCATGATTTGAGTCAAATTAGGAGTTGATAATCGATGATCTATCCTCTATGGACCTACTACATATGGTCACATTACTATCACTTAATGTCGATGTGTATATATATATATATGTTGTTGGTTCATTTTCTCTCTTTTAAGTTCATCACCTATAAAATGGATTTTAATCCATGAATTGAATTTTCATTCATGGATTTGAATTTAATGAGGCCCTTTGATAATTTCCAAATGTTTATGAGCCTTGAAATTATATCATCCATTTTAGTGCATTCTGAAATCATATAGACCACCATGGGGGGGCATATGATTTATTAGTTATATGAGTTTCTTACCCCTTTCCCAAAGGACTTCAAGTGATGTTATGATTTTTAGTTTTAATGGTGATTTGAATTGATTAATGGGAAGAAATGACAAGAATATATCCCCTAAAAATTTCCATGTAAAGGATTGTTATATCATGTGATGGTTGGTAAATGAAATAACCATGTGAGATTACAAGAGGAAAGATTTATGACTTTTGAAAATTCCTTGAGGCACCTTATAATTTGAGTTATGAATAAGAAGTTCTCTGATATGGACCATGAAATTTTTAACTAAAATTATATTATATTGATTAACGTTTTATTCCTTGGTTAACACATGGATTCAAATTACCAATTCCATGGACAGATTTAATTTGATCGAAACATTCTTATTCTGGAGTGACAATTGGTCTCTTGATATGAAATTCAATGGAAATAATAAATTGGTATGATGACCATATACCGAGTGATACACGGATTCATATGAAAATTCCAGATATGGAATCAAAGGGAATTGATCATTATTCCAGGGGTGATACTTGGCCTCCCTTAGTTGACCTCCAGGGATGCACCTGAGTGAAAAAGAGGATATAAAACACCTAGATTTTTACATGGAATCTTGTGAGATCGCTATGGATGATCATGTAGGGTGTGGGTTTATATTATACCTGGTGTGATACCCAAATTTAAAATTAACAATTCCAATGATGAGCACATTTTCTGAATTTATTAATGAATGAAATGGTTTATATGACGCCAATCACAAGCCAAATCACAAACATGGATTTAGTCTTAGTAATGAACTTTATGGATGATGCTTTCAGAATACCATTGTCGCCTAGCTATATGGGCGATGCTATGAACTATTCTGGGTATCAATAAATATTAACTAAATGAGATTGAATTGATACATTATCTTAATTATAATTACAAAACCATGGCTATTAATTCATATATTTTCTCCTGAAATGAAAATGAATGATAAATTGAATTTATTATAAATGAGAACCAAAAATTTATAGGATGTTTACTTTCAATACACCCTTTATATATTATATTTCCACATACAAATTGTTACTATTTTATATTCCCTGGCTAAATATAATAGACCTTTGGTGGTTTCCTGCTTGGATTATATCTCACACACTATTTGGGGCACCATTGGGTACCCAAACAGAATAAATGATTTTATGTGTGCTTAAGGGAAATCACTAGACTATTTGTTCATGATGATTTCATTTTAGTAGGAGATCATGTGACTAATCTAAGGCTTGTGATGCTACTTATGGAACAATTTTATATTGTTAATTGTATTCAGTTATTGTACACCTGATATGAAAACAAATTTTAGATTCATAATACGATACATATGAAATGTATTATAATCATCATTTTATTTGAGATTCATTTGGATATTGTTATCTATTCATACTATGTATCTATTGTTAGTATGATTTACTAATTCTCCTAATTATAATTTATTGATATTCATTTTTGGAACACTATAGTGATGAGGAAATAGTCTACCCTGAGAAACACATATTCTCTCATTTCTAGTGTGCATCCGTTGACATTTGAGTTGATTCACATGAGGAAATGTGGCCTTTAAGATAATGGTATTCTATCTCATGCATCATTTTATGAACATTAATGGAATCACGTGCTATACATTATGCTATTCCATTTAGGATAAAATCAATTTCACATGATATCATGATAGGTTTTGTGATATACATATTCCTTCTATAGTAATAGGTATTCAAGAACGTGTGATGTTGTGAATCATATGGACACCATACTATGTTTCCTAAGATGCATGGGCCCTCCTGGATCACTATTTTGTGGAATATTAGTTCAAAATTTTTTTAAAATGAATAGTGATATAAATGTCAAATGAGAATGAATTAAAATAATAATGAATATTTTAATTCATGTGAAAATGATATAGAAGATGAAATTCCTTATAGTATAGATTTTTAAAAGGACCCCATCATAGTAGTTGGAAGTAGGCTCTAGATTTTTCATAAGAATTATGATGACTAGACCGCACTACATGAGTAGGAAGAGGGTTGTGTTTTATATAGGAAGGATTGTACCAATATTATCACATTATCGGTGCTTTTGAGCTCTGAACCATAATAATGGTCCAGATCTGAGGCTCTCTAATTTAATTTTTAGAGGTATGCCTCCGGGACGTCCTCCAGCCCTATGCTAGAAGGGTGGTGATGACCACACTCTAAATGATATTGGTTAAGGGAAACTGGTGTAACCTCCCATAGTATGTGCTTCGAAACTAATTGTTTTACCAGACATAGGTTTTGAGGCACAATATCATGAAGGATTAATTCAGATTATGAAAACTATTCAATGAGCACCATGAAATGCCCTGATTATGGAAAAGTTGACGTGTGAGTTCCAACACTAGCATTCACCGATGTTTTCAATATATGGTGGACCATATGCTACAATTTCATGGCTATGGGTCATGATATTTATCTTTGAGTATATCGAGATGGCTATTGAATGGAGGGTAAATCATGCTACATATATTCTGTATGATCCCACAAAGAGATGGTGGGATGTCATAATTTATATAAATCTTCTTCTGTAGATGTATTTCATGGATTTTAATATAGCCTTCTATTAGTATTTGTATCCCTATACATTGTGGGATGATATATCACATGATTTATTGATCATGTTGTAGGATGTACTATCATTTATAGACTGCAATGCCCATTTTACAATTCTACGATGCTTCACACCTATTCTGATTTGTGATGAGAAATATAAAGGTAGAAGATTCAATGTTGGAATTAGGTATGAAATCTCATCATAAGTGAATGTATTTAGGATGACCATCATTTCTAGAATATTGAATAAGGAACATATCATATAGCCTATCTTGATGGAGGATGGAGGTGCGAGCTAAGGTTCTTCAACACTGATATATCATATTGCATCGATCAATAGTAGGAAACATCGTAGATAGTTTCTATATGGTGATACAAGTGGAAAAGGCACATAATGAGGTAGCCGTGTTTGGTTCTACAATTTTTGTAGGCAATGAAATTTCAGGCCACAGTGTATGAGAGTACTAATTGAGTGAAGATCGTGTGGCATGATGGGCCATTTTCAACGATTGTATAGAAATATTCTCTTGATTCCAGTGGCAGAGGGTCATTACCAAATCCATGTTCATGACTGGGTATAATAACTACTCATTACGTGGGGAGTTGGAGCATAGCTAGATGATTAGACTATGGTGGTGTTCATATCCATGGTAGTTAAATCCTAGTTTAACATTAACATAATAGTGGAACTACTCAGGGTACCCAGCAAAATCATAGGGATGTAGTTCATGCCAGTTACATGTAATTCAATAGACCCTTGACGAGGAGGATCCAATACCATCTACAATTAAATGTACTATTGTTGTAGCTTCTACATTATCTTTCTCAATTATTTATACTGTGGAATCTCAAATATTAATATTTGTCCCCATTATAGAGTTCCTTACATTGAATGTTCATGATTTTTAGGTTGTTATGACTCATCAAAATTGGTTGGGGATTAGAACAATGAATATGAAATGGTGTTCGAAGTAACCTCTTGATATTTGCGGGTGTCACTTCATATAAGAACTCTTTTTCCTAGATAAGATAGGGTCTAACATAAATCATGATATGGATTGGTTGGTTCCCTATCATATGTTTTTTATTTATATCACTAAAGAGTAAACTAACATCACCATATCATGGATAGAATATTTACAATGGAGAATGGGATATTTGGGTGAACTGATTGAGACTTGAGCATTGTGGGATGTGCAGGTTGATAGTCCAGACTATGATTTTATATATGGATGATCAGGGAACATGTTAGGATAACATTACTTTAGTGTTTGATCATTTCATGGATTTTTTTCTACAAGGATTCTCTCAGGATTTCTTCTTGTGAGAGTAGTATATTTATCTATTGGGATTGTTTCAGGAGCTACGCCACTATCCATTCCACCATATAAGATTGATACTACTGAGATTCATAAGATTTCTAGAAGATTAATATGAAAAGGTTTTTATTCGGCCCAATACTTCTATATGGTGTTTTACAGTCAATTAATTGAAAATGGTATATGGTAGCCTCAGGCTATGTGTGTTTTATCATAAATTAAACTAACTTCTGTTAAGAAATAGTATCATTTTCCATAGTTAGATGACCTTATGACATTCTCTATGGAGATCAGGTCTTCTCAAATGTTGAATTGGGATCTGGTTATGAACACCCTAGGGATATTTATAGAAGTAATGAACCATGAATTCTGTATTTATCGAAATTTTCTTTTATTAGGTTTTTTAGATGATAACGTTGTGTACATGGACAATTGACCTGAAAATGGAAAATATGTTGACAACATATTGTATAATGTTAGTGACAATCAGTTATATACTTAGGTCACAAAATTACACTTTTGGATGTGTGAGATTTACTTCTTATGACTTTTTATCATAGATACATGAGTATCAGTTGACTTAGAGAAGGTGAGAGCTATAGACTCCTAGGAGAAGCCCAGTGAAAAATGTGAGAGATTGTGTTTCTTAGGGGTAAATGGATATTACCGGTGTTTCATACAAATATTTTCATGCTTATAATAACCACTTATAGGACTGACTATGAAGGGAGTAATGTTTGTATCGAAATATTCCATAAAAAATTCATTTAAATAGTTCAATTGGATGTCAAATTTAGTGCCAATACTAATATTTTTAGAGCCCAAAATGTGTCAAAATGTGTACTATAATACATCAGTTATCATGTAGGGATTTCATATTTATTAAGAGATAGCCATGGCGTATGAATCTTGGAAGTTAAGGACAACTGATAGGAATTTCCCAATGAAGGATCATGACCTAGCTTTAGTTGTTCTTCCATTTTACTGCTGACAAAATTAAATTTCAGGATAGGCATTTTTTGTGTACGCGGACCACAAAATCCTCAAGTACAAAAATATATAGTTTGATCTGAATGTTATACAATGAATATTGTATGAATAACTATTGTATTTTTAATTTGATATTTCCTACATGCATATTAAGGGAATTGTAGTAGATGATGCACTGTCCAGGATGACTCATATATATGTAATTCAGTAGGGCATCAACATGCAAAATATTTGGTATTTTTTCTCTGAGATACACATGGAGGTGCAAGATAGTAAAGGGTACAATTTTTTTAATCCTTTACTATGGACAATACCACTCTATATATATTGACGATGAAAAATCTATCAAACTATGATGTCTTAGTCTTATGTGAGAGTGAGGAGGTTGGGGACCCTCCTCCTTGTGGGACCATAAGAAAGGATGAAATCTTCTGAGTTAATGGTCATGCATGTGTTTTAGCGTATATGTGTTAGGATATCATTCGAGGTTTAATGCATCAAAATGGGTAGTGCGTCCTAGAATCCTGAAAATGTATCAGGATTTGGAACCCCAATAATAGTGATTGGGTATGAAAAAATATATATCTAGGTTTTTCATGAAATGTTCCTCTTATCAGCTGTTGAAGGTGGAAGACTAGCAACCAACTATAATTTTGGAGTAGCTACCCATTTCTGATTTGAAATGGAATGATTTCAGGATGGATTTCATGAAATGTATAATGAGGTTTCATCAAGGTAGTGATATTATAAGGGTTGTTATTGATAGGATCGTGAAGGATTAACATTTCCTACTGATGAGGGAAATCTTTATTGTGGATGATCATGTATGGTTGTATATCTATGAGATGGTAATACTTCATGGGGTCCCATATACCATATTTTCAGAAAGGGGCACATGGTTTACCTCATGGTTCCAACAAGGACTATACATTACATTTGGAACACATGTTATTCTGAACATAACATACAAAACTTAGACCAACAGCTAGTTAGAGCATATGATTTAGGTGCATTAGGTCATGCTTCTAGCTTGTATCCTAGTTTTCAAGGCCTCATAAGAGGGGAATATCCCCCTATTAATCTCAAAAACAATAATATACTTAATGATACTATTTAAATGTTTTTATATGAGGCTTTGTATGGTATTCCATTGTAACTACCCATGTGTTGGTTAGAGGCAGGAGAGGTACAGATGCTTGGACAATACCTTGTTCGGGAGACCACAGTGTAGGTTGAGTTGATACAGAAGTGGATGACTAATGAAAAATATCATAATTAATCATATTCCAATCACCTAAGATGGCCACTAGTGTGTGAATATAGGTATCTTGTTTTCTATCATGTTTCACCGTGGTTGGGACATAGGAGGACTAAGAGATACGGGAATCATTCACCGTTATATACCTAGTTGTATGAGATCCTTGAAAGAGTCAGTCTTGTATGTTATCTGTTACAGTTACCTCAGTTGTATTGAGCTCTTTCACAATGTCTTCCTTGTATCTCATCTATGATGATATCATTAAGATCTTTCCAATGTCATTCAACCTGAGAATGTTTATTTAAATTTTCATTCAGACGTTATGGAGAATCCTATATTATTTGTGGATCATGGCATGATGATTCTTTCTAGATGGTCAGTTACTCTAGTATAGGTGATCTGGAAGCATGATCATGGGTACCATGATACCTATGAAAGGTTGGATGATGTACGAACACAAAGGATCTAATTGATCTCAGAAAATCCTGACCACATTTGATAAGGAAATTCTAGTATGAATTACTTTATGGGGGAAGTTCGTAAAATTTTTGTTCTTAATTGATGTATGGATCCCTTACATGACATCAAAATTAGTTAAAATGTATAAATATTTCCTAACATGAATGGAAATTGTGTTTATGGAAGTTTCGGTGGTGTTAGAGGGTAGTTTGATGATTAGAAACAAAACGATTGTTTTAAAATGGCTTGGTGCTTGGTTTGTGTAAATCATGTTGTGAAGGACACACTGTCTGAAAAACCATGCGAGCCATGGGAAGAGAGAAAGTGTAGGCTTCATAGTTATGATATACTGTCTGATATGGGATGCAAGCCCATGCATCCACCTCCCCAATTTTAAGAGTGGGGTTTTCAAAGGATTATGCATGGTTAAAATTGTGTGAGGAAACCATGTGAGGTTCCATTCACTTATTTCTGACCAAGTGTACAAAACATGAGATGTGGTGAATTTAATAATATTCCCAAAATAAAATATATTTCTACCCTAAATATCTCATTCCTCTCAAACACAACAAACTCAACTATTTGGATATCCCTTGGGTGACTAACCATCGAATTGAAGGATCTCCTTCATCTGAACTCCAATTTATATGCCCCTCATCTAGTTAGATCATTATTAGTGAGATCTTCAACCAAGTTTAGTAATTATTCATTCTACATGGTATCTATTCTGTTTTTTTTGTGCATGATATATTTGTAAAATTATTAGGTTCTTCCTAAATCTATGATATTCCCCATATATTGGTTAAAATTTGATTTGAGATTAGATAAATGATCATCAATGGAGTTACGAAAGTTCTTCTTGTGTCTTTTGTCTATGGTTAAAGAGTTTATATATGTATGTCATTGTTTCATGCACCCAATTTTCATAGAGATTCCCTTTAATTGGATTTTAATCAATTAATTAAATTTTTATCCATGGAATTCACATTTAATGAGGCCCATTGGTAAATGATAAATGGTTATGAATCTTTAAATGATACCACCCTTCGGCTTCATTGTAAAATCATGTGAACCACCATGGGTGGAATATGAGTTATCACTTAAATGATTTTTTTATTCCATTTATATGGGATTTCAAGTGTTGTTTTGATTTGAATTTATAATGGTGGATTGAACGGATAAATGTGAAGGAATGAATTTACCATTACCCTTGTCCCTTTCCCAGTAATGACATGTTAAATCATTTTATTATTATTTAATGATATTCCAATGTTAATATATAAGGGGAAAGACTTATGGGTTTGGGAAATTCCTTAAGTCACATTTTGAGAGGAGTTATAAATGAGGAGTTCTTGGTTTTGTACATTGACATTTTTAAATGAAATAATATTGAATTGATTAAATGATTCTATATTGGGTGACACGTGGATTCAAAATAAATAATTCCATGGATGGACTCAATTTTCTTGAACCTTTTTTATGCCTAAGTGTTACATAGACTCTTGATATGGACATCTAATGATAAACTCAATGAGGATGATAATCATATGTCGAGTGATACATGGATTCATATGATAATTCCATAGAGAATCTCAAAGTTAATTGATCATTTTACAATGATTGATACTTGGGCTCTGATAGTGGACCACTAAGGAAGAAATTGATTGATATTGAAGTCATCCCACACAAAGAGAAATACATGGGAAATTGTGATATCTCTATAGATAGGTTTTGGGTGTTGATTTATAATATTACTAGAGTGAAACCTATATTCAAAATTATGAATTATTTGGAAGGGATCAGGTTCCAAAGTAATAAATGTATAATGTTGTTTATATGATCCATCTAGAAAGACAAAAGAAAATCTTGAATTCATTATTTGTATTTTACTTTACGGATGACATGTTTGGGCATGCTTTTGTTTCCTAGATAAATCATGTACATTAAGAAATATTATAGGTCCCAATACATATTATGTAAATGTTATTGAATATTTAAAAAATTATGATTGTAATGACACATGATTTACTAATAATTTGGAGTATCACTCCTTCAATGAATGTGAATAGTAAACTGAATTGATTATAAATGAGAACCTGAACATTATAACATGTTTACTTTGAGTTCGAACATTACATATTATATTTCATCCTAAAAACAATGATTTTTATATATTCACTGACCTGGTAACACAATACTTTGGTGGAGGCCTATTAAAATTATATCTCACACCCAATTTAGGCCACTATTGGGTACCCAAATAGACTATATGGTTGCCTGTATGGATAATGGAATGTTTCATACTATAGTTTCATGAATAATTCATCTTGTTTGGGAACCATGATACTAAGATGAGGATCACAATGATAGTGAGTATTATTTTGGATTTTTATACTTTTGTTCCATGTGTGGTACACCTTTAATATATACAATATTTGGATGCCTTATTAGAAACATATGAAATGAATTATCATCAAAATTTTATATGAGATTCATTTTGATATTTTAATATATTCTGTTAGATTATCTACTATTTTTATGATTTACTACATTTTCAACTTATATATTGTTGACATTACTCTATTATAATGTCTACTTATGAATTCCTAGTCTCCCCGCATACACACCTATGTTGTCACTACTAGTCACCAGCCTTTCGTATTTGGGGAGATGTGCTTGAGGCCTTGTGGCCAACTTGAATCAGGGAACCATTTAATGAAATCCAGCTCACGGGTGATAAATCATGATTCTAGGCCAATATGATTCCTCTCAACATCGTTAATACGTTATGATTAAAATATAATGTTTCTCAATGAATTATGGCTTGATAGACTGATGATTATGGAGTTGAAGTTTTGTTAAAGAAATGATCAACCAATCCATTAGGAATTACGATTCATTATACTATCCAATCAACTAAAAAATAATTCATAGGAACAATCAATAGTTGTAGAAATAATGGAAGAAAATATGTTGTCAAGGACCCCAGTAAATCGAAAGCATTATGCCACTGATCAATTAATTTTTATCGAACATAGATTCAGAATCCACAATATAGGTATAAAATTGGTATTCGAGGTCGGAAGGTTTTTGATTGATTTTCTGGGATCAATGAATAATAAAATCTATATATTTGGGACTAATGGAAGGTATGAGACATGAGACAGATCAGTAAGGTGAACATCAACTGTTTAGTTATCCATTTTCATAAATAAAAATATCCATAATTTTTTTCTTAAATTGGGTCAATAGAAATAGTACTATGACATGTTCCTTTAGTAGTTCTGTAATGAAAGAAGACCATATTTGATACCCAAGGGGTCAATAGTCTTGGGAAATTCTTTCACACTAACTGATCTTAATGATGTAGACATTGATAAATCAGATGCATTTGGACACTGATAAGTCATTGGATGTTGTACATCACCAGGAAGATGATCAATGTTTTATGATTCATTGATGAATAATTTATTAAAGGGTGATTTGTTTTACGTATATTGATAAAATTTTTTCACATGGTATTTAAAGGCCATATGGAAGTTTTATCGAGGGGATACTATAATATTTATATTTTATGACGATGTATATTTAATAAACCTAAGTATAATGATTCTGAAATGATTTTTATGGAATAATAAATCCACTGTTTCAGGTGATTTAGATAATTGAAATGTGAAATCATTTTGTTTCATTAAAATGTTATGACGAATCCAAATGAGTTTTTCATCCATGACGTACAAATCATTATTATGATAAGTCTTTAGTTGTCAAATTTTTTATTTTTATAATGAAAATGGAATGAATTATGTTTCATATTCATGAATTTGTAGTTAGTCCAAATCAAGATGAAGTTTTGAGAAGATTTAATAAGTTTCATGAATAACTAAGAAGAGTTGATAGGATCTAGAAAATTAAAATAATGATTTGAAATGAAAATGAAATTCAAGATTGTAAAAAACTGGTTGAGTGGGAATATGAAATTAGATTACCTATCATACCTAATTTTTCTCACCTTTTAATATAAATAATAACATTATATTTATAATGATAGCGGACTAGTCTTTCTTAAATGGATATAAAGTGTTGAATGTTTTGGAATAAATATGATGTTTCAAATTGTGTTTTCATAATGAACTCTTCTAGATGGACGAATATTAAAGAAGTGTTAATTGATCAGACTAAGTCCTCAAATGATGGTTTCCATGGATTGTTAAATATTTTTTAGAAATGTTTCTTGAGTATTCATTTTGTTATCTATTTTTTAGATTAATGTATTGAATAGAGGAATTGGATAGAGCCATCAGACTGAGATTTTTTATGAAGACTAAATGTGAAGTTATCACCTTCTATGGGGTATGAATTTAAAGAACTTTGTTTTGAATATTTTCATAATTTTATGTCGATAAATAATTAATGTAACATGATTATAACATATTTTGGACTGTTTCTAAAATTTGTACACATTTTTTTAAATAATTCTTGCTAGAAAAAATAGAATTCAGAATATTATTTATTATAGTGAGACCCATGTGTAGGGGTATATTATTTATTTTGTATCCAAAAATAGATTTTTCTCTATTAAATTGTGTTTTATTGGTATATTTTCTAACAATTCGAAGGACATAGCTACTTATACAGAGTATTAATCCATTTAAATAATCCAGATCCTATGGAAGTGTGAATTTTATTTTCAAAAAAAAATAGATATCTATAACAAGAGGATATGTTTATTATAATGTATATATAATTGAAAAGAAAAATTAATCACTAATTCAACCCCTCCTCCTACTAGTGATACCATCATCTTGGTTGGGAACATACAAATGGAATAACAGAACAAGATCCCTTGTTTTTCACTTTTTATTGTTCTTGTAGAGAAGTTGTGAGGGAAAATCTGAATTGTGTTAATAGTAAGAGGATTAAAGAATTATATGGGTATAACAATAATATCATGAATGATATAATATATTCTTTTCATATGCCTCTTACGTATGATATCATTGAAACTGATAAATGTTTATTTTCTCCTCTAGAAGAAAAATTTCCTCTAACATTTTTGGACTATAAGAATCTGATGAATGATGGAAGAGATAATAATCTATTAAATTTATCACTTTTTGAAATTGATTAACTAATATTGAATAGAGCATCCACTTCTAAAAGAATATAGTAAAATTTGAAAACATTTATGAAGGAAATAAATCGATGATGAAGGAAATGTTACAATTCAAGTGGTTTATGTATGATAATCTAAAATTTATTGATTAAGAAAATGTGGGTGACTTTTTTTATAGGATAAATCATATTATTAATACTATATGATTTATTGGAGAGATGTCTGAATACAGAAATGTTGTTTAATGGATATTGATCATTCTCCCTAATATGTTTTATGCCAAATCATCATCATTGCAAGATATAGATCCTAAAACTCTATCTCTAGATGGGTATCATATTACTGTCATTACATGCGAAATGTTAAGGGAGAATGTTTTAAAAGGGAAAAATCATTGATCTAGAAATTTCAAACAAGGATACCAAACGACGAATGTCTAAAAATATTATTGAATCAATATATGTTGTTGAATATGAATAAAAAATGAAGTATAAAAGAATCTTGATTATTTTGTATCTTTATTTTATAAAAATGTTAAATTACCTAAATAAATATATATATGTAATATTAAGCAGAAATTTTTTATTTTGTATTTTTTTGGGAATATTGGTTATAATTTTCTCTATAAAAAGAATGAATATGATATTGATTAAGATGTTAGATGGACAGGAAGGTCTTGGTTAAAATAAATAAATAAGTCTAAATTCATTCCAAAGTGAAATGATAACAAGTTCTAGAAACACAAAAGTATAATCATTTTGTCTCAAGATGAATTAAATGAAAATAGTGAAGATGAGGCTGGTTATTTTCTTCAAATATTTAGTAAAATTACATTCATTTAATCATTTAATTAAGAATAATTTGGAAGTATTATGTTTGTAGAATAAGAGAATAAACATGAATTTTATCTTGAAAGAGGCTTGAGATAATGTCATATAATGATTGTAATAATTGAGAAAAATAAAGATGTTGAAGAAATAAATTTTTATAGTAGTTAATCCTCATTCTATTACTAAAAATAATGAAAATTTATTTTGTTAAATTGAATGAATGAAGAATTATCTTGAGTAATAAGAGAATCGGCATGATAATATTGAAATAATGTTGATGGAAAAGGAGGAAGGGTTAGAACTTATCTAAAAAATGTATTCTAAAGAAGAGTATGGAGTTAAAAGTGTCAAGAACTATATTACTAATGCTAGTTAATTTTCTAAAAAATGCCACCCAATAAAGTTAAAAAGATACTTTTAATGGTTGGAAATAATTCTAAAAATGATCAGAAGATGATGAATAATGAGAAAATCATGTATGTTTCTAAAACCAACATATTTGGAAGAATAAATTTTTTTAAAAACTCTTATAATTAATCCAATGAATCTATGAATTCATATTCTAATAAGGATGGAATTAAATCTAAGCTATGGAAGAATATTCCAAATGATAATAGAATTTTTGGGTCACAACATTGTTATGATTTTAAAGATAATATAATTATAGATAAACATGTTCATAATTTCAGACCATATGTATTTTACTAGGGGATTTATTATTTATATAGATACTAGAGATATTGTGGTTAATTTGGAAAAATGAAAAATATTTTTTGTTTCAATCAACAATAATTAAACTCTTCTATGAGTTCTTGAAGGAAAATATCATGGTAAAGGGAATACTCTTAATGGAATAAACTTGAGAATGATGGTGTGAATGATGAGAAATGTTTCCTACCATTGGAAACTGTTTGTGGAAATGTGAATAACTGATACATCTTTAAAAATGATGTCTTGTTTTATTACTATAACGACATATTTTTTGTAACAATTCTCAAAATAAATATGTGGAGAAAGAAGAACATAATGAGAAGTATCTTTTTGTAGAAACCACTAAAAAGATACAAAATGATGAAAACCCTAGATCATTGATAGAAGTTGCAATTATAACATGATAATATATTTTAAATAATTATTTAATGATATTGAATTAAAATAAGTAATAATGACATTTGGTAATGATTAATACATTAAAATTTAAGGATTCAAGTATGATATTATTGTGGAAGAATATTTAAAACCCATGAAAGCCTTATTTGATGATAGGTTGAAACAAAATATGTTTATTTTTTCAAAAAAAATGACAATGGAATTACTTTTTTTTATAAAATATGGTTTTTTTAATGAGGAAGATGAAAAAGATTTTTTAGGAGGCCAATGTACGAAAGGAAATATGTTTCATGTCTGTAATGATCAGAAATCTTTTTACATAATCATGATGGTTGAAAATCAGTATATTAATAAAATTTTGAAAAATATGTTTTATAGAAATAAAATAATGATATAAAATGAAGATATTGTTTGTGTAATTCTTAATATGTCAATAGGAAGTGATTATTGTAGTATAATTTGTTATAATGTGAATATTATAAACACTATGCCTAAGAATATTGATATTCATTCGACTAAACCCATAGAAGATATTCATTTCGATATATGTGTTCCAATATGAAAAAAACAATATATATATATATATGTTCTTAATTTCATTCATTGATTATTTTATTCCCATTATTTGAGTTATATATGGGAAAACAAGTCAAATTCTCTAAATATGTTTAATTGTAATATGTAATGATCTGAGGAGTAATGTCGGTATTCTATGAAGAAGATGAGAACTGATCATTATTTTGAATAAAATAATGACGAGTTTAAATATTATCTTCAAAAACATGGAATTCATCATCTGATCATCACTCGGTACACACCACAAGAAATGGGGTCACTGAAAGGAAGAATAGTTATTTGGATGAAATGAATAAAGAAATTTTACTTGAACATTGTCTTTATCATCAATTTTGGAGGAAATATATGAGAAAATGTATATATATCTAAATTTATTTTTATATATTCCATGTTATGATATGACTCCCTTTGAATTATTTTATGATGAATCTCCATGTTTGAATCAGTTATTAGTTTTTCTGAGTCCTTTAATCATAATTGACAGAGATGAAAACCTTGTAATTTTTTACTAGAGAAGTGAAGAGGAAATATTTATTATCTATGCCCCAGAAAAAATAGGATATACATGTTTCAACAATGTTATAAGAATATTATTTGATTCGGTTGATGTAAAAGTTCATTTATATTTGGAGGAATATTTTTCATAATTACATGCAGATGCGAAAGATAAAGATGATTGAAGAATTTTTGTTAAGTAACATGAGAAGGATTAAATTATTTATGATAAAACATAGGTGTAGGAATAAAACATGTGTATTTCTAGTGATGAGGATGAATTTTAATCATCTTATACTAGGAAGAGGAAGAATGTGGAAGCTAAAAACATAAGTGGTGATCAACATCAAATGTTTCAAACAATAATAAGATCTAAAGTTATTATACACACTAATTTTTATACCAAAATATGAGACAAATTATTTGAATGAATGTTTTGAGTATCTAGAATGGATTCCTACTATGAATGTAGTGTATGATTTTATTGAAAATAATGATACATGGAAACTTGTTTCTAGAAAAAAAAGGCATAAAATTTATTTTTTCAATGTTTAAGTTCAAGAACAAATTGAAATAATATGGTGAAGTGATAGGAAAAATTGAATTATTATTGTTCAATGGTTAGATACAATAATATTATTTATTTCAATTGTTTTATAATTAATTTATACAATATTTCATATGGATGTGAAAGTATCATTTCTAAATTGAGAACTTGATAAAAATGATTATGTTTTACAAACATGGTGGTTTATTATATGAAAAAATGAGTTTTATTTTTGTATGTTGAATAAATCCTTATAGAGGATAAATCATGTTCTGAGTGCATGGTATTAAAAATTGTATAATCTTTTAAGAATGTTGTATTTTATTTAATTTAAGGGTCGATAGTAATCGTTATATAAAAAAAATCAAGATATTAACATCATTATAATTTTATAGATTAATGGATTCATCATTCCATGGAATGTTGAAGGTTCTTGTGAGTGATTTTCTTGAGAGATAATGAATTTTTTTAAAATTTTCATTATAAGTGAAATGAAATAATATCTTAGGTTAAAAATATCATGAATAGAATATGCACATATTGATTTATCAATAAATATATGAAAAAAAACATCATATAATGTTTATCATGGAATGTTATAAATCTATTTCCTTAAGAATTTCAATGGGAGCCACTATTAATAATGATGGAGAAGTTAAATAAGTTTACTCTAAATAGAATCAAAATATGAAAATATGTTTACTGTATCTGACTACCTCATGAATATACATTGTTAATGATCTAACATTATGGTAAAGATTCCAATGTCCCCAAAATGATTCACATCTGTTTGATGGGAAAGGAATTGTTAGATATATCATAGGAAAAATATTTTTTAGAATAAAGTATGATTTATTAGAAAAAATTTATTAGTTTTCTTATATATATATATATGGAATAAAATATTTATGATAGAAGTTCTATATATGTTTGATTTCTCTTTTTGAAGGAACATTGTATAAGATTTCATACAAAGAAAAAAAAATTGTGACTCATTGTAAGGATATATATCATCATTTTGCAGCCACTCAATCCACAATATACCATATGTTGGTGAAGACTCAGTTTAATGAACTAATTGTTGATGTAATGCTACATCTACACTTTTTTGTGAAAATCAATGTCAAATACACATTAAAAAAAATCTACTGAAACATTCCTATTAAAAATATATTGATCTCAAATATAACTTCATAAAATAGAATACCGAAAAGAATTAAATCAAGTTGGATTATGACCCCACATCGGAACAAGTTGCTGAAATATTCATTATACCTCAACCAATCGAATCATTTTTCAAACATAGGTTTAAAATGGGATTTCATCTTATTTATCTCCATGTTTTTTTATTTTTATTTGTGCCATATCTCATCTATTAGATGGATTGTGTTCCCAATGGTGGATAATATTTCATAAATCAATCCATTGAAATGTGCTAATCATTTTAATGAAGCATTTATTTTGGAGGAGTTTTGGTAAGCTATGAACTCATCAAGTAAGTCTGTAAACAATTTTAGTAGTTTGTAGATTTTGTTTTAAAAAAATTTGTTTGTTTTATAGGATTAATTATTGAAAAAAATAGTGATGAAATGGTATGATTTATGTCTTCAGATGTTTTGTAAGTTCCTAGTTTTGAAAATCATGATCTTTCGGACAATGATTATTATTTCCCACAATTATTTATCTCACATAGGCATAGAATTGTTGATACATAATCCATTGATTGAGGTTAAAAATTTTAGTGACTTCTAAATCATGTTGGCAATCAAAATCCAATAGGGGATATTGTTTGGGAAAAGTTTATTAGATGTGTTTTCAAGATGGTGAATGAATTATGTGCTAATTGTTTTGTATTATGTAATCATTATGTAAAATAAATTCTCTTTTGGATTTTAAATGATTCAATGAACTATTACCAGACACAGCTGATCGAGCACAAATTACTTAATAAAATCATTTAGTTTTATTTTTCTTTTCTAAATATATTTTTTTAATGAACTTTCCCTTCAGAGTCACCTTTGATATCGAAAGTGAATGTTTTTATCTGTATGAGAATATATATTAGAGAATAAATATCTCCATACTATATATGATCATTATATTACAATATTAACGTTTTAATTTATTTGAAAAATTCTGATACATGATTTGTGCAAGAAATGGAGAAAAGTTGTCCATGTTATTCGAGGTGTATCCAATATGATTGAGTAAGGAGTAGAAATACAAAGTCTAATAGAAATTTTAGTTATATGTCATATGAAAAATTTTGGACATGAATTTTCTCAATTTCAAGAAGACATTTTTTATAAAATATAGAGTTTCTAGAATAATAAATTGAGTGTTTAAAGTTTCTTACATCAATTTTTTTGATTTATTGATCAATCGATCAATCAGATAGACCATTTCATTAGACTGTCTAATCCAATAATATAATATGTTAAGAAGATCAATCATTAGTTATTGAAATATTGGATTAAAATAATTTTCTGTTAGTGCCAATCAATTATATTCTTTATGCCACCAATCCATCAAAGTTGTTCTGGCACTGATCCATCAGACACATTGTTGGTATGAAAGTTACATCAGAGGTAGAATCATTATATGGGAATTATTGGGAATGATGAATAAGAAATGATATATTTATTTGTACTGATTAACTATATTAGATCAGAGACTAATCAGTGATATGAAGATTACTAATGTAATTAACCATTTTCAAATATAAAAAAGATCTATGTTTGTTGTTTTTAATTGTGTAAATATAAAAAGAAATCTTATGTGTTTAATCAGGGATCCAAGAAAGAAATTTGTATTGTTGTTGTTTTCCAGATTGGTTAAGATTCATCAAAAAAGGGTTAACTTAGTTCCATCATAATGAAGAAGATAACGATCTATCTATAACATGATGACAACGATAATTCATTAGATTCTATAATTCATAAGGCAAAGGATCACCATTATGAGTATTTGTTGAAAAATTTATGAAATGTTTATTTTTTATGGATATTAAATTTTTGTTGTCAAATGGGTTTTAAATGTATTGTTGAAGTGTAGTTATTGGGGTTTGGAAATCACTATAATTATTTAAGATGTTCATGGAAGCAACAAAAGTCTACAGAATATGATGTAATGTTTATGGAAGATTACTTACAATGAATTAGGTGGTTTGTAGCATTGAAATCTGAATTCATTTTTTTTCTTCAAAAGGGTATGGTGTTTTGTAAAGAGTATTAACTTCAAGTCATAATAATAATCTTAATTAAATGTATTTAGTTATAATATATTTTTAACATTATAAATATAATTAAAATGACTTTTCTAGCATACTAAATAATTTTTATGAAGTTCAATGATATATGATGTTTTTGGAAGATTCAAAGATTTTTTGGAGAATAGTAATGGAGAGTTGAGAAGAGGTTAAGAAGTTTAATATAGATTCAATATATTATATTGGAAATTGAGATTCTAGAAATTTGTTTGCTTGGAAAAGTTAATGTTATTTCTTACCAATACAACTAATTTTCTGCTATAAATAGTCATATGTGAATTTTACTTTCTAATAGTAAAGTACTTCACCCATGTAAGGTTTGAGAATGTGATGAATGTTTTTGAAGAATTATTATGTTTTTAGATATAATTTTTCCCAGTATTTTTTCAAAAAAAAATAATATAATTAAAGTGTTAAGAGATAATAATGATTCATCTATCAAATGATTTATTGGAAAATTTAAAGTGGATAATAATTGTTTTCTTTGTATTATTTTATTATTATCTTTAAATAAGAATATATCAGATAGGGGAACTAGACTGGACCATTAAACAAATTTTTTGTATGAATTCAAAATGTTATGTTCATTCAAAATTATGGGTAGGAAGGTAAAGAGCTATTTTTTTGAATATTTGAAAAAGGGGATGTCAATACAGAAACACTATAACTTTTTTAGAACCAACCAATGAAGGATTCTTAATTTATTATATATACTTTTTTTTAAATCATTAGTACATGAAGAACCACATGTACTATTGTATTGATCATACTGCAATACAAGTGTAATTTTATATCATTCTTGTTGAATCCATACAATGTAATTTTTATCTAGTGGATTGTGTGGTATTGTATTATTTTCAAACCATGTTAAGGATGTATCTTCTGTTAATAAGGTGTGATCCTTGTAAACAGTTATGTTATGATGGATGAGTGAATGTTTTTCTCTTATAATTTTGATATATCTATAATTTTTGGTGAAGTGTTTTCTAAAATAATGATAAATGATAAAAAAAACATTATTTATTGACCCCCTCTCCCTCATAGATTTATGTTGATCCTAGTTTGGTACATACTGTATGAGTTCTATTGAAAATTGACCCTCATAATTAGGTTGATGTTTTTACAGTTCTTCCAAAAATAAATGAACCAACACACATAAAATAGTTGTAACTTTATTGTTGACTTTATCCCCAACCATTGAGATAGGTAACCTTCATGAATTTTTATTAGGACCCCCAATAGGGAATTAATTTTGTATTTATAGGTAATATTAATCCTCACATAGATATTTGATAATAGGTTCATTAAAAATATATTATGAGTCTTCCAATCCTCAAAAAAAGATACATGATTAACATAGACATTTCCAATCCATTCCAATAATCATATAAAATTCAACCATAGGATGAATCACAAGATATTTGGGAAGAACAGTCCCACAAAATCTAACCGGAGAAGAACTATATTATTCATATATTATTTTTGTGCCATTATGAGTTTTTGTATCTCACTCAACATAAAATATTTGTGGTTATATGATGACACCATTAAAATTTTTATTATAAATTACAGGTTGGGTAGATCTAGAATCAAATTAGACCTTATCTATTCTATAGGTAATGATATGTGTACCATTCATCATAACATTGTCATAACCCACTTTGTTAATGTTTAAAAAATAATATTTCACTTTTTATATTGTATTAATAGGGTGATGACATTGATCTTCATGAAACTATGAATTCATGCACTTATTGGTATAATTTCCATACACATTTCAGAAATACCTAGAATAGTGTAATATAATTGAGATAGGAGGTTTGAATCAGTAATCCCCTTTTCAAATTTCATTTTTCATTTTTATAAATTTCCTTCATTGTTAATACAAGCTCTGTGGATGGTTAGTTCCTTGATCCTTTAATCAAATGATGTTGTAAAACAAGATCACTTGACACATGGATTTATATGGTTTGGTACAAAGAACTACTCCTCAACTTTTTGGTTATTATCCCCAACATGTATTCTTCACTATATCTGAAGATGATTAAAATTAGTAATTGGTTAGACCGCCAATTACATGTTTGTTAAACCCCCTGACATCACTTCACCTTCTTCATTCTTCCATAAACTGGTTATGCCCCCCAGTTTTAAATTCTTCTTTTTAATTGATTGATAGTCTTCCTTATGTTCATGTAGCTTTAATAAACTCTAGTTGAATCTTCTAGTCTTTCTCAAATCACATTTAACACACAATTATTTATCGTCATTAATTATTTGAACCCGCACACTTATTATTTAATTTAGATTCAATATAGATATGTGACTTTTGTGTGTTATTCTTCTATATATTTCCTTCAAATGTGCACAAACAATCCTTACTTGATTTGTGTTATTTTTAAGACCTGAATGGGTGTATTCGATGAGTATATTTGTTCTTTCACACTTTTGTTTCTTAATTATTTCATACGCATGCATGTTCATCATGCATGCAATTCCCTACCTCCACAAAGTTCCTTAGGTTTCTTCTATATCTCCTAGGGTAGTGTATGTATACACTTTCCTTTTTGAACTCTCCTTATTTTTCAAGAACGAATCCACGTAACCATAAACAACATATATATATATATATATATATATTAACAGATGAATTTTCCTATTCTTCATGCAAATAGAAGGGCACACAGGGTCTTCTTCATCAGGAAATGAGTGCGCGTTAATCTCCTTCACAAAACCATGATGATTCGTGGGTTCTGTCTTCATGGAGTATTGCAAGGGTGAATGTGCACTAGTCGTGTACAGATGATTTATTCATCATGCACGAAGCACAACGAGGTTCGAGAGATCCTATCACATGTTCATATTATTTTGCAAAACATGGTGGTTTGTGCTTCTTCTCATCGCTCAAGGGATTCGTGGGACTACTTCACAAAAGATTTGAATATCTCTCATTGGCATATCATAGCTTCATGGATCCATTGGTGCAGTACTCTGTTTCACAGAGAAACTAGAGATTTCTATCTATTTTTTCAACACCCGATCCTTGGTCGAGGACTCTCTCTTTATAGGTGAGGAATCACGTGTATATTGATGTTCAAATATTATTCAAAATCCCAAAAAAATTTCTTCACTGAATAATTCATGATCCTTGGCATTGAATTGTTCAATCCCATTCAAAGATTTTCCGCAAATCTGGGCTCATTTCCATTCAACGAGGATCCTTATTTCATGGAGAGAACAACATGTACATGCATTTAGGAACACATGTGAATCATCTTTATAAACACATCGAGCGTCATGATGTGGCCTCGCAACTCTGTTTTCTACGGAAACATGATATCTCTTTATATCTGTGTGTGTGTATATAAATGAAATTCCCTGCATGTGTTTGTTACATCCAAATGATCATCATGGAAGAGTCTAGAGCTTCATTGGTGGATGGTATCTCGACCAAGGTGCATCCACATCATTGGTAGTTTTCATATAGCAAGAGAAATTCATGGGATGTCTAGTGGTTGAAGATAACCCAAGGGTGTCTCCTTATCCATAATACCAATAAAAAACGACAGATATTATTACATGGGACATAAATTTGATCATTCTGCTGAGATCAGGGGTGGGATTAGATGACCGGCCAGGATTGCGTCCGTGTTTTAAAAAGTTTTCCACATAGAAATGGTTTGTGGTTTTCTCATGGTTTAAGTATCAATATAAAATATCACTCACTCATATTCTCTCATCTCCTTCCATGGTACGGCCTCATACCATGATATGCATCTGCGCACTTAGTTCCCATTATGCTTTCTTCAGGCTCTCTCCTATCACCCACGCTGCACGAGTTCACCACTATGCAGCACCTACGAGCTTATACATGGCCCACGAACATCCTTCCTCATGTAGGGCTGGCCTTGAGGGATTCCCTCAAGCATGGTTGACCTCTTGAGTCCCACATGTCCTTGACGTGAGGACCGTAGTTGGCCTTCATGGATGTCACCATTTTTTAGGTAAAGGCACAAAACAATAACCACATAGTCTATGTAATCAAAAATATAAAATGGCATCATAAAATACCAAGCCCCAACTTCTCTTATTCTTGTAATATTTTTGGAAGGAGAATTTCAAAAAATCACCCTTCATTTTCATTTCTAAATAAAAACTCCAGGAGAATCAACATTCCATTAATCCAATGATTGATAATGTATGGATCATGTCTTCATTCTTCATGTATTTAATGTATATTACATGGTAATATTTGATTCACAACCTTCATCTAATTATAATTCATTATATGGATCACCTTACTCTTCATGAAATTGAGTATTTCATGGAATTCATTAGGTTTGGTAAATATGTATCACTTTCACACAAGTCTTTGGATCTTAGGACAAGCTTTACAATCGTTTGATTTAGTATGCTCCAATCTCTAAAACAACAGGCACACGTTCACATGTTATTGACAACAAATTCAACCACTCGGATAAACAATATCCCCTTTGTATTTGGTTGTCAATATCTCATAAGCACACTCTAGTAAAGGCAATATGTGTGCTTTTATATTTTTCCACCTTATTGGAAAACAAATGAAAAGGGATGATATCACATGATTCATTTTGAAAAGAGCATGTAGTTAATCAACTCTATGTATACATTGGATAACTCGATATAAAAAATAAGATAGATATAACCAAGGTTTTCATTACTCTAAAAAGTGAACCAAATAGGTGAATTAATAATCAGAATGAATCAATTAATCTCCAAGGGGATGATCAAATTTATCATTGAACTGAAAAAACCATGTACAAAATTTTAACAACCAATTCTCCCCTCAAGGGATTCATTCATCTCCTTCAAATACATATAAATTTGTGAAAAAGAATGTATATATATTTAGGGAATAAAGAAGAAACTATATTTCTTCTTCAAGTGTGAGGAAAAGGATGAACATGATGTTCATACATAGCTCAATAAACCACTCTTCCGGAATTACTTTAGTGAAAATATCTACAATTGGATCTTGAGTAGAGAAGTATACATGTTTGTTGTCTGCACTTTCAAACTTTTAATTGATTAAATGATATCTGATATCAATATTCTTTGATCTTGAATGTTGTATGAGATTCTTAGATAATACAATGTCACTTTGATTATCACATAAGATCTATAAAGGCTTCTCAGTTTCCATTCATAATTCTTCTAGATGTATATGCATCCAGATGATCTATGTGCATGCTTGTGTGGCTTCCACACACTATGCACCATCTTTTATCAAATATACATAGTTTTTTTGTACCCCCTAATACATCCTTCTTGAAAAAATAATGTTCCACTAGATGTGAATCTCGTATTTGTACAATCACCAGCCCAATCAATATCTGTAAACCCCAAAATCATCATGTATACATTATCTTTGTATAACAACCCATAGTTGAATGATCCTTTAACATATATTAAAATTATCAACCCTGTGGATAAGTGAGATTCTATTGGATTAATCTGGTATCTAGAACCTAGAGTTACAACATAATTAATATCTAGCCTTGATGTTCTCAGATAAAGGGGCCCCAAATGATTCTCCTGAAATATCTCTGTTCAACGCTGTTTCCATTTTCATCCTAGAATAATTTGGTTACTATGAAAATGTGTGTTGAAACTTCCTTTCCATTTTCAATTTTAAACATTATCACTACTTCTCTTTCATACATCTCATGTGATAGAAATATAGAATTTTCTTTTTTGTTCAACCTAAAAACCTAGTAAATATGTCATTTGACCAAGAATGGACATTTCAACAGTTCCCTTCATAAGCTCAAGAAATTCATCACATAAACATTCCATTTCACTAGCAAAGATGATTTCATCTACATATATAATGATTATAAGAGAATCAGTGGCCATTTCTCAAGCATAAATATGATTTTCAACTGTACCCAAAAAAACATCATATCCAATATACAACCATCAAATTTAGAGTACCAGGATCAAGGGGATTTTTTTAAAACATATAGATTTTTTCTCAAACAGCATACCATACTGCCATCTTTGTCCAGAATAAAACCATATAGTTGTTCAATATAAACATATTTTATAAGATATCAGTTTAGAAAGTAAAATTTCATATCTATTTGATATAATTTATAATTCCTATATGTTGCAACTACTTTGAACATTCTAATGGCTTCCAGCCAAGCTACTGGTGAAAAGGTTTCTTCAAAGTAAACTCTTTCTATTTGTGAATACCCCTTGTATACTAGTCTGCCCTTTTTTCTAGAAACATCCCCTTTCTCATTTAGCTTAATTTTGAAAACCCACCTATTGCTAATAACATTTTTATTCCTCTACCATAACACAAGATCCCATGTGATGTTCTTTTCAATATGATCATGATCCTATTGTATAGCTTGTATCCATTCATCATGCCCAACTGTCACAACCACTGTATGAGGTCCATCTTGAGAAAAGAGTGCAGTATTATTTTCAATTCTCAATATTCTTTTTGTTTTCACTGGAGATTGTAGATTACCAATGAAATTTTCATTCTCAATATGTTTCCTTATTATTAGTACCATTTGTAAATATTTGCATCAACATCTTCTTCATCACTCGTATGTTCATAATCGAGGTCAACATTTTCTTCCTCTATCCTAGTTATTTCATCATTATTTTGTTCCATATTCATGTAATTTTCTACCAAATATTTTGAATCATCATTCCTAGAAATGTATTCTTTGATATTTCATTCAATAATTTAGAAATCACGACAATCAACAAACTTGTTAATTATTTTGTTCCAACATTTCTATACTTTACCATCAAGTACGTTTCCCTGGATGATCTATTTCTCTGCTTTTTCTTCAAATTTTCCCAATTTAATGTTCTTAATAATTATTATATTGGGACTCCAAAAACTATAAATTATTTAATAGTTGGTTTTCTATTGTACCAAATTTCATAAGTACTCTTTTGGGTTTATGGTCTGATAAGATATCATTTCTATATATATATGGAAATGTATATAACTTCTCTCTAGAAATCCTTTTAGATGTAATGTTATGCCTACATTTGTTTTTCCCATTTAAACTAAGATTTTGTTCTTTATTTCTGCTACTCAAATATATTGTTGAGTATAGGTTGTTCTATATTGATTCTTGATTCCATTCTTTAAGTGTTATATTTCAAAATCATCACAGGTATACTCTTTACCATTCTATAATCTCATATTATTGATACAGATGATGAATTCTTTCTCAGTGTACCTTCTATTTTTTGAATCTATGTGGTTGCCTATGACATGTGTTTCATAAACATGACATTAGTCATTCGAGTGTAATCATCAGTTAGTGTTATAAAATTTAGATCACCTCTTGTATAATTTTGTCTCATTACACCATATATGTATGTATAAATAAGTTCAATCATTATAGTGGATATGATATCTACTCCTTTGTGTGAATTTGAGTCAATTTTCCTATCGATAATGTTTCACAAAATTCAACCCTTCCATATTTTTAATTGAGGATGATCTCTCACAATGTAATGCTTTAGAATTTTTCATATACTCCTTTGACCTAGATGGCCATGTATTTTGTTCCAGAGGATGTTTTCATATTTGGAAGACATGTAACATGAATTAATATAATCACCAATTTGAAATATATTTACAGAGGTTCTTTTTTCCTGAGTGATGAATCTTCTATCCATTGACCTTTTTATAATACTTGAATCCTTTTTGAACAACACTACATTCCCATCATCACATAGTTAGCTCACACTAATCATATTGTGTTATAACCATTAAGAAAATAACTCATCATTGGACTTCATATTTTTGGCATCAATCATAGATTTTACAACTCCTGTTATTTTAATAGAACAATCATTTCCAATGATTACGACTCCTCCCTCATGATTTTCTATGTTTCAAAAGTTTTTTATATCACCAGTAATCTGTGATGAACATCCACTATCAAGAATCCATGGCATAATTCTACTAATGGATTTCAATATAACTTTACAAAAATTTGAATTTTATTAAATTATTTTTCATTTCATGACATTGATTGATTCTTTAGGAAGAATAGATAAGCCCTTTTCAGCACTATGACCGTGCTGATCACATCATTCACAAGCTTCTTTCAAGTAGTAAGACTTATTCTGAGTTGGTAGATTAGATGATTTCTTCATTGCCCTATTGTTTTAAGAATAGATCCCCCTTTATTCATGCCTTACATGATGTAGAGGCATGTTATATAAGCATAAACACTCTTTGTGACCAAAAACTCCACAACACTAGCAGTATTCTCTAAACCTTGATCATAACTACTAATAAAACTCTTGTCAAGATGATTTTTCTTTTTTAATTTCTGGAGATTGATTAAATCTTCCTAGAGTATTTAAATCTTTCTCTAGATTAGAAAAGGATTTGTCATTAGAATTTGTTCTCCAAACATGTCTCAGATTTGTTTTTGAACCTAAATTGTTATGAATAACAGATGTATTTTTATATTTGATTAGTTTTGAATTAACCTGCTTCTTTTCACCATTGTGTGATGATTCTCCCTTGACCTCATCATCCTTGTTGAAATGATAATTGATTATTTTCAAGATGTTCTATACTTCAATCAACTTATATTGAGTTATTGATTGCTCTTCTTCTTTGAGGTTCAGTTTCTTATCAAGGTCTTTTTCCATATTTTCTATTTAAGCTACCTTCAGTTTTTGTATTTTTATTTCTTCTATGTAAAATGTTTCTTCATTTATACTATATTCCTCTTCTCTAGTAATCTTCTCTGTTTCATTCAGTAATAGCATCTTATCATTCTTGGGCATTATGTTATTTTCCAAACAAGATTGCAATTAATTATTCAAATTGTGTACATGATCTGTCCAATCTCTTTCATAATGTTCACTAATATTAGTATAGAATTCTTTTTCCACATGAGAAATGAAATAAGTTTTGTCTTCAGGTTGGATTTCTGATGTTGAGTAAACATGTTCTTCTTTGCTCACATAGATTCATATGTAACCTTGAACGAATGTTTTCATTCCTCTGCCAAATATAATTGAGTCTTTAGAGCCATAACCCCATTTTTTCTTATTTGGTTCTTCTTCTTCTATCTCAGATGAAATAAACCATTTCATAAGATAATTAATAGAAATGTGTTTAAGGTTATTACAGTTATAACACATTGGTGGCAGTGTCCACTTTCCCTTAAATTTTTCATTCCCGAATATTTTTGATCTAAGAGAAATGATTTTGTTATATTCATCATCTATATCATCATTATTAGATTCACATGATTCTGAAGCTTCATCATCATAGATTTTTAGTTTTTCCATGGCCTCAAAAGCTATCTCAAATTTAAACTTCTTTTAGATGACTGGGATCTTTCACATTTCATATTTATTTATAATTTTAAATAACTAATCAAGAGAATGATCATCTCTATCTTCCAGAGTTGAATCTTTTAGATAAAAATTGTCCGTAAAATTTGTCATTAGTTTTTTGACAATAGTTAAATCATCCAAATTATCTCCAAACCACACAATATTATAGACAATCCCATTTACTATTGTGAAATATTCATCAATTTTTTCCTTTTCTCTCATCATGATATCTTCGAATTTGCTCCTCCAAATTTTTAATTTGGATTTATTGAATTTCATCTTGCCTTCATAGAATCTTTTCAATTTGTCTGAAATTTCATTGGAATTTTTATGTCCCATAACCATTGTGTACAATTTTTCTGAAAGATACATTAAGATGGAATTTTGAGTGTTTCCATCAACTTCCATATTTCTTTTCTTAGTGAAAGTCATAACAGTTTCATCAGAAATAGAAGGGAATCCAAACGTAGATCCATCTCTATCTTTAAGGAGAGGAGATAAAATATAGGGTAACATCAATCTATTCCAACTTTGAAAATTCTGTCCATCGAAATTTGGAACACCCCTCCCCGTTGACAGAGTTCATATTTTACATCTCCTGAAAGTAGTAGATCCTTACAATGGGAAACCCTATTGGTATCACATGAAATACCTAGAATAGTGTATGATCACTGAGAGGGGAGGGGTGGATCGTTGATCCACTTTTCAAGTTTTATTTTTCATTTTTATGAATTTCCTCCGTCAATTCAACCTCTTTGTTTGGTCAAATCCTTGAGAAAAAATTTAAATTATGCTATAAAACAAGAGCACATGTCACAAGGGTTTACAAGGATTGGTACAAATACATACTAGTTGTTGTGATGGTTATTCTCCCGAACAATAATTCTTCACTATATGCGAAGATGATTATAAATAGTAATTGGTTAGACCCCCCAATTATAGGTTGGTTAAACCTCCCAACTTCTCTAAACCTTCTAATTTCTTCCACAAACTGGTTATGCCCCCCAGTTTCAAATTCATCCTTTGAATAGATTGATAGTATTCCTTCTTTTCAGGTAGCTTCAACAAACTCTTGTTGAATATTTAAGTCATTTTCAAATCCATTTTCACACAAAATGATTTTATTTAATTACTTATTTTCACAAACACACTTATTATTTTACTTATATTAAATATAGTTTAGTTTCATTTGTGTGTTATTATTCTTTCCCCCTCCTTAAAATGTGCACACACAATCATTACTTGATTAGTGTTCTCTTTTAAACCCTCATGGGTGTATTCAATATGTGGCTATGTTATTTCACACATTGTATTCTTAATTCATGCATATTCATGAATTTTCATCATGCATGAAATTTTCTTCATCCACAAAGTAACTTGGGTGCCTTCTTCTTCTACAAAGACAGTGTATTTATACATTGTCCTATGTTAACTCCCCCTCGTTTTCAAGAATGAATCCATGTAACCATCTATAGTATATATACATAAATATATATATATATATATATTAACAAAATAATTTTCTTCTTCTTTATATAAACATAAGGGAACACATGGTATTTTACATCGCACAAGGAGATCATGTTAATCTTCTTCACAGAAGCCTGAAGATTCGTGGGTTCTGTCTTCAAGGAGTACCGCAAGGGTGCATGTGCAACGGTTGTGTAAACACGATTTATTCTTCACACATGATGTATAGAGAGGGTTTCACAGAACATGTTGCGTTTTTAGCTTCCATAACAAACAAGGGTGGCTCAGGCTTCTTCTCTTCCCACAAGGGATCTGTGGGACTGCTTCGCACAAGATTTGCGTGAATCTCCTTCACGTAGCATGGATGAATGGAGCCTTTCACGTAGTGCTCTATTTCACAGAGAAATGTTAGATTTATCGCAATGTTGGAAACACCTATGCTTTATTCATGATCTCTCCATTTATAGGAAAGGAATAACGCATACATCTATGTTCAAATCTAGTTCAAAATCCAGTTAAAATTTATTTATTGAATAAGTTGAGATACTAGTCTTTGAATTGTTCATACCCATTCAAATATTTTCCAAAAGTCTCAGCTCGTTTCCATTCAACGAGGATCCTTCCTTCTCAGTTACAACATCACATTCATGCATTTATGAATTCATGTGAAACATCATTCTGAACACATTGTGCTTCATGATGTGGCCTTGCAACTCTGGTTTCTTCAGTCACATGCTATCTCTTTATTTCGGTGTATGCATGAAAATAAAATTTCATGCATGTGTTATTTATGTTCAAACAATCATCATGAAAGAGACATCAGCTTCATTGGTGGCTGGGAGGCCGATCAAGGTGGATTGTTATCAACGCTGGTTCGTAGATGGAGAGAGAGCTTCGAGGGATGTCCAAAGACTAATGATAACCTCAGGGTCTCTCCTCAGCCAGTGGATCAATCATGGATGGCAGAGATTATAACACAGAACACATAATGGATCATGTTGCTATGATCAGGCACATGATTAGATGAGTGACCAGGATTGCATTTGTGTTTTAAGAATCGGTCCCACATAAAAATGAGATGTGGATTTCACACAGTTTATATATCAACCGGAGTCATCCCTCACTCAGAATTCTCCCCCTCCCTCCATGTTACCACCCTGTAGAATGTTCTACAGGCGCGCTCTTATCACCCAAAATGCTTCCTCTGGGTGCTCTCTTAGCACCCATTCTCCACAAGTTCACCACTGTGCGGCTCATGCGGGCTTATACATGGCCCATGCAGATACTTACTCATGAGCGACTGGCCTTGAGGGATTCCCTCTAGTGCGGCTGACCCCATGGGTCCCACATGTGCTTGAGATGAGGACCTCAGAAGGTCTCTATGGATGTCACCATTTTTTTGGAAACGAAAAAAAAACAATAATTACTTATTCTAAGTTGTCACAACTATAAAACTCCATCTTTAAATACCAATCCCATTCATCTCTTCTTCTTCCATTCATCGAGGAATGAGAATTTCAAAACCTCACCCTTATATTTCTTTTCAAAATAATAACTCCAAGATCTTAAAATATCCATTAATCTAATTGTGGATTATGAATGGATCATGGCTTCATTCCTCACACATTTAAAGTGTAATTCATGGTAATCATTGATGCAGTACCTTGATCCAGTTAGATTTCATTGGATGGATCTTATTCATCCACATGAAATTGAGTATTTCATGGTATTCTTTAGGTGTTGTAACAATGTATCACTTTTATACAAGTATTAGGAAATTATATCTAGTTCTACAATTGTCATATTTAGTATTATGTAATTATTAAAACATCAAAAACACATTGAAATGTTATTGACAACAGATGCAATCATCGGGCTCATAAATTTAATTTGATGCATTGGAGTGTGGGTGATGCATTAGATAGAATATTCTTTTCCTCAAGTGTATTAATTGTCTTATTGGTTTCTTTTCTACATTCAATTAATTTATGTCCCAAATTTTCATATTAAAATTACCTCCCAATTACCTTGAAAACATTACTTGATGGTTTACCTCAATTATGGCATGTAGATTATCATAATTTATTTCTAAAATATGATTCATTTGAGTTTTCATGAGACTCACTCATTATTTTCATATCCAAACCATGGGAATTGTGGGAATCGTTAATTCCCATGTCTTCTTATAGGGAACAGAAAATGATTCCTTCATAGTTAATCAGTCCCTCCAATAAATTGACTTTTGAAGACTTAGTTTTGTGCCAATAATGAATGGTTCAATTATAATTTCATGGATGATAATTAAACTAGTGTATTAACATTAATGTCTTATAAAATTATCCTCGTATGTGCCAATGGATTCATCATCCCCTTTATTCAACTCAATAAATTTCTTCTCTATCCATGTATGTAGTATAGGTTAAATTTTCATACTGAAGAATATCCCATTAATCTCATCACATTACATGGATTTTATTTCTTCGTATTACATCATATTTTTACTAATATTCCACCATTGATATACTTCACATTTTAGGCGATTCATTGGTTGAAATACATTTTCATGTCTTAATCATTTAATTAAAGTAAATATTTTCTAAATGTTGTTGATCCATTGAACATCTCATAAAAGACCTCGGATGTTTCTACATAAACAATTAAATAGTATATTTTTTCTTAGATCATTTGTAAAATCATCATTATTCATAGTCTGAGAAAGATACCAGACTACAATAGTAATAATACATATTCTATCTACTATAAAATGTGGTTTCTTACGTGTAAAATCATTTAATTTTTCATCAAATTCAACATTAATAAGATTCATTATATTTCCATCCAATGTCTAAAACAAAAATAATTCTATTAGAAATAACAATCACAATAGACAACCATAATATTATAAGAAAACATAAATAGAATGTCTACATTGTGACAACTGATTTTATGAAACCTTCAGTATAGCATAGTTCAATATGGATAATTACCAAATATTTCGGATTTTATCCTATACTAAGATCTAATGTAATTGTTTTCATAATAATTTTCTAACCCTATTCTCTATCTATTATATACAACCTACTCTGATAAAAAATATAATGATCCATATATTTTATATACAAATATGTCTTCTGTTTAGAAGATTATCCAACACACAACAATTCAATCGACACCCTGACCATATATCATTAGAGAGTTTGGAGAAAAAAATATAAAATCATATTAGTTTATGAATAATGTTCATCTAAACTATTGATCATCCCACATACTGAATTTCATTGAAATACCCTACTAAAAACATTATTACTAACATGGGGAAATGAAACATAATAAAAGGGGGAGCTCATATTCTCAGTAATGGTAAAAATGGGAGATATCATTTGATGATCATATAAAATTATATGATCTGAAGAGTGGACTATGACATTGAACATAGCATAAAAAGTTTATAACCAAAATAAAATAGATCATGAACATGAGTTATAGAATAATCCATTATCATTTCAACTAATATGAATCATAAAAATGAGAATTCATCACAACTCAATTATGAATCATAAGCTCATACCACTACTTTGATTGGAACCATAATAAGTATAGAAAACTTTTTATTTATAAAGGATAACTACTAAGAAAATTAGACTAGGAATCGTAAAATGTTTCATATAACTGATCATGTATTTGAACATATATCTTATAATAGATCCATCAAATTGACTTTTTTCCCATAACAAATCATGAACAAAAACTTCTTTCCGATAAATATATGATAAGATATAATAATTTATGAATCGCATTAGAGGGTGATATATGTACCAAATATCACATAAGTAAAATCATGGATATGGTTTTCACATGATCATCAATCATTAACCATTACAAAATCTATCAAAATAAATGTTTTCCATAAACATTTCATCATATCATAACTTGTAGAAAAGAAATGTGTTTCCAAATCATGTCTTCCATTTATCATAAACACGAACTTTTAGGAGAAATAATAAGGATGGTATAAATATACCATATCCCAAAAAAATTATAATCAATAGATGTCATCATATATGGAAAATTATTTTTAAATACCACTTCGAATAGTTCTTGAGGAAAATAACTTTTCCATTTTGAAATCATTTCTTTAAATCAATTCACATGTATATGAAATTGTTTTCAGTAAAAATACATATGTAAATTTTTAAATAAATCGTCAAATAATTGAGGACTCATGGTAGAATAAAAGGCCCCTCATTCATTAGAAATTAAAAAAAAGCATTTCTTCTGTATTTTTTGGTAAATCTATAAACTAATACATTTTTAAAAAGAGAAAAATATATCATTCAGACAATTTTTTAAAAACTAATATATGGGAAAATTTTATTAATTTTTTTTATAATAGATAAAAATATTTTCAAAAAATATTTTTAAAACTTGGAAATGGAAGATAAATATTCTCCAGAAGAGACTAAAACTTAATGAATGTCAAATAAGTATTAGATTGTGAATTAAACCATTACGTCAAGTATTTCCTTTCCCAATTCACATTAAAATTTCATATATATAAAATATGGAGTTAATAAAAATTTATTATTTAACATATTAATATATACAATACCATGTATGATTTATTTATAAAATCATTTCTCTAATTTATTTATAATTTCTTATTAAAATAACTATTCAGGTCGATAACTACTTCTCTTTTTAGGCATGTTTATGTTTGGAAGTAACTTTCCTTATACATTGATAATGGTACCATCATTTATAGATTGTTAATAATGTTAAAAAAATAATATATATATCGATTATATACATATTTATAATCATTCATAGATAGTATATTTAGAAAAATGAATTACACCATTTATTGAGATCGTAAATCTGTACGTATACCTGAACGCAATTTCCATATTTCTGCTAATGGAAAGAATGTAAAAAATGAAACATTACCTGTAGAAATAATTTTAATATTATATATATTCATAAAATTCATCTTTATTACAATATATTTTAAATATTAATGAAAACAAAATATCATCAGATCATATAGATAATAGTCCATATGTACGCAAGAGTGTCATTACTATTTTCCAAAAGAGTTAATGATAAAGAGGAAGACATTAAATTATCATTAATAATGTATATTTATTTTATGAAAATCATATAAGGACATAAATCCTATAATAATACCAATCCATAAAATTTTAAGATCGGAAACAAATTGTATCACTATTTGGATATGGTAAGTTGTATGTATGCTTGACTGATAGATTGGCTTCTTGTATGGTGGAAAAGATGGATTATAATAGTTTGTAAATAATAATTATAATATTTAATCATATTGAATATCGTCTATTTAATTTTTATGGTAAATATATTTGATTTATGGGAGTTAAATAAGAGTATAATAGGATTGTCATTGGTTGAGGACATTACCTCATCTTTGAAATTACTCCTTTAGATGTCTTTAATTGGCTCTACGGTTGGATTTTTTGGAATAATAGAACCTATTGAATGTGAATATAGAGGATTAAAAGTGAAATTGGTAGATTATAATTAATCCTGAATTTTGTACATTTTATAATGTTGTGAGGTAGGATGAGATCTTTTTTAATTGAACCGAAGATCACTTAAGGAATTTCTCAAAAGATTTAACTATAATAAATTCATTCTAACGAAAAATAACTCAAAATAGTATAGTATTTTATGATAATTTATAATACTGTTTGATTCCATTAAAAACAGTATATTTTTGAAAATATTTACTGTACTTGTACTTGTTATCATTTTTATTAAGACTTAGTTATCATATTTTAATATTTACTATAGTGATGAATTTTTCAATATTATATGTTTTTAATTATTACATATATGGTAAAAATTGTACCACAAATGGAAAAATTATAAAATTATATACTGTATAATAACAACATTATGTTGATTCAATTTTTAAATTTATATATTATATAATAATGTATTTTTTTTATTAAATATAATTATTTTCAATTTGGATTTAATTAAATTAATTTAAGAATAAATGCATAATGAAAAAAGGAAATGTGAATCTAAATCTACCAAACCTCCATTTTATTTTAAGATTGTTTATAAAATTATTTTATCAAATTAACTCAGTCAAATTATATCACATTTAATATTTTTTAAATCATTTATTATAATTTTTTATTAAATGGAGATATTTTTCTTCTATATTTCGTAAGAAATTAAGGCCATTATATAATTACTAAATATTAAAAATAAATTTTTGTGGAAATAATTTTATTATGATTATAAGTGAAACAAATATTTAAAAAAATACATTTTTCTTATGTGGACACATAAGAGATACTAAAAAAGTAGAGAGTGGAATTTGATAACATTAATTGATTTTAATAATATATAAGTAAAATTATTGATCAAGTTTAACAACCTGATATTTTTTGAAATTTATATTAAAATTAATTTTAAAATTTTAATATTTTTTCACTGCGTGAAAGATGTATTTTATCTTGCATTATACAAAAAACATAGTTTAGCTTCGGTTACATGTAACAATGATTTCAAACAAAATGTGTCACGTTATTTGAATATTATAATGTGACTGTTACCTCCTAGAAATTGTTCTCATGTTATTAACAATATTATCTATATTATAAAAATATATGGCCTACACTTGTATATTAAATAATTTTACTGACCAATTTGTTAATGATCAGAATAATTTTTTTTAAAATAAATTAATACTTTTTATAAAATCTATTTAAATACAATAAAACATGTTTCACATCGTTAAATTTTTTAAAAAAATTGGTGGATTATTTTAATATATATTATGTATATTATATTCAATCAAATATAATGAATTCTTCTAATTCTTATTCTACACAAGAGATAAAAAATACTATTTAATTCATAAAAAGTTTATTTTTTCTAAAAAGTAGTTTTGTCTCCTTTTGTTTCCTAATATTAAAACTAAATTTTGAAAATTTAGGAAAATATATTTTAATAAATAATTTTCATTTTTAAAATCATAAGATGGATAATTTTGAGGGTGCTTTATTTAATTTTTTGAAAAGATTAATTTTTTGACATTCAAAACACTAAATTTTAATTTAATACATTTATTCCAAAAAATATTAAATAAAAAAATAAATTATAATTTCAATTTTTTTTAATTTTAATTAGTAAAATTATATATATAATAATCCAAATTAGATCATTATATTAATTTTAATAATTTATTTTTATATAAAACCATTGTAAACATTAGAACATTGTTATTTTAAAAAAACATGCTTTCTCATGAAGTCTCTACGATTAATTTTAAATTAAAATTTTCAAATTTTGTGATATTAATCTATAATATTGGATTTCAATTTTTTAATAATAATTATATATAATAAATAATATGTTAAACTTAATTTTCAACCAAAAATAATAAAGAGAACAAAAATAAATTAATTACTACGGCTAAAGTACAAATTTGATTATTACATGATTAAACTAAAAAATATAAAGAAATAAATGACATAAAATATGTATAAAATCAATTTTAAGAATTTATTTTTATTCAAGCATATGTATTTCTCGATAATGTTTAAATTTATATCCTTTTGGGTTAAAACATGATGGTGAACCTTTTTCTTTAAAAAAATTAGAAATGTCCCACTCACCTCACTAATAAAGGCCCACCACCTCTATTCTCTTATTCACACCATAAAACCATTTTGGTATAAAACAAAACCATAAAAAATACCTTCTAAAATTGAATTATCTCATCCAAGAGTAATTTTTTCTATAAATTCATCCTATTAAGGATTTTCATGAAAAATGGAGGACCATACCTGAATAAGAAGTAATGTTCTGAAACAAGTATTTTTTTATTTTTTTTCCACCTCATTCTGTTATTATTAATCCATGATGATATATTTAACTTGTCATCATAAATATAGTTATATTTTCATATTTTAATTACCTTACCCACAACCATATCCTCTTTAATCAAATGTTTCATGAAATCATCATTCATGTGTTTTGAAGACTACTGCTATTCGAACAAATGTAATCTGTGTATCCAATACCACCGCTCACTATTAGATATTATAGTGGATAAACATAATATATATGATTTTTATACCGTAATTTTATCTTTTTGGTCCTTATATAATATATTAAATTTTTTTTAAATTTCTATTCCTTCTGGGATATGATAACATTTCTTCTATGTAAGACAAACATCTCCCTTGTGAAGCAATGCGATTTGTTTTCAATAAATATTTAAATGGAAAGTATAAAGGATCGTTTTAGTGAATATATTTCATTTATATGAAATAATTATGAACATGATGAAATGATTTACATTTTTAAAAGACAATATATTATTTAATTTTGTATATTTCCTCTCACTGAAAGATGGTAATTTCATTCTTGTACATATCGACTACTGCCTCCATTATGTGATATGACTCATTATTTTCATAACCAAAACAAATGGATGATGCATATATGTATATTTAATGAAACAATATGATTTAATTATACTTTTATAATAATAATAAATTACTCATCTATTTTCTAAACTGACCCTTGATAATTGGATATGTTATTCATTTGTACGTACGGCCTATCATCTCCATGATGGTAACATACATCATTTATAAAATCCATAATTCCTTATTTTTTTAAAAAAATTATAATTGATTTATAAATATTATAATAATTTCATTATTATTATCATTGATATTTTTTATCCATGATCAATTTATTAGGACAAAAAATAATAAATTGATTCATATACAAAAAATAGGATATTTCCTGAAACATGATTTAAACCTGTAATTGTTAATAAATTTGAAATAAATGGTGATATGTAGATAATATATTATATTATATAAATAATTATTATTCTATAATATAGGAATAATAAATTTAAATATACTATACATGAGTTTAAAATGTGAACAATGAATGTTGATACATAAGGAATTGGATTTATAGTGTATCTATTATTTCTGGGAAATAAATAAAAATTCATAACTAAAATATTTTGTGTCGTTTACATACATCCTCTTTAAAATTTTGTATCATAAATATAGTTAATTTCATAAAATTTAAATTTTCATTTTATGTTATTCTTTATTTGGAAATAGGATTCAAAATATATTTATAGTTGTAAGGGATTCTGTTCTAACAATTATTTTTAGTGAGACACTAGTCATTTTGAACACATTTTATGTAATATATATTATTCAAATGAAGGTAATTTATGATTATTATCCTTAAAATTATAGGTATTTACATATACATTTATGGATATCTCTATTATGGTTTTTAAAATTCAAAAGATACCAATTGGGTAAGAGATAATTGTCTAAATTTTCATTTTTTGAGTCAATTGTAATACTATAAACGTTTCATATTTTATGAGGGGTATAAAAAATTATTTTACAGGTAATAAACTTAATATTTATTTTCTCATGATATTTCTTTATTTATTGTTATGCTTTTATTGGGATTATGATTCATCATTACCAATGTTGTAATGGTTTTACAGTACAATCATAGTGTTTATCATGATTTCTTATGACTACAATTCCGAAGAAGAAATATTCTAATCCATGTCTCAATAAACTCAATAATTTTATTATACTTTTGTTATGGAATTAGAATACATGTTTTCCTTCAATTTCCTCTCTTATTATACTTATAATTTGAAAAAAAAATTTATGACAAATCTCAATTTAGCTTGGAATAAATTTTTCTTCCAAAACCATGATTTCAAAATTTTGGAAAATTCATAAAATATATTATTAAATATATTTTTACACATATTTCAGTTCATACAATATTTTTTGAAGGAACCCCCATGTATTCTTCCAAAGAGTGATGATTTTTGATTTTACCAAAAATTGTGAAAATAATATTTTATTTTAACATACTAGACCTATCCCATATTTCTCCTAGACATGACACACAATTATTATAAGATTAGATTAATTTTTTTCAAGGTTATTTTTAAATTACATGATATTTAAATTTTTTTAATTTTTTAAAGAAGTACTTTCAAAAGAAAAATTTATTTTCCTTATGAAATGTTCGATGTTATATTTCAAAATAATACTCCATCAAAGATGACATATTTTTGTGTAAGGATATTAATTTATGTGAATATAAACCATGGATACCATTATTATTCATTATAAAAATTGACTATAATGAAAATTTCTATATAAAACACATGTATCTTCCATAGGATATACCATGATAATATTATTATGAAACCCGCTTTCTTTTACATGTGTTATGATATGATGAAATGTTGAAACGATTAGGATACCTATATCCTTTCCATAAGTTATAATATGATTAAATGTTTATAAAACCTCTTTAATTTCATGTGTTATGATATGATCAATGTTTCATTATCTATTGGTACACATATGTTTGATTTAAATTATTAGTTTGGTCATACCCATGTCTACCTCCAATACATTAGGTAATGATTAATGTAGTATAAGGTGAAAGGGTAAATGAGAGGTTATCCCATTCACAAAAGGGGGTACATATAAGGTTATCCTATGATAGTTGGAGGGTACATGAGAGGTCATCTCAAGGCCAATGTAGGTACATGGGTGGTCAGTGCAAGCCTAACATGTTATGAATGGCTTATTGGTTATCCATGGCATTATATTTTCTATATTTATGTCTATGACATAAGTATATATACTTTGAAAATTTTACTCTCTCATGTATTGTGTTATTTATTTATGTAACGGTTTTTGATTAATATATTCTAATCATTATGAAGTGAATCAATATTATGATCATTGATATGATCAATTTGGTTTTCAAATGTCATTCTTATGTTCGCATACATTTATTATCATGTTATGATTATGTATCATCATTTGTGCCCTTAGTGAGTATTTGAGTTCACTATTTCTTATATTTCCTTCAATTATGTTATGATTATTATTTTTAATTATTATTACTAAAGTGTAAGATCTTTATCGGAGACATTGGATATCCTTCACGAATTAAAAATATTGTGTTTTATTTTTCAAATGGTTATAAACAATTATTGTCCTTGGGAAAGATTATATGTAATTTAATTCACATTTATATAAAAATATGTAATATTCATGTATGATATTTTTGGGTCACTATACTTTGTGTTATATGAATTTCTTAGTTAACCATTGGAAACTGGGATGAGAAAAAATATTGATATCCCAAAGGACTTGTCTAAAGATAAGTATATGGTTGCATTAAAGTATAGTAACATATTATGGAATTTTTTTAAATGATCGATCAATTGGTTTCAATGAAAATACATCCATATCTAGATACCACAAGGGGATGTGTCTTCAAAACTGAAGTATCATTAGGTAATAACTCCAAATTGGGAACATTGATCTTTACTCAATCATAACATAATGCAAGAGAACATTTCATTATCTAGAACTAGTTTGAAACCCATGATGGATATATTTACACCCCAGGGATTTGAAAATTAATTTAAAATTTAATGCAATAAACAATGAGCATCTACAAAAAAACACCTTGTTATAACCTATCCAATGAACATAGTTTTTTCACTTTTGTGTTTTGAATTTCAAAAATAGGGTTGGTAGAGTTGTTCTCAGGGTAATTTTTCAAATATAATAGAATAAACATAATATTTTCTGAATTCTAAAATACCCATATGAATATATACCTAACTGTATGTATAGTAAATTTACCGTCATGAATAGTAACATGACCCTTATGAATATTAATGTAACCTTATGAATTATAATTTGACATTTATAAAAAGTGATATAACCTTATGAATTGTAACAAGACCTATATGAATTTTAATTAACACTTAATAATAGTAACACCACCCATGTTTGTAGAAATAAAATTTAGGAATCTTATATATGTGTGTTAATATTTAAAAATATGTGTTAATATTCTTTAGTTAATTTTTTATGGGCATTACAAAATAAGTATTAGTTTTAAAACTATATTTATCAAGTAAATGATGATTTTATTTATTTATTAATTTTCACTTATTTAAAAATTTATTTTCATAATATGAAATTAATATTTGGATTATACTCGTCCAAAAATATTATGGGTGATTTTTTGTGATTTTTCTAAAATACATCAACTTGTAATGAATTTTGAAAAAGGGGTTTTTACTGTATGTATACATTAGGAGTTAAATAAACTATTCCTATTCTCATAAAAGATTTGAGTACCTTTGGTTTGAACTAACATGCACTATAAAATATTTTTGGTCTTATAATCATCCTTATTTTTTGTCTTATGGTAAATTAATAAATGAATGAGTAAAATAATAAGAAAACCCTCCTCCCCTCAACTATAAAACCACCCACACTCTTCTATTTTGTTTACTCCTCTAAAGGCTTGTGCTTTTTCAAAATTCATCTCAAATCTATTCCCAAGATCCTCCCCCTCGTTTAGAACCCCTTGGTCTCATTAAAATTCCAAATCATATCCCCTAATTTTGCACTTAAGGATGATTTATTCAAGAGGTAAATTCCCCATTTCAATTATTTTACATTCTTCCTTGTTCCATTGTTTTTATTTCTATCATCACACATACTGATCCAAGTGATTTGAAAACTCCAGTTCCATACAAATACTTTTCTGGTGTTGTGATTATGTAATAATTTATTATCATCTTCCATTTAATATTTTTTTATGCTAGTGGTAAAAACACTATCCAAGATCTGTTAATTAACTACATTCAAGGACGATGGGTTTTAGATTTATATTACCATTTTCAATTAGTATCATTAAACCATTCGTATGGTGGAAACAAACTATAAGTTTTTTATTATGCCCCATCTATGGTTATTTATTCTGTTTTTACACATGGTTTTGATTAATAATGAAAAATGAGTTCATTGTGTTCAAAAACTGCGGATTAACCAAAATAGTTAACATTAAATACAGTATATATTGATTATTCTTCTATACTTTAAAAAAAAATTAAACTAAAAACCATGTAACCATATTTATTATAACTAAAAAAATATAAATATACATCTATATAACCATCCTCATTTTACATGATTCTTTGTTCATGTATATAAGTATACCGATCACAAAACAAACAGAAGCAAACAATGAAATTTAATTTCTTAACTCATCAAAAAGGAAATTAATGAATTTAATAAGGCTATAATAAATCAATTATATAGATATTAGTTTCGATAATTATTAATTAATAAACTGAAATTTGATTATTCATGTCATTAATATCAAGTATAGAACACGTTCATACTTAAGGTAACAGTTTATTCATCTCACTTCCATATTTTTGAGATATTCAGTATTCATTACAATTTCATGTGTATGGTTTATGTATACTATAAATTGATGTTTAATATACTGAATCAATTTATTTTCATGATATTAAAATTATACTTTGAGGATTATTATTCATAGTCCATAAGATTAAAATGATTACAAAATTTTAATTATTTTCTACACAAACCTCTATTTTTATTGAGGTTTCTCTCATTATCTACTAACCCCATTTAAATTCATTATTATTCTTATGAACTACTCATAAATTCAATGTGAATTATATTTATATATTTAGAAATCATATGGGTAGATACATGATTTAAAATGGTCATTTAAAATTTCCTCCAAAATAGTTACTCGATACCAGGCATTTCTCAAATTCATACCTTTTGGGAAGTTCACTATATAATATATTCTAAGCCATATTTTTCTTTCTAAAATCACACATTTTAAAATGAGAAAAACTAGGTTCATTTCTGGTTTAATAAATTCAATCATGCCTTTTCTCTTTATAATTTCTTTAAAAAATTCCTTAGACCGTACTAAAATGTTTCAATTCAAAAGACAATTTTATAAAAACATTTTCCGGATTTTTATTAATTGGGAAATCATTTATTCCTCAAATGTAACCTCAATTTCCAACCCTTTTCTTTTCTGGTATATACATGTTTAAAACCATTTTCACAAAAAAAACAATGATTTTCTAAAATAACTCTTCTTTCAAATGTAAAATATATTTTTCTCACCAAACAATATATTTTATGAGATATATTCCTTGTTCACCACATAATCCTTGCATGTGGGGTATGGAATTCACCTTGGTATAACATATCAATATTTTCGTTATTCACATTATATTATAAGTGATAATTATTTGAATGTATCAATGTGGTCTGGGACACTACGGAATGATTAATGATTATTTCCTCAAAACATTCAAAATGGTCTCTTTTAATAGTATCTTTATTTATGTCAACATCATTGGATGAATCATGTATTTTATAAGGGATTATATCTTATGATAACTTCTACAATATTTTTTTGAAGGGTTTCTAATTAGTTTGAATGTGGATCTTCTATCTTGATTTCATTCACCAATTTACTCCGAATGGATAGTGTTTATGTTTTATGAATGTGGAAAGTTATATAAATTTCATTCATTAGATTCAATATGAATCTATATATTGTTTTTGTTCATCCTCATTCATAAGAGGAATTCATTGAATATAGTATGTGATGGTGGGGACCGATATAGCCCCTCTGTGGTTTAGTAGGTTTCATGAACAAAACTACAGTCTTTACACGAGACCTTGACAAATTGGTTATTTATGGTCTAGCATGAGGACATGAATGTATGGTTATGATGTACCAAAATATGTATTAAACCTTTAAGAAACTAGTAATTGACGGTTTATGTGGTTAAATGACTTGTAGAATACCCATGGTTGTGATTTATTAAGTAAATATTTATTCTTCCCTTATTCCTCACATATTATATTAATGAATATTTTTAACAGAATGTTTTTAGTCCTTAACAATTCCTAATTTTTATGTTAATGATATCTTCTGTGATATTTTATGTCCTTAATTAACATCTCTTCTCACCCATTTCTAATGGATAATTTTCTCAGGATGTGAAGAAGTTTATTATGAATAACATATAGGATAATCATAGAGTTTTGGATGTTTCCAAAAAACATATAGGTTTTTTTTCATTTCAAGATGGTAATGTTGAACCTATGCTTGTATCAAGTTTTCCAAAACTATTAAACTATAAATTCATTTTGGATACAACTTTCTATAAATAATAAAAATATAATGAAATAAAACACCGGCTTCATGAAACTGTGTAATGGGTTTTACAGTTTGTATCAAAGTATGTTTGGTAAAAATATGGAAAACAGATTAAGAAAATTGTATATAAGGGAACAAAAACGTAAGATAGTCTTTAATGATACGAATACAAGATCTTCCTGGAATTTCTGTAAGGATTAAATTATGTGGATCTTTATAGAAAATACATCATTTTCTAGATACTATCGGTGGACGTGGTTATGACATAAATGTACTTATGAGTAAAAAATCTTAGAATGAGTATCATGATCGACCTAGGGTATCTTGGTAAACTGTAATTTTCTTTACTATGCATATAGTTTTACACTCCCATGGGATATTCTTATGACAATTCACATTTTTTTACAATCCATTATGAATGATTTGTGCCTCTAAGGTAACAATTTTTTATGTTTATAGGATTTGTGATGCATATATTTAGGTTATGTGCAATACTATGTTTATATTTATATATTGATCATAATTATATGAGATAATATATAACTTATAATTCATTAGAAATTGATCCTGGAAGAAGGAATAAGAAGTTCACAAATTCATGTGATTCAAATAGTAAGAAGGATAATATAACATATGGTCTAAAGCCATAATTTAAAAGGAAGATCTTTTCCTAATAATCCTCATGATATAATGAAATTTTATCATTGTTTAAGAAGATATATAAGGAATTATCTAAGTCATATGTATTTGAATGAAATTAAGAAAATAAGAGGATGGCATGGAAAATAAAGATAAAGGGGAGAAGGAAAATAAGGGTTTTCAAACATCTGATAACTATAGAAATAATATTCCTAGAAATTTCATGAATGTAAGGGGATTTTGTTATAAGTGTATTGAAAATCAGAACCAAATTCGTGATTGTAAGGGTACTAAAAAGGTTTCTGATGTACAATACTTCAATTATAAGGAAATGAAACACTATGCAGATCAATGTCCAAACAATCAATGGAATATGGACCAAATGATTTTACTAGATAATGAATAAGTCTTGTTACTGATACAAATTAGGTGTAAGGATTAATTTTAATCAACAAGATTCATGTAATTTCAATATTTTCTCAGAAATTTATAGTTTATAAAAAAATTTAAATACATGACGATTATATTAAATTACTATTTAATTAATTATTTTAGGTCATATGATGAATTTTACCATGGATAAATGACTCATTAGAAAATTAATATCATAGAGAAATATATGGTTGAGGGAATTACAACCGTAAATATATGGCTGATGATTTTTATAATGATGATGAAATGATTGATTTGGATTAGTACTAACAACCCGAGAACAAATTATAGTGTTATCAACAAGAGGTATATGATATCATTGATCAAGTATACAACATTTGGGATATAAATAATATATCTAATATCATGTGTAAGGTTGAATTTATGATTCCAAAAAGTTTTTTAGTAATTTGATTTTTTACCATATTTTAAGAGAAACCATGAGGAAGATATTGACATGTTTAGAATGTTAAAATTTATGGATACATAATATTGATTAACGGTAAATAATGTAGTAAATGAATTGTGCAAGATGGATCATGGAGTTGTAAAAAATAAGAATTACCAAAGACCCCATGTACATGTAAAGATAAAATATGGATATGGGAATGATTCTAACGTATTAGATCATTATCTTTTAGAAAGTTAAACTATTTCTCAGAATTGTTTAAGTTGATCTTTGTTTGAGGATCTAGAGTTTAACTTCAGCACATGATGAAACATGTTCTAAGAGATTATGTATAGAATGTTCAAGGAAAAAAAATGGATGATATTGTGATTATAATATAGAAAATTATATTTATACACTTATAATAGTTGAATAATTCTTCAAATATAGGAAAAAAGTATTAAATAAAAATGTTTATTATTTCATATTTGTTCATGATATCAATGAAATTTATCATAATTTTAGTTTATGGTTTTATGGTAATGATCTTTCATCTGATCACGTTCTCTATCACGTTCCATCATAAAATGATGGATTGATTATTCTTACTTGAAAATTTTGGCCACTTAGAATGTGTAGTTTTGTAGTAACTGATTCATTTCCATTTCCCTCTCCTTAAGATGATATTTTAACAGTATTTTCTAATATGGGATTCCTACAAGGAAATTTTAGTCTATATACCATTAACTTTTTTGGATCAATTTCAAATTTTGAGGTTGAAAATTTTTTTTGAGGAGAGAATGTAACACCCCAAGGATTTGAAAATTAATTTAATATTAAATGCATGAAACACTAACTCTCTACATTAATGTTTTTTTCAGTGTAATTTTTGGATTCTGATATATCAACCCTAATATTTGATGAATAGTATCATAACCATATGAATAGAAATATACCCTTCCAATAGTAACTTTGATATTATGAATAGAAATATACCTTTTTGAATAGTAAATTGACCCTTATAAAAAGTAATGTATATTTATGAATCGTATCATGACCCTTATGAATAGTAATACACCCTTATGAATAGTAACATCACCCATGTAAGTATAAATAAACTTTAGGCACCATATAAATGAGAGTTATTATATACTAAAATTCATAATTAAGTGTTTCTATTTTTTGAATAGTAAATATTTAATTACAGTTTTATAATTATTAAATTGATTTAAATTGAAAATGTTTTTTCATAAAATGTATTCCTAAATCAAAATTGTTTTATCCTAGGATTTTGGGGTAATACAATAATACAATAGTTAATTTTTCTATGCATTACAGAATTAATATCAGTTTTAAAATACTATTTTACATGTAAATGAATATTTTATTTTAAAATTCATTTTAAAATATTTCGAAAATTATTCTGATAAATTAGAGATCATATTGAGATTCCATGCATCTAAAAAGGGTTAGTGTGCTTTTTCTTTGATTTTTATAAAATAGTTGAATTTTTAAATCATACTAAAATACAATAATTTACTGTATATATACATTATGAGTTAGAAAAACTATTCCAAGAATCATCGCTAATATAATAATCATTAGTTCTAACTGACATGCTATTAATACTATTTTTTCATGTAATCATCAATATTTCTTATCTTATGGGAAAATAATAAACTAATGATTAAAATATTAAGAAAACCCTCATCTCATCCACTATAAAAACCATCAACACTCATCTCTTATATTAACTTCATTGAAGGAATAGGACCTATCTAAATTCTACTCAAATATCTACTGAAGCTCCTCCCACACGTCCATCAGCACTTGGACTAAAAAATAATACAAAATCCTCTCCCCTAAAGAGGATTTCATATAAGATTTATTCATGATGTAAATTCCACTTTTCAATTCTTTTACTTTCTTCTCATGTTCATTTTTATTAGGTTCATTCCTTACCTATCCTCATCTAATCATTATGAAAAATTGAGTTCCTTACATTTAAATTAATTTTTTTATGATAATGGAATTTGTAATTATCATCTCCCCTTTACCTATATTTTATTCTATTAGTAAAAAAACACTATTCGAGGTGTGCTAATTTACAACATTCAAGGAAGATGGGTATTCAATTTCAATTACCATATTCAATAGGAGCGATTAAACCATTATTATGGTTGAAAGTGTCTATAATATGTGTTTTTAATCTCATCTATAGTTATATAATCTTTTTTACACATGGTGTTTATTTATAATGAAAAATTACTTCATTCTGTTCAAAATCTGCAAATTAACCCAAACTATTATAATTAAATAATTGATAAAATAAATCATCTTCAATCTATGTAAATAAATGAAATTTAAAACCATGTAACATTTTCGTTGTTGAATAATAATACATAACTTCAATTATAGACAACAATCATTATTTTACACAATTATCCATTCTATTATATAATTATACCGATCATGAAACAAATAGACCTGAATACAGAAAATAAAAAATCTTAACCCATCAAAAAGTACATGAATGAACTTAATAAATTCATAATAAATAATTTAAATGGAGTGGATGTTTTTAATTAATTAATTAATTATCCAAAAAATTATTATTCTGGTCATTAGGATCAGGTGGAGAACACCTACAATCTTAAAGTATGGGGTTCATTATCTAACTTTCATTTTGGTGACACATTACATATTCACAACAATTACTTGTTCACGGTGCATGAATAGTCACCATTAATGTTTAATATAATGAATCTATTTAATATTGAATTTATTATATGATTATTATTAAATTTTGGGTATAAGTTCCAAATGATGAAAATGTTGTAAGTTATTTCTAACTGAACTTATATTTTTATTTGGGTTTCACTCAATCTCTACTCACCTAAATGAAATTATTTTATAATATTATATAATCCTAATATTATCTATGTGAATTTTATATATTTTTTTAATAGTCATATTGACTCTTTAATTTATAGTGATTTACGTGTTTTGAAAGAATCTTTCAAAAAATCTTCCAAAATGCATGCTCGGTTCAACGAATTTTTCGAATTATTAACTATTTTTAAGATCACTCTATTATCTCTATTAATCCATATTTATCATTAAAAAATAAAATATTTTAACATTAAAATTTAATTTTTTATAATTTCATTATTTATAAAATCAAACACTGTTTTGAACATAAAAATATCATTAATGAATTCCTTAAACCGCACTAAAATTTTTTAATTCAAAAGCTTCATTAAAAACACTTTGTACATGATTTCACATCAGTAAGACATCATATATCCCTCAAATGTAATCTCAATATCCTTAACTTTTCATTTATGGGATATTAATTTTTAAAACCATATTTAAGAAAAATAAATTTGATTTTCCCAAAGAACTCTTCTTTCCAAAGTAAAATATAATTTTCTCATCTCACATTAACTATTACAAAATATCTTCCTTGTTCAACACGTCATCCATGCATGTGGTGTATTTAATTACCCTTTTAATATCCTATAAAGAATCTGCTTATTCTCATAATATTCTAATGGATTATTATTTGAATTTATCATGGTGGTATGGGACAATTTGTAATGTTTAAGGATTATTTCCTCAGAATTTCTCAGTGGTCTCATATTAAAGTATCCATTTTAATGTAAAAATCCTTTGATGAATCTTGTTTTTGATATTGGTTTACATAATATGATATCATATATAATATGTTTTCGAAGGGTTAGTTATTAGTTAGAATGTGGATGGTCTATCATGATACCATTAATCAATTTACGCTGAATGGTTAGTATTTATGTTTAATGTATTGGGAATGTTATTTACATTTCATATGTTAGATTCAATTTCAATGTATATGTTATTTCTATTTATACCCATTCATAATATGAATACATTGGACATAGTATGTGTCTGTTGGGGACATCTATATCAACTTAGTGAATCGGTATGTCTCTGGAGACAAACTATGGTCCTGGCACGAGGCCTTGAAACAATGGATATTTGTGGTATTGTAAGGACTCCTTGATGGTACAGTTATGTTTTCCCTCATTATGAAACTAGTAATTGAATGTTCATGTGGTTAATCGACTGGTATAATACCAATGATTATGCTTTATTGTGGAATTATTTATTCAGCTCATATTCCTTTGATATTTTGTTCATATTTATTATTTTAAAGACAAGTGTTCTAGTTATTCACCATTCCAAATTTTTTTGTTTATGATATCTTCCACAATATATCTCATGCTTTTGAGCATCCAATCTAACCCCTTTCTTATGAATGATTTTTTCTAGACATGAAGATATTTTTTATTAAAGATCTTTGTTGATAAACTTTGAGTTTTGTTTTTTCCTAATAAAACATATATGTTGTATTTCATTTCAACTTGTAATTTTTAACCTATGTTTGAATGAGGTTTTCCAAAACAACTAAACTACTAAGAACTTAGGGATATGATATTCTTGTAATCATTCCAATGTAATGAAATAATGCACTAGCTCTGAGAAACTAAGGTGGGGGTGTTATAGATATGATTTGGAAATTCAAAGACTCTTTCCAAACCATCAAAAAATGATTTAAATTAATGATTATAATAATCACATTGGAAAATCATAAGGTATCCAAGATTAAAAATATTATAACACTGACCACAGAAGACCAAATCTATTATATTAAATTATTACATTTCCATGATTACATGGAATCAATTTACTAATAACCTATTATTTTAGCACTTTTTAAAATAATATTTCATACGTGATACCCATTTTTCAATGGGAAATGAAAAGAAATAAGAAGGCATAAAAAATAAAAATAATCTTCATCCTAGAAAATCATTAAAATAATTCATCTTCATATGATGTGGAAATTAAAAAATAAGGGTTGGATCAAATTATCATTAAGGGTAAATTTTCCAAGGTAGTAGCCTTGAATCAATATGTAAAGGGAAATAACTGAACAAACATTCCATTTAAACAACTAGATAATTTATAATCAATATGGATTGGTATGTAACTAAATCACAATCCATTTAATAAATAAAATAATAATAATCTATTTACATAATGAATATAAAAGTGAAAATTTAATGGATAAATTATAGATGAATTTGAATGAGGGTAATTCTTGATTACTCAATGTCATGTTTACATGGTTCATGGTACCTTTACCTTCAGGATATTTTATAAGACGGTTTATAACATATCGGGTAAAATGCTATCAAATATGACGATTTCTTCATCTCATGAGACTACCTATTCATCAAGGGTATATATATAATGGGGTTCCTCCTATGTAATACCTATACAAATAATTACGCATATATATAATAATCAATTTAATTATTGAACAATGTTCCTTATCAAATATCTATATTAAGTAAAATATATGGATTTTCTAATATTTTTATACTGAATCAAATAATTTTAAAGTACATATTATATTTAAGAATTGAATAATGTTTAGGAAATAATTATACACATTACATAAGTGTGTTTATATATAATATAATTGTTATTTATAATGGAAAATTTTCATAAGCATCAAATTTGTTTAAGAGAATAATGATAATCTCACAAGAAAGTGTGATTGAAAATATAAATTTTACCATAGGGTTATTTTCATGTAAAACCCAAATTTGATTAGAGAATTCAAAGTAAACTATTATATACCATGACTATAAAATTATTAATTAAAATATATAAAAAGGGATAGTAGATACACAACACAAATGATTTAAGTGGAACTACTATAAATTTAGGCTATAGCCCCAGTTTCATGAACTGTGGCTAGTATTAACGTCACTATAGTGCAAGACCTATAGAAACAATTTCAAACTGTGGCTATAGACCTATATCCACAGTCCCAACCATGGATAAATACCTAAAACCATAGTTTGAAAAAGTGGACATAACTTAAGGCACACGGTTCAAACTATGGCTCCATGTCTATATCCACGGTTTCAAACTATGGCTAAAGAGTTTGTGATTTTATAAAAAAACACCATTCACCCTACAATTCCCCCCTCAAACACCCCTTCCCCCATGAAAAGAACCCCCCTACTGTATAGTCCCCCTAGAAAGCCACCCACTGGACAGCCTCCCCACCCCATGTGAACAGCCCCCCCCCCCCCAACCCCACAAACACAAAAACTGGATGCATCCCCCCCCCCACACACACACACAGACTCCCTGGATAGCCCCCAACCCCTGCAAAAACCCCCACCCCCTGAAGCACCACTTCCCACATACAAATACCCCCTCCACTCCCCTTGGACATCCCCCTGCACTCCCCCTAGACACCCCCCAAGATAGACCCTGGACACCCCCCCTCTACAGACCCTAGACACCTCCCCATGCAACCCCCCTCCCTTCATAAGACCCTAGACACCCCCACCCCTGGACATCGCCCCCACACCTGGACAACCCCTACCACCTGGACAAACCCCATACCCACAACACCCCTTCTCCCACCCCCTCCACTCCCCACTAGACACTCCCTAGACCCGATACACCCCTCAGATAGACCCCCAAGACCCCAAGCACCCCCGAAACACTAAACACCCCCTAGACAAAAGACCCCCCAGATAGACCCCCCCCCCCCCCCAAGATAAACACTAAACACGCCCCAGCCACTGCAAACCCACCCAAACCAAGACATCCCCCTCTGCAAATCCCCCTCCACCCCCTTGACAACCCCCCCCCCCCCCCCCCACCCCCTACAACACCCCTTCCACCATGCAAAGCCCCACCAAACACCCCCAGACCATGGGCAGACCCTCCTACATTCCCTATGAAATCCTCATACCCCCCCCCCCAGCATGCCTTCCCCATGCACCCCCCTGCCAGCACCCCTTCCCATTGCCCCTCCCCTACTTCCACCATTCCATCCCCCATACCTTCCCCATTCAACCTCTTTCCAGTCCCCCCTACTCATTCCCCCTCACCTTGCCTTCTCCATGAACCCCCTTCAAACCACCTACCCATTCCACCTCCCCTTCCTCCCCTTCCCCCCCCCCCAAATCTATCCCCATGCCCATTCCCAACTCCTGTCCCCCACTACTAACCCCTCCCCCTTACCCATTAGAGAAACCCCCACACCCTGGACACCCCACAGAACCTGGACAGACACCACATGACCCTGGACACCCACCTCACACTACCTTCTCCATGAACCCCCACCTCACCCTACCTTCCCCATGAAACCTCCCTACTAGTCCCCCTTTCCCATTCTACCCTCACCTTGCATTACCCATGCACCCCCTTATAGTCCCACTTTTCCCATTCCCCCCTCTCCGGCCTCTGCCCACCCCCTGCAACCGCCACCACACCCACTGTTAGCCCCCCTTCCCATTCCCCCCTCCAGTATCCCACTATCATCCCCATCCCAGGACAACCCCCCCACCCAAACCTGGGACACCCCCACCCAAACCATAGACACCCCACCCCGCCCCATCCCTTCTGCATGCCCCCTGCCAGTCCCACCTGACCCTACCCATTTCCCCTGACATCCCCCCTACCACCACCCACCCAACCCCCTCCCCCCACCACACTCAATTCTAGCCCCTACCCATTCCCCACCACCCCACCATACCCTCGACAGTCTCCCCAGACACTGGACAGACCCCCCGAGACCCTGGACACACTCCCCAGACCCAAGAATGATTTGTTTTTTCACTAATTATTCGATTTTTAACATCAACTAAAAATATATTGATTAAATAAGAATAATTTAAAATATTAGGATCCTCAAAATTGATCAAAAAAAATTAATATGGGGAAATATATACTTATTATTGATCTTTATCTTGTAATTTTCAAGACAATCAATATAAAGTCACATTGATCTGTCTTTATCCTTAAAAAATATACAGGTGAATCCCATGGTAACAAACACCCTAGGCAACCCCCTGCCCATTCCCCCCTCACCCTTTCCCCTACTTTCCACAAGAACCTACCCTGCTAGTCCCCCTGCCTTCCCCCCACCCCATGCCAACCCCCTGCCCATCCCCCCCCCCCTCTGGTCCCTACTTCCATCCTCCACCCCACCCCCTTCCTACACCCCCTACACATTCCCCCCTCCAGTAACCCACTTCCATCCCCCACCCCCTGCCACCCCCACCCCTCCCTTCCTCCTGCCAACCCCCATGACCATATCTGAACAGAATCTGTTGAAATAGGGGTTTTCCACTTTTGCGTTTTAATCCATGGAATTATTCCATGTATAGAAATTGTTTGAAAAATGGAAGAAGTATATCTATTTCCATGGGTTAAACTTGGAAATTAGAGTATAATACCACAGTTATTCCGATGGAATTTATATGATAAATCCATGATCTTACCAATGGTAATTTTTAATTACACCCTTGGATAAACCATGGATCATGGTCCCTAATAGAACTTTCATATCCATGGATATTAGTCCTTAATAGCACATTCAAAACCATGGAAAATGGACCCTATATCCACAGTTAATAACCATGTAAATTCATTAATACCCTGCTATACTAAATCCCCAAAATTCTTCTTTTATATTTGCACCTTATAGCAGTACTCACATCCACTAGCTATGAGTAAAAAACAGCACATTCCAAATAAATCTAAACTCAAAAATAATATAATATATATAATAATAATTAAAACTGTCTCCAATATAAAAAATATAAAATGTCAATATCAATATAATCAAAAAAAATAAATATTTGATAAAATTAAATGTATAAACCAACAATTAAATTTAAATCTGAAATGTAACTCAATAACAGCATCACCAGATCCATCATGTCCCTCATTATCTACTATATAAACTCAATCATCATTATCACTTCCTCTCAGACCACAACCACCACCACCATCATCATGATCACTGAAATATTCATTGGTTTATTCACCTATATTAGTTGAAGGGGTGAAGAATCCTGATAAACATAATGCATACAAATGGGATCACATTTAATTAATGAAAACATTCAATGATTATATGGTGATTCATATTATATCATTATGTTAGCAAAAAAATACACTGATAAACATAATTCATAAAAATGGGAACACATATAATTAATTAATATCCGTAAAAACCATTCATGAGGTCTGCCCCCTTGCATGCAGACCTCCTCCAGCCCCCTGCCCCCTCTACCCATCCACATCCCCCCATCCCCCTCCCCCTACCCCATCCATCTACCCTGCAGACCTCCCCCTGCCCCCTGCCCCTACCATGTAGTCCCCCATCCACTTTCCTCTCCACCCCCTCCCCCTACCGTACAGAACTCCCCTACCCCCGCCCCCTGCACCACTCCCCCTTCCCCCCTGCACCCTCCACACACCCCCCACCCTCCACCTCCTACATTCCCTACAGACCTCCTCCCTACCTCCTACCCTACATACCTCATCCCTGACCCCTCCACATAGCCCCATCCACTCGCCCCCTCCCCCTCCCCTCCCCATACAACTGTTTCCAAAAACTAGAACTTAATATGGATTACCCCCACATATATTATGCGGGGTAGTGTTAAACTCATAGAAAGAATATAGATGAAGTAAATTCTGTAATAAATATTTTTCTATGTTAGAATATAAGTCTACGTTGAATTATGAGGAACTGTTCCATGTCACTAGCTTATGTATTATGGAGTACTTATCCATGTGAGAGGTCTAAACCTAGTAGTCTTTTTTGTGGAGATAATAATATCAAACACTTTATGATACATAATAAGCATTATCTTATGTATAATATGATCATACCATCATTCTATACATATAAAATTACCTTGAATATATTATTTAATTTTCAGATGATGGCACATAGTTAAGCAGAAATGTGAAACATAGGAAGTCAAATAGTATACTGAACGTACTTTTCATAACATGGTTTGTGAGTCCCAGCAAATGGTTGGGCATGAAATGTTTTCATATATCCATATGGAGTTAACTATAAATATATTCCAATGGGGTACATGACATATGGGACTAATGAGTTTCTTTGGAATCTACCACTAGTAATCACTGGGCCAATGTAACATATTATAAATTTCATGTTTCTCTTTTATAAACTGTGTGTAAATAATTTCGGTTAATAGGTGTGTCCTCCTCTAATACCTATTTCATGTTATTGATATCATACTTGGAATATACCCTATAACACACAACGTGTGTGTTTGGGTGCGAGGTATGGGTTAGATTGGAAGGAGAGGCTGAAAAATTGAATTATGTATCCTTAAATATTTATTCCATATAGTGTGATATGTTCACACCATTCCTTATGCAAGATTTCATGCGGAATATTATGGGTGAGTTACCTGATACCAGAGAAGATGAAAGGAAGCTTGGTATTGGAACTAATAGGTCCATAAATTATGTAGTGGACATTTATGATGAATTTAATTGAAATTTGAATGAGATCTTGAATGTCGTTAATGATGATCAATGTACAGTTTTTAGATATCTTGTTCTAGTATCTAGAAATTAATAGTATTTGTTAAATTCATTGAAAATGGTAAAGAAATAAGTTCAAGAGCTATATTCATATTATTCCTTGACAAAGCTCATTTTTTAAAACAACAAAGCAATAATGGAATTATGTTTTTAAAACAATTAGGCAATTATATAATTAAAATTCAGGGATTAGGCAGAGGGAACCTACCTGCACCACAAGACGGGTTGCTTTTGATGATGACAACCTAAATTTCCCTTTTTTGTGATTGCACACATATGCAACATCGCATATATATTAGGACACTTATCCCATATGTACATATTTTCATGGCTAAATATGACCAAGGGGGTCCTTATATATATGTTTATTCTTGAACATACCCCTTTAAACTTACACATGTATGTATTTTTAATATCTATATATAAGAACAACTAGCCCAAATATATATTTATAATTCCATGAGTGAATATATATATAAAGTGGGAAATTATATATGTATATTCCTACCTACACATACAAATGTAAGTCTTCGTCAATGGAGACTCAAATCCACCTCGGCGAAATCCAAAATGCACTACAAAAAATATACAGAACCCAAAAAAAAAAAATTGCAATTTATATTGGGCCAAAGAATAAGAATCAAATAAACCTTACCCAAATATGATTTTGAACTCACTTTCTTCTATGGTGGTGGATAGACAATAGGAATTAAGAAGGTTCCTAAATGCAATTTAAACCATTATTTAATTATAGAGGATAAGGGAGGGACCCTACCTCAAAGGAGCCAAGCCACACTCGGCGCTTGAAACTTTTATCAGCGACACCACAATGATGCTCCATCCATCCTCAAGCCATATGCACATTTTTATATAGATAAGTACGCGCTAACCCTTATGTATATGTCTACGTGGCCTTGAACACGTACAGGAGGATCCTTATATATATTCTCAAAGGCATAAGCCCATTATCACCCACACACGTATGCATTTTCTATATGAATATATATGAACACCTAGCCCCTTATATGTAATCGTGATGCCATGGGTGGACATACATATAACAGGAAAATATATTATATATATTCTTACCTATGCATACATGGTGAGTTTCCTTCGACAAATGGATTGAATCCACCTCAACGAGATACAAAACACACTACAAAATATAGGAAACGCAAAAATCAGAAAATCCCTATTTAAAATTAGGGCAATGAATAAATAATTATGAATCCATACCCAAATTCGATGTCAAACTCACTACCTTTGATGGCAGGGGATAAAATTGGTTGCATCATAAGAAGACAACTATAAGGGAAAAATGTATAAAGTAGTGAGATATAAATACTTCTTAAATATATTTGATCAGAGTGTCAACTATACTTCATAAATGATTCATGCCTACAATACAAACATGATCAAAATGATAATATTAATGATTAAAAAATCATAATATAATCCAAATTATCAAGATAATTAGTAATATAAAGTACACCTACCTCAAACGATAATTCATAAATCGATCTCAAGCTTGTACCAACCACCAATGATCCTTATATCCCATGTATCATTAATTAATACATATGAATCAAACAACAAAAAATTTTAAAATTTGATCTACAATAGGTAGAATTGAAGCTAAACGCACCTGGTAATATACTGCACTCAGGGAACAAGCCCAGTTTGGGGTCCACTCTGGACACCCACCCAAAACTATGAAACACAAAATATCAAATTTATCAACACAGAACAATATAAAATTTCATCAATCATCATGAAAATCCAAGAATAAATCCACTTATTTGTACACCTATACTCAAATGACATTTAATAATGATATTTCAAGATTTCTATGTCTCCTATATATACCGCACATGAAATCCCCGTCATATAGAAGTGATCCCACCATGGGTTTAAATAAAAATATAGACACAATGTTAGTTAATATTGAGGATAAAACTAATCTATAGCCACAAATGTATCATTGGATTGGATCATTTTAGTGGTATAGGGAGAAATGTGTTGTTTGTCTTTGATTAAGGTAGTGAGTTGTCCTTCATCATGGAAATGGAACTTACGGGATCATGGGTGATTAGATTTTTTTTTACACTACTAACGGATCATCCAAAATGTTGGGATTATATCCTTTAGTTTGAAGGTTGGAATGTTGATATAATATAAGTCTCACCCCCACCCCCACCCCACCTGCAACCCCACTGCCCCATGTACAGCCCCAACTGCACCCCAACCCCCCCCCCCCACCACTGCCCCTTGCACCCCCTCTGTCACGACCCATCCTCGGGGCTCATGCCGTGACTACCCCAAGCCCGCCTTCCATAGGCCAGGGGATGGCGACTAGTACCAAAGGCGTAAATCCCGATAACTGGGAAGGCATTTCCTTTATAAAAGTCAACAAAACACCACAAAGTACAAGCGGAAGTAAAACACTAAGTACAAAGGGAAGTGCTGAAAGGTAAATGGGCCAGAATACAAACCCAAAAAAAAGTACAACTACAACTAAACAAAGTACAACAGAAAAACACAGCATCTGGAAGAACGGAAGTGGCTCCTGGGTCATCCTCCTCAGATCCTACCTGAAGGGTAGGTACAGATGGCGCAACTCCTGGATCGCCCACCACGGATCCTACCAGAAGGGTAGGTACAGATAGCCTCCACAAATCTCTCGCCCGTCAACCTCCTCCATGTGTCTTCTAGCAATGAAGTCCACCTCTGGATACTGACTCGTCGTGTAGTCCACCTTCGGGTACCGTCCAATCATCGAACACTCGGCCTCCGTCAGCATTGTCCGTCGTCTACAACCAACACAACGAGGTGCAGGCATAGCCCGTGTAGGGGTGAGTATAACGATACTCAGTAGGGACCCCGAGACCCTCAAGGTCTCACTAAAACGAACATGGATAACCACAATGAAGATCTCAACAGATAACCTCTACTTAGGTATATGATCATGCATATACCTAAGTTATCAAGTAACCCATCTCAATCATGTGGAAAACAACAATATAATTAAATCAACAGATAACCACTACCCAGGTATATGCCCATACATATACCTATTTGATCAAGTGACCCATCTCAATCATGAGATAAACACAAAGGTCATAGACTCAGCTCAAACCAGGATTTTCATTATCGAAACCGTAACTACTGAAGAGCCCCATCTCTGGAGTGTACATTGGTCCTGTCACGACTCTGAGGTACTGCTCACTAACCTAAGACTGTTGAGGTACTCCTCCTATCGAGTACCACGGTTCAGCCACCCAATCACAGTAGTGCTTCCCGCCGGGCTATGCCACCCAAACACAGTAGTGCACACCCCCTAGTAGCCTGTTGAGGTACTCTCCGGACAAGTACCGTGGGTCTGCACTGTCACACAGGTAGTGCTCCATATGCCATGGGTCTGCACCCAAATAAAGTAGTGCTCTGTCCACTGGGCTAGTCGACTCACTCCAAGTCAAGTCAGTCAAGCAGTCTTCAGGTCTCAATCGGCTACACGGTCTCCGTACTCCGCACGCTCGTCTCTAGGAGGGTCCGCTCCACGAGCTACAGGTCGATACTCCAAGTATCTCAAAGTCCCACGAAGATTTATCTCAAAGGACCTCCTCGTCATAGGGGTCTCAACGCAACAGACGGCGTGTCAATAGGACGCCCGGTCTGTGAGTTATTAGACTTTTCGTCCCAGGGGCCCGGTTAGTCTCATGTGCAAACCAATCCAGCCATAACTCAACTGTACCCCGAACTCTTATAGGGTATACTCCTAGGGACCTTTTTCTCAACGTGATCACCAACTCCGCTAAAGGTTCATCAAACGGACGTCTAGTCTGAAAGATAACATCTTTTCCGTTCCAAGGGACCGGTTGGATTTCGGGTACAATCCAACCCGGCCACTATCCAACAGAAACCAAAACTCGGACGAAGTATGCCAAAAGATCCGTCTTATCAAAAGGAATTCAACGAGACAGACGGCGCGTCAATCGGACGCCCGGTCTGTGAGTTATTGGCCTTTTCGTTCCAGGGGCCCGGTTGGTTTCGTGAGCGAACCAACCCGACCGCACTCTTACGGCATCTGAACCTTGAGCGGAGTAAGCCAAAAGATCCATCTCACATAGAGGAATCCATCAAAGTGGACGACACGTCAATCGGACGTCCGGAGTTCAAGTTATGAGCATTTCCGCTTCGAGGGCCCGGTTGGTTCCGTGCACGAACCAATCCGGAAGAACCCAAAGTATTCCGAAACCTTGAGTGTGATATGCCAAAATGACCATCTCGGTCCAAGGATCGCATCGCCACTGACGGTGCATCGATCGTAGGTCTGTAGCCCATGTTATGGGTGTTCGATCGGAAACAAACTGAAATGGCGGATCTGGGCTCGGCCGGCCCGGCCCAATCCCCCCTGGGTCGGCCCGAACAGGTTGGACCCGACCTGGGTCCGGGTCCGGCCGATCTGGGCGTGGCCCACAGCGGCTCGGCCAGTGTGGCCGAGTGGAAGCCGCAGAGCGGGGGGTGGGGGGGGTGCGCGGCCCCCCTCGCCGTTGATTGAAGCCGGCGGCCGTCTGCACCGCCGCCAATCCTCCAGGATCCCGCGCGGCCGCGGGATCCCCCGTGCCGCACCGCCGCGGAAAGCCACGGCGGTTGATTCCTCTGGTGGCACGCTCGGGCGCCGCCGCCTCCTAGCAGCCGGACGGCTCCAGCCGCCGCCCCCGGTCGCCGACGGCACCGCACCGGCGCCCCGCGCCTCCTGTTTTTCCACGGGCCACCGAAGTTGCTCTGGTAGTCCATTTTCAAAACCGTCTGTGCCGACGTTCATCTCGGGTCTCAAAATTTACTACAGAAGCTTCAAAATAACCTTGCGGCCACGTTTGTCGTTGCCTGTCAATCCGCACGTCAATCAACAAATCGCGTTGTCCTCGTCGTTCTTCGGCGCGATGCGATGGCGCCGATCCCCTTCGCCGTGGCCCAACTCCGTCCGCAGAAGTCTTCGGGTTTCTCCAACGTGGCGCGACGGAGTCGCGTCCTTGTTCGTTTTCACTGCGCGGCGCGACGACGCCACACATTCCTTGCTGCATGATTCCCCGCGATGCGACGACACCGCGCTATTCCCCTTTCAATCCACAAAAGAAACCATCATGGATAAGGAGGAGGGTCGTCCGTGTTTCTGCGGTCCGGCCCCCTCTCGTTAATTGATAGCACTTGGTCATATTTTATGAAGAAAGTAAAGGTAATAATCACGAACAAAATAAATAAATAAACCCCTAAAGTTTTCCTGCAAACAAGAATTCCCAACCCACAACATATTCTTCGCGGATCCACTTAATGTTTAGTTGATCTGCGTTCTTTGATTTAGAAGGAAGTAACATGGGGTTCATTAATATTCACAAAACAATTCCCTACCTCTACGTTGCTTGAACGGAGGTTCGTCGAATGAGGATTCGTCACGGAAATAGACGTTGCAAAAGAAGACGTTGTCGGCGTCGCGGTAAGAGGCGTCGCGGAAGGAGACGTCGACCTCCGAGGAATTCGGCGTTCTTCACGTTCTTCGCATTCTTCGTGTTCTTCGACGAAGGATATGAAGAAACTCTTCAATCCTTAGCCTTTTTCTCCCCAAGACTCCACCACATGAAACAAACCCAAAATAAAATAAGCTCACCTATTATTTTATTAACATAAGAAAACTTTTGAATTTCAGGAGTTTGAAATTTAAAAAGCCACACTTAACTCACATAATTAATAACATAAGTAATTAATGTTTATGTTATCAAGAGTTAATGGTGAGTTGATGGGGGTTGAAGAATATGAAGGGGTGGGGTTCGTGTGGGCCCCACCACCCTCATAAAATCTCTTGGGAAGTTGGGTAGTTACCCAACTTCCACCCAAAGCCTTAAACCACTAAAAGAAAATAAAAATTGTATTTAATTTATAAATTAAACTTCCAAAATTTTTATCATCTTCTCTTGTGAAAACACAACTCCGGAAATGGCGTTCCTAAGCAATTACCAGCGCTACGAATCCATCGGTGCCCTCGGAATTCGATTCCGAGCACCTGTTCAAATGTTAGAAAAACCCGCTCGTCTGTTCACTGAACGTACCCGAGCCAAACTTCGGAAAATGATTCCGGGCACACTGGGCCTCAGAATCAGGCGCCGTCAGAAACCGAATTCATGTAAAATTCCAAAGAAAATTAAGAAATAAATTTCCTTGAAATTTTCGGGTCGTTACATTACTCCCACCTTAGGGATTTACGTCCTCGTAAATCTTAAACACAAACTAGGGATAAAAAAGCGGTACTGAGCATGCATCTGAGCCTCCCTCTCTCATGTACTCACCTGGAGACTCTCATACTTCCAAGGAAAGTGCACCCGAGGAATCGACCATCCTCAAATGAGCTGCTCCTATCGATCCTTGATTCCCACTGGAACCACTTTGGAAGTAATCTCATCGCCATCGTCCTGCTCCTCATGGTCGATGATATGAGAAGGGTCGAGCACATATCTCCTCAGTTGAGATACGTTGAAGACGTCATGCACCTGGTGTAACTGAGGTGGATGGGTCAAGCGGTAAACCATCCCGCCTACCTAGCTGAGGACCTAAGTAGGTCCGTTGAACCTCAGAGATAACTTACCACCTTGGCCACATCCCCATAAACCACGTCAATGTTAGACCCGTATAAGGACGTGATCTTCATCCTCGAACTCTAGAGGTCTCCAATTCTTGTTAGAATTGAAACTAAAACGACTGCTTCCACGAGAGTAAGGTTGACCGACTCAAGAGTGATCGGTCGCACCCTCCTGTGTGTGAGTTAGACTGTGTTGCCTGAGGTTTCCTCTTTCGCCGACGAAGGAAAATCCATTCTGACGTCGTAGTTAAACCACAACCTTTTTTCGTAATACCGTCCATTTGTGTATGAAATGTGATTGACCAGTCCATACTCAAACCAACATCGTAAGGCCCCGACGCTGCCACCAAGAGATTTCAACCGAAACTCTTGCCTCAAGGGTCTGACCACACTATCGGTGTAAGTGTGAGTATCGAGTCTCCTCCCATGGTATCTCTAGAAGTGAGGGTCAAGTCCATGATTTCCGGAAACTCTAGGTCTGGAACAAGATTTGCGAAAGAAAGGAATGATTCATATCTACTTCTGTTACTACAGAAGCTAGTAGTGGACACAGACTATCCCTAGAATCATTTTTAGAGCCATTGGGTCACACTCCTTGACCGCATGCAGCCGCACTCTTCCTCCGCCCTTCAGCTCCCTGAGCCTGGCGGGGATAACTAAGGCAGGTGGTTGTAGCATTTTAAGATATACACCACCTCATGATGCTCTCCTAGCTCTGCCTCCACGTCTACTGCTTCGCAGACTCATCTCTCCTTAAAGCTTCCTCTTCTTGAAACATTTATCACGCTCGAGTCTCTAAGACTGGCGTCAGTTTCCTGTTTCTTACTACACTATGCAGTCTTCATCCGCTCCTGGATGATCTGCACCTTCTTTTCCTACGATCTGAAGAGATGCTAAAATTTCTCCTTTGCCAAAAAGAGAAACTCAGTCTCATCCCCTGGATGAACCACACCCATTTCCTAATACAGTCATTCCTGACATGAATGATGCATTCATGCCATGGATGACGTCGTAAGGCCTCGACGTAACTACCAAGAGATCCAACTGTCACCCTCGCCTCCATCGGTCGAGTCACACTGTTAGAATCAATGTGAGGTCACTGGGTCTCCTCCAGTAGAAATCCCTAATGTGAGGGTCAAGTCAACAGTTTTAACCGGGACCACTCAGTATCAACCAAACAAAAGGACAGGAAAGCAAACAAAGATAAGTGACTTTTTGTTATTGCAGCTCATAGAACAAAGACACGAATGCAACACCAATATGGAAATAGAAGTAAAAGGGATGTATCCACTAGTTCCCCTCCTGTCCACCTGCTCCCGGAGCTCTACTGCCTCGGTGGCTCCTCCAACGCCTTCGGATCTACTGTGCGGGGGGTCGGACAGTCATGTGCCAGGTGACCCTTCCTGCCACATTCATAACACTTCCTGCTCCTCGTACGACTGGATCTGGTCCTCTTGGACCTCCACATCATCTGTATACTGCCCACAGATGACTCGGCTATTGATCGAAAAACACGCGGAAAATGCAGAAGCTCCTGTACACGCTCAGGGTGTAGAGCTACTGGCACAAAATCCACCCTAAAAAAGGTCTCAAAGTCTTCGCATTCGATGGTCATCCCATCGCAAAACTGGAACATGTGGCTCCACCACCTGCCTGCTGCTGCCTGAAGGAGTATGGAAGAAAAGATCCCCATGAAGTCTGCTGGAGTCCCCATTAGCCTGAAGACTCTCACCATAGCCTCCATCCAAACCTCAGCTGCCTGCGGGTCCGTCTCTCCCCGGAACCTAGGTGGCCTCTGGCACTGGAACTCATGCAGCGCGCTCAAGTGGTGTGCATCGCCTACTGTTGGGGCTAGTGGCATTAGTGGCCCAACGTATGGTAGTACCGCTTGTGCCTCCGCTGGTGCCTCAACTGCAAGAGGGCCCTATACCGAAGCCTCGTCGCTCAGCAGGCTATCAGTATGCACATCCCTTTGGGCTCTAGCTAGTCGTCAGTGAAAAGGAATCCTGAAAGAAACCATGTGACACAGTCAAATGATTATACCTGGTGAGATGACCTGGTTGGAGTTGACATTTAAAAACTTCTGGAAACACACACGCAATCAGTGTTTTCATGCACAATGTCGGAAATTAGTTTTCAGGTCCTGGTGTATGGATACGTCGGCCGCCCACACCAACACTGGACTCCCTGAACTGAAAACCACACTCGGTACTCTTAACACTATTGCTTCGCAGAAAGAAAATATCAGGGTTATAAGTTCTTTGGTAGAACTGACTCCTCTGATACCAATTTGTCACGACCCGTCCTCGGGGCCCGTACCGTGACTACCCCAAGCCTGCCTTCCATAGGCCAGTGGATGGAAACTAGCACCAAAGGCGTAAATCCCGATAACTTGGAAGGCATTGACTTTATAAAAGTAAACAAAACACCACAGAGTACAAGCGGAAGTAAAACACTAAGTACAAAGAGAAGTGATGAAAGGTAAATGGGCCAGAATACAAACCCAAACGAAAGTACAACTACAACTGAACAAAGTACAACAGGAAAATAAAATAGCAAGAAGAACAGAAGCGGCTCCTGGGTCATCCTCCTCAGATCCTACCTGAAGGGTAGGTACAGATGGCGCAACTCCTGGATCGCCCACCATGGATCCTACCTGAAGGGTAGGTACAGATAGCATCCACAACGATCTCACCCGTCAACATCCTTCGTGTGTCATCTAGTTGTCATGTCCACCTCCGGATACTGACTCTTCGTGTAGTCCACCTCCGGGTACCATCCAGTCCTCGAACACTCGGCCTCCGTCAGCACTATCCGTCATCAGAAACCAACACAACGTGGTTCGGGCATAGCCCGTGCAGGGGTGAGTATAACGATACTCATTAGGGACCCCGAGACCCTAAAGGTATCACCAAAACCAACATGGATAACCACAAAAAATATCTCAACAGATTATCTCTACTTAGGTATATGCTCATGCATATAAATAAGTTATCAAGTAACCCATCTCAATTATGAGAAAAACACCAAGATCATGAAATCAATGGATAACCACTGCCCAGGTATATGCCCATACATATACCTATGTTATCAAGTGACCCATCTCAATCATGAGATAAACACAAAGGTCATAGACTTAGGTCAAACCAAGATTTTCATTATCGAAACCGTAACTGCTGAAGAGCCCCGTCTCTAGAGTGTACAATGGTCCTGTCACGACTCCGAGGTACTTCTCACTAACCTAAGACTACTGAGGTACTCCTCCTGTCGAGTACCACAGGTCAGCCACCCAAACAAAGTAGTGCACACCCCATAGTAGCCTGCTGAGGTACTCTCCGGAAGAGTACCGCGGGTCTGCACTGTCACACAGGTAGTGCTCCGTCCGCCATGGGTCTACACCCAAACAAATTAGTGCTCCGTCCACTGGGCTAGTCGACTCACTCAAAGTCGTGTCAGTCAAACAGTCGTCAGGTCTCAGTCGGCTACACGGTCTCCGTACTCCGCACGCTCGTCTCTCGGAGGGTCCGCTCCACGAGCTACATTTCGATACTCCAAGTATCTCAAAGTCCCATTAAGAAGTATCTCAAAGGACCGCCTCGTTATAGGGGTCTCAACGCAATAGACAGCGCGTCAATCGGACGCCCGGTCTGTGAGTTATTAGCCTTTTCGTCCTAGGGGCCCGGTTGGTCTCGTGTGCGAACCAATCCAGCCGTAACTCAACTGTACCCCGAAAACTCATAGGTTATACTCGTAGGGACCGTTTCTCAACGTGATCACCAACGCCGCTGAAGGTTCATCAAACGGACATCCAGTCTGAAAGATAACAACTTTTCCGTTCCAAGGGCCCGGTTGGATTTCGGGTACAATCCAACCCGACCACTATCCAACAACAACAAAAACTCGGATGAATTATGCCAAATGTTCCGTCTTATCAAGTGGAATTCAACCAGACAGACAACGCTTCAATCGGACGCCCGGTCTGTGAGTTATTGGATTTTTCGTTCTAGGGGCCCGGTTGGTTTCGTGAGTGAACCAACCCGACCGCACTTCAAAGGCATCCGAACCTCGAGCGGAGTAAGCCAAAAGATCCGTCTCACTTAGAGGAATCCATCAAAGTTGATGGTACATCAATCGGACGTCTGGAGTTCAAGTTATTACTGTTTCCGCTATGAGGGCCCGGTTGGTTCCGTGCACGAACCAACCCGGCCGAACCCAAAGTAATCCGAAACCTTGAGTGCGATATGTCAAAATGACAGTCTCGGTCCAAGGATCACATCGCCGCTGACGGTACATCGATCGGAGTTCTGTAGCCCATGTTACGGGTGTTCGATCGATAACAAACCGAAATGGGGGATATGGGATCGGCCCGGCCCGACCCAATCCCCCCTGGGTCGGCCCGAACCGGGTTGACCCGACCAGGGTCCGGGTCCAGCCCATCCGGGAGCGGCCTGACCGGCCAGCCACGGCTCGGCCAGCGTGGCCGAGCGGATGCCACGGAGCAGGAGGGGTGCGCGGCCCCCCTCGCCGTTGATTGATGCCGGCGGCGGTCTGCGCCGCCGCCAATCCTCTGAGATCCCGCGCGGCCGTGGGATCCCCCGTGCCGCACCGCAGGGGCAAGCCACGGCGGTTGATTCCTCCGGCGGCGCGCTCGAGCGCCGCCACCTCCTTGCGGCCGGACGGCTCCATCCGCAGCCCCAGGTCGCTGGCGGCGCTGCACCGGCGACCCGCGCCTTCTGGTTTTCCGCAGGCAACCGGAGTTACTCCGGTGGTCCGTTTTCTAAACCGTCTGTGCCGGCGTTCATCTCGGGTCTCGAACATTACTGCAGAAGCTTCAAAATAACCTTGCAGCCATTTTTTTCATCGACCGTCAATCCGCACGTCAATCAAAAAACCGCGCTGTCCTCGTCGTTCTTCGGCGCGACGCGATGGCGCCGAGCCCCTTCGCCGTGGCCCGACTCCGTCCACGAATGTCCTTGGGTTTCTCCGACGCGGCGCGACGGCATTGCGTCCTTGTTCGTTTTCATGGTGCGGCACGACGACAATGCGCATTCCTTTCCGCACGATTCCGCGCGATGCGACGACACCACGCTATTCCCGTTTCAATCCACAAAATAAACCAACATGGATAAGGAGGAGGGTCGGCCGGGTTTTTGCGGTCCGACCCCCTATCGTTAATTAATAGAAATTTGTCATATTTAATGAAGAACGTCATGGTAATAATCACGAACAAAATAAATAAATAATCCCCTACAGTTTTCCCGCAAACAAGAATTCCCAAACCGCAAAATATTCTTCGTGGATCAACTTGATGTTTAGTTGATCCGCGTTCTTTGATTTAGAAGGAAGTAACATGGGGTTTATTAATATTCACAAAACAATTCCCAACCACAACATTGCTTGAACGGAGGTTCGTCGAATGAGGATTCGTCGTGGAAAGAGACGTCGCAAAGGAAGACGTCGTTGGCGTCGCGTTAAGAGGCGTCGCGGAAGGAGACATCGCGGAAGGAGACGTCGACCTCCGAGGAATCCGGCATTCATCACATTCTTCGTGTTCTTCATCTTCTTCGACGAAGGAGATAAAGAAACTTTTCAATCCTTAGCCTTTTTCTCCCCAAGACTCCACCAAAAGAAACTAACCCAAAATAAAATAAGCTCACCTCTTATTTTATTAACATAACAATACTTTTGAATTTCAAGAGATTGAAATTTAAAAAACCACACTTAAATCACTTAATTAATAACAGAAGTTATTAATGTTTAAGTTATCAAGAGTTAATGGTGAGTTGAGGGGGGTTGAAGAATATGAAGGGGTGGGGTTTTTTTGGGCCCCACCACCCTCATAACCTCCCTTGGGAAGTTGGGTAGTTACCCAACTTCCACCCAAAGCCTTAAACCACTAAAAGAAAATAAAAATTGTAGTTAATTTATAAATGAAACTTCTACAATTTTAATCATCTTCTCTCGTGAAAACGCAACTCCGGAAATGGCATTCCTAAGCAATTACCGGCGCTACGGTTCCATCGGTTCCCTTGGAATTCGATTCTGAGCACCGGTTCAAAAGTTAGAAAAACCCGCTCATCCGTTCACTGAACGTACCCGAGCCAAACTTCGGAAAATGATTCCGGGAACACCGGGCCTCAGAATCAGGTGCCATCAGAAACTGCGTGTTTGTAAAATTCAAAGAAAATTGAGAATTTTTTTTGTGAAATTTCCGGGTCTTTACACCCTCACACCTGCAACCCACTTCAAATTTAGAAGACTCTGATGCAATTGAAGGAAAATGGTTGTAATTCTCTAAGAAGCTGACCTTTTAAACACAAATGTATGAATTAAAGGGAGCCACATGACTTATAAAATTTTCATCATTCTCAGAATTAAAATTTATAAAAAAAATTAACCTGCGTTGAATAAAAAAAATGCTTTAATGGTTAAAAAATATTGACATGGATGAAATCGATGTGAGGCCTACAAAAAAATAACACATCGTCAAACATGTTTTTTCTTTTCATTTTTAAAAAAATCATAAATGAAGACTAAAACTATAAAAAAAATGAAAGGTGAAAACCTATATTAAAAATAAAACAAAATACTAACAATAAAATCAATCCACCTAATAATTTTAACTTCAATGATCTACCCCACTAAAACCTATATAGATATGCAAAAAAAAGAGTGAAATCAGATCTTAACAGTTTCTAATATCTAATTAAAATTGGAAATAATTTCAGAAGAAATGGATTTCCCCCCATACCGTCCAATAAGGATGTGATTAAAAGATATTAAAATCTATGGTTTTGGCTTTTGAGATTCTTTAGTCCAACAAATTTAAAACTGAAACAAAAAAAGAAAAATATAAAATAATAATAATACAATGATATAACCTTACCATAATTTTTTTTTCAAAACAAACCTAAAGGAAAAAAAAGTATATACTTTTTTATCAATGTTTTAGTTCGATCCCAAACATCTAATTTCTAGATATACATCCCTACGATGGACCATCTAAATATGTGGTACATAACATGATGAATTCATGAAAATATAATTTTTAAAATTTGGATAAATAACCAAGATATAAGATGATGCAAGACATTATCATAGGAAAAAAGATGTCATGATTTTTAGAAAAATGGGTACTGGTGGGAAAAAAACATCCACAACATGGGACCCATGATGGATTGGTCCATATGGTCATTAAATTCAGTTTCCTACATATGGAGAACCATTTTTTGATAGAACTAAATCAATGTGATTGAATTTCTGAATGACAAACCCATCAAAATATCAGTCCTTCCTCCACTCTTGATATTCATTATCAAGAATCCTAAAACAAAATCTTTCAAAGACTATAGCCACTAACTACAATCATAGTCAGACTATCCCAGACAACCATGGCCCACAAGAAACATAACAATTGAAAATTTTTCCCATGTCTGCAAAAAATATTTACCCAAAATAAATAGAGTAATGTCATTGTATAGTGAATGAAAGTCAAATTGTAATAATATGACGGATTTAGGAGTTTCAAGAAGACAAATAGCTATATATATGTCATGAACAAAGAATTCTATATATTTTTAATCATGTTATTTAATAAAATATTGGTGACGATGGTGATGATGATGATGCTAAATAAACACTAGTAAAATGTGGGAGTGCCTCTTAGGGCATATGTGTTGTCCTCTAGGAAGTTCCTCATATTCATCGTCATCAAGTGATTCCACTATTATAAGAGTGTAAGGTGGATAAGGGTCCAGAGTAGGAATATAAATAGTACAAAAGTACTCCAAACCAAAACAATAAAAAAACATTATGAAAACAAATAACATCGACTCCATTGAATTGAAATAATATATTTTAAAATTAAATTCGGGAGATTTTTTAAAATAAATCAATCATCCCTTCTATGAAAAAAGCCCTTTCAGTCTGCTATGGAAAAATTTTAGGTGAATTAAACCAAAATAAAATAATATTATCAGTTAAAAGTGTCTTGGAAAATGAATACTAATCATTTCTATAAGCATTAAAAATACGTCGTGAAGTTCAACATTGTAATGGCATTAAATACAACATGAATGAGGAACTCTCTAAAGTACATATATAGCTCGGATCTAAAAATAAAAAAAATGAAAAGGGGGAGAAATATGAATGGTCCAAGAACAATATGAAATAATTTTCTTGTTTACCCACAAATAGATACACTCATGGTAGGGAGAACAACTCTTAATTAATGGCAATTTTGGTGCCTTAAGGCCAAAAAAATATCGGTTCCAGCTATCTAATAACATCATTTCAAATTCCAAATTTCTATACATATATATCATTGAATAATGAAATTTATTATTTTCTCCTAAAAATGACTTTCCATGACATAACAATTCACCAAGAAAGCCACCATCGGCTAGAGATTAAGAGGTAAAGGAAAGTGTGCAATCATTAATAATTTGAAGTATGTTTTTATTTTATAAATAAGAGAGAATCCCCTCAAGGTTATAAGACAAATAAGCCCCAACACACTGTACATGGTTCTCAGTTCTTGCTTTGTGGTGGGTTTTCTATATTTCATTGGTGGTCTGTGAAAAAATCATGTGAAAAAACAAAACGATTTTACTATAATTCATATTTACAAATTTGAAAAGGAACATGCTTCATGAAGAGGTTCATAAAACACTAAAATATACCTCCATTTTAAACATAAACAAGGAAAGAACTGACCACTTTTAAAACTTTATTACGGAAAGAATGAGATTGAACATCACAACACCTCCAACAATGTCAGAAATAACTGAAAATGTTAGATACCAATACAGCTCTAGCACATAGACCTTAGTTTCTAAACCAATCGTAACAAGTAAAGAATATCATTAAAGAGATTCAATGACCAAAGAAACCTCCTACATTCACACAAGCCCTGTGAAGCCGAGATGTGATTAGAGAATCCTCGCCTTGAATGAAGGAACCACAATTTGGGATGGAGGAATCGAAGTTGGTGAGGATTAATTAGAGAGGACAACAACGAGGTCGAGTGATGAAAGGCGCAAGGGAAAAGATTAGGGTGCAGCGAGAGCGGTCTTCGGGGAGGAGGAGAGTTCTTCGGGGGAGGAGGGCACTGGGATGAGAGGGTCATGTGTTTCGGAGGAGGGAATTTCCACTATGAGAGATGTCATTAGGGAGGATTGGTTGTTGGGAAGGATAGAAATGCATTGTGATAGGATGCAGATTGGGGGAGGAGGAGGAGCCCGATATTGATTGGGGATAAAAGGATAGTGTGAGATACAATGGAGATAGCCACGAAAGTTTATTAAAACCATGTCAATAAAAAATCTATTTCCTTAGACCTATAAAACCATAGTTATATGTCTGTTTATATATTCTTAATCTCTAGTAGTGGGTTAAATATGACATTATCTCATAGTTGGAAAAAACAGAGATGGAAATCACTTACCATATGATTCCTTATAGTTGTGTGGTCTCTAACCTCGTGTACAGTGGTTTAAAAAAATTTAATAACATATTGAATAATAATAATAATATTTATAATATCCTATATGATCTTATTATAATATCTTAATACCCATTTTTTAATAATATTTTATTATTTTCACAATTTTTAGTGTTAATTTTTAGGTTTTTTAGTGTTTATTTGACTTGTTATTTTTTTCATCATTCATAAATCATGATATCATAATATACAGGGTATAAACCATAATAATATTATCATATATTTTAATTACATATTATTTTGGAATTATTCATAAAATATGGAGATAGTAAATGAAACACACCATTCTTGGAGACAATATTTCATACATATTCATAAACACTACTTCCATTTATCTCCCTATTTAGAAAATAAGTGAAATATATATATATGTATATTATCATTTTAGTGGAATATTTATGTCATATTTCAAATATTTTTATTAAAAACTACATTAATAAATTCCATTTATAGTTAAAATAAATCGCATCACTTCTATGAGGTGGTTGTCCACACTTCCAAAAACGATGTAATCGTATTCCCCCAAAATTGAATGCATGAAGTTATGGGGTATATCAGAATTATATAAGCATAAATAAGTTAGTAATATCATATATATTATATAAAATCTATAAAATCATCATTATTTACCACCATGAATGGTGGTAATGGAAGAAGGAATGACATCAGTTCGTGAGGCGGTTGTCCGTTGGACAGAAGAACAATTATTGTATATCCCATTTAACTGATGTGTGTGAATGTGTACACTAAAATAACAGAATTAAATTGATTAAGTTTATTTAATATAATATGTTTATTATATAATCATGATATAAAATGAATTTAATTCTTGTATAATTAAATTTACAATGTAATCATTGAAGAATGATACCTCTTCTTCAGTAAACTACTTTTGGTTTATATTAAAGATATCCTTGGTTTGATTTCTGCTAAATGTGATGATTATAAGATGAGGTGAGAGATTTAGGGAGGTTATTTATCATGTTTTTAAGAAAAAAGGTCATGAAATGTGTGAATAATTATGGGGGGTGAGTTCCTTTTATAATGGAGGATGAGTGAAATTCATGTAAATATAAAAGGGAAAACAATATTATGTAGTATCCCTAAAATAAAGTTCGTCCAATAATGAAAAAATTATATAAAAGGGATTTCATGGTCTAAATATTTCCATCCAATGGATTTTTGAAAAATATCTTGGTCATTAGGCCCTTACGTTTAAGGATTAGTCTTTTATTAGTCTAGTTGTTCTCCGAACCAATGTATTTAATTTGAATAAACATTAATAAAATTTTCTTTCAAAACCCATGAAGAAACATTATAGAAATTTGTAATTATAATTATTAAAAATAGGGACTACTTTTTGGTAAATTCTAGTCAAATAAGATGCATAAATTAATTTAAATATAATCTGAGAGACCATATGTGAAATATTATTATTTATAAAAATTTTCCAAAGAATGAAATGTTTTTGTATGTAATTTCAAATTTAAATTGATTCTAACGAACTAAATTGAATTAATTCATATGAAATATTTCAATTGTGTCATTAAATAAAAAATATATTATAATAAATATATTTAAATTAATTAGACAAAAATTTGATTTCCAATAAAATTATGAATTTTTCAGTAACCATCAAAAACATTCACAGAAAAATACCAAACAATTCAACCAAATTAAAATTTTAATATAATAGATAAAAACTAATGTTTTATTTTCAATTAAATTACAAAAGTTTATAAATTTACAATTAAAAAAGGTTCAAAATTAAAAGGTGGTAAAATTTCCTTTAGAAAAAATATATGTGTTTAGGAGTAAAACTGGATTTATGATTATATTATGAATATCAAATCAATATAAGATTTTATTTTTTCAAAACCATTTTTCTATAGTTGATAAATTATTTAACTCTCATTGAATATACATAATTATATATCTATATAAAAACAATGATATCCTTTTATTTCACCTTAAACTATTTCTACATTATTTATTAGCATATGATGCATCATACGATGATGTAATAATATAATATTTAATTCCTCATCAAAAATTAAACATAAACCATTTCATAAATGGAAAACCTTGGGATCATTCGAAAATATTATGATAAAAAACGTTTGAATCCATTCCAAGGTATTTTGGAGTTGCTAATTTACATTATTGATAACAATCATCTATTTATCCAGGAATTGTTATCCCAAAATCAATAATATATTAATGATTATCTTTCAATTAACCTAATATTTTCCAAAACAACTATCATTCAAAAAAATCACTTTTATTAGTAACCTACAAGATATGATTTAAAATCCTAAATTAAATATTATTATCATAAAATAGTTATTTATTTCATAAATCATACTTACAGATCATCATCAACAAAAAAAATTCAAAATATTTCATACATTGAAATATGGAAGAAAATTAATCACTCAACTCTGGTTCTGTTAATAACACATATGTATACTTGATATTTTATCTTCTTCTACACTATATTCCCTTGAGTCATAGGAAATTCATTTTCATAGTGCCTCATCTCCCTAGAGTTGTAACATTTAATACTTGTGTTTTATTTCTTACCGTTTCATTTTATTTCATCGTGACCCTTTCCTCTACACATATAATAAATTTTCTATCTTTTCATGAATTAATAATGGGGACTATTTTCACATATAACACATGTGGGAAAAACCTTCTTTCCCTTTTCCATTTTATATATTCTTCTCTCATACATCATTTTATACACTTGAATTTTATTGAATCCATATTATGTAAACAATTATATCTCTATCATGGTAATAAATAAAACAATATCATCTTATAATGAAAATGTTTGAGACAACTGAGCCCTTCATAGAATTTTCTTTAGCCCATCATTAAAATGACTAATCATGCAATCTGTATTGCATGTGGAATCCCTAGCGTAGAAATATATCATAGTAATGGTAGCTTTATACTCCACAAATATGTCTTCATCATATTTCATTAGTCCAAGGAACATTATATTCATGTTATAATGTTTCTCATTAGGGAAATAGTTTTTATGGAATTCCTACTTAAAAAAATCATATTCCATGCGTTTTATTTCATATTCCTTTCTAGTATTGTAAATAAATAACCAAAATTCATCCAAATCACCATTGAGATAGTACACATAAAGTATAACCTGTTATTTTTCACTATATCCTAGTTCCAGAAAAATCTTCTCCACTGACAAAAACCATCGCTCAGATTCCATTAGACCAGTAATTCTACAAAATGACAGGGGCCTATACAACATAGAACAATCCTTCATTTTATGTTATCATTTTGGAATAGGTTTCTCCATCAAGGAATAGTTATCTTTCAAAACAGGATTGTGATCCCCTAATATATCCCTATCTTTTTCAATTCCAAAATTAGTTATATTTACTTTCTCAGTATGTCAACCTCTATATTGTCCATGAGTAATGGAATCGTTCTTTAATCCAGGATTTTTTAAATGTTTGAGGCCGAATCCTCAATTATTATTAAAGCAAAGCAATGTACTCTTTAACTAGGTATAGGGAGACCCATTACATAGCTTTAAGGCTCAGTGGACATTTATCCCATTACATGACCCGTAGGCCCTTTTTTTCCCAAAGCCCATTCTATGAATAGTACTGTTACAGTACCTACACTGCTATAGTAATGCACAGTACCCGCCGCTGCTAAAGTACTCTTCCGGCGCTACAGTTACCTGCCGCCGCTACAGTTTGCGCCGTTGCTACAGTGCCGCCGCTGCTATAATATGCTACAGTACTGCTACCGTACCCTGCTCCCAATGGACTTTGAAACCCCATTTTTCATGTAGAATTTAGGGTTGACACATAACAAAATTTTGGAATTTTATTCATAGAAAATATCATAATCATAAACATAGTTTCTCAAGAAATATCGTTAGTTTCAAATCTATCATTATTTTTTTTAGAAATTGTGAATTTTTATTAACATATATCCTAGGGTATTCAAACATGGTGAGAATTAATGCATGTTTTTGTGCACTAGGTTACACTCAAGATAGGCATGATGGACCATTTTGGAGTGGTTACCCCTAGCCAGATTTGTTCTAAAACCACATCAAACTGTAGTAACTAAACATTGATGTATTCCTAGTAAGACACACAAAATGTCTACCTTACTAACATTATAGGCTATTCTGGTAAACTTATACCCAAATTATATCATATGGTTTTCTTCCCTATCACTGCTTTTCCAAAATCCTATTTCATTTATTTCTAATAAACTTCCCCTAAAACCAAATGAAATAATCTTCTTACGAAGCCTAGATCTAGTGCGTTAGTTTATCAAAATGGAATGATTATATGGATTCGAATATCAAAGTTCATATCAATTTAGATATTTTGGAAAACAATATTACTTATATGAAACACATCATACATTTGGATTTTAAAATAATATATAATATATAACAAGGAAAAATTAACCTCACCCTCGAAAGTCAATCCAAAATTAATCATCATATCATAAGGAAATGTAAAAAAAGGGATGTTAAATTTGTAGTAAGAGAAAGAGTAAAACAGATGTAATAATTAATAAATAAGACTACTTAATTTTGAAATTTAGATAACTAAAAAAATATTTCATTAAACAACTCATTATGGAAAAATCCATATGAAATGTATGTAACTAAAGCACATGAAATTTAATTGATAAAATGAGAATGACCTATATCTATATATAAATTCAAAGATAAAATTGCATTGATAAATAATAACAAAATTATAATTTAGTTAATTATATATTATTGTATGAGATTTTTCTGAGCTACCTGGTAATTTTATTGTTAATAAATTTCACAAGACAGGTTATCACATAGCTAGTAAAATGCCATCTAATTGGCCAAATGATTTGTCTCATGAGACTACCGATCCATCAATGGGTTGTATATTTATCATACCCACCCAGATAATACCTATTCAAATAATTCCTCAAATATTGAATAAAATATTTAATTTATTAAAAATGTTCCTTATCAAATGTCTATATTGAGTAAAAGATACATATTTTTGTATGTTTCCCTAGTTAATCATGTTACTATCCAGTAAACACCATATGTAAATATGGAATATGGTTATGGAAATAATTATAAAATTTTTATAATAGTATGTATAAATAATATAAATGTAATTTAAAACATAAAATTTTCATACTAAATTGATTGTTTCAAGATAATGTAAAAAATATCAAAAGTATGTGATATTATAATGATTACTATTACCACTAGGAAATTTTCAACTCAATGACATTTTTATGAGATATTTGAATGTAAAAACTTAAATAACATTTACATAATAATATTAATGATATAATATATCATAATTTTTAATAAATACATAGAAAAAATAATTAAAAGGTATATATAAAATTTATCTCATAGATGTAAGAAAGAGAGAAGAATATTTGTTACTGTATTCTTACTTTTAGTTGTGTGGTCTTTAGCATCCTGTATAGGGGTTATAATTTTTTTCTAACTTCTAACATGATAATAATCCTATTTATAAAATAATAATTTATTTTATTTTTATATATTATTATCCGTTTGTTAAAAATCGTTCATTAATATCAATGTTTCAGGTGTTAAATGTCATATTTTTCAAGTATCTTTTAACATGTTTTTTTTCATTTATACATAGATCATTATTTAATCATATCAATGATGTAAACTACCAGCTAAATATTATGTATATTCATTAATCCATCTTTATAATATTCCGATAAAATTGTATATTGGAAATGAAATTCACCATTCAAGAAGACGGTAGGCATGCGTACGCATAAACGTTACTTACATTTCTTGACTACATTAAACAAATTATTATATATATATATATATTATATAATTTATGTATATTGTTTATGTCATAAGTTTCATATATTTTTGTTAAAAATCATTAATACATTCTTTGTATACAATGAACGACTCACCTCCCATTGAGCCGGTGGTAGTCCATATATTGAAAAATGATGTCATAAAATTCCCACAAAATGTTGAGCATGAAGGTAAGAGTTATATAAATATTAAAAAAGAATAAATTAATTTTCAATACCATATATATCATATATAATCAATAAATACATTTTTATTTTTGTCCAATAAATGTTGGAGTGGAAGAAAAAATGACATCATTTCATGATGTGGTAGTCCAACGTATACATAAATGATGATTGTGTATCCCATTTGAGTGATGTGTGTGAAACTGTATATAAAATAATTTTAATGAAAACTACTCGATATATTTATGATACTATTATTATTATATATTCATGATATAAAAATAATATAAGGATGGAGAATTAAATGATACACAAGTGATCGTTCAAGAACATTACCTCTTATTTGGGAAAATTGTTTTAGTTTATAAGAAAAGATTGAATCAGTTATCATTATTCCAAAAGTGAGGATTTTAGAATGATATATTAGATTTTTGGATCATATTTAATATGGGTGTTAATAATCTAATGTTCTTTAGATTCTTTAATAAGTGGGTGATGTGAGTGCCTTTTTATAGTGGAGGTGGAGTGGAAGTATTATACATATAAAAGGTAAATAATATTGAGAGGTCCCCCTTAAATCATGTTCATAGAATAAAAAAAATAGAAAAAATTGTGGATATATATGATATATTTCCAAAAAAACGTTTTTAGGAAATTTTATAGGTCTTTTTACGATTACGATTAAGCATTAGTCATTTTTCCACATATTTTTATCATAAACATTGTGATTAATTGTAATGAAATTCACTATTATATTTGGTAAAAAAAGTATAAGATATTGTCAATTAAAAAATTTCTATTTATAAATATATAATCCATTTTTAAAAATTAAAAAAAATTGGTAGAAATTCATTTAACCTTAATCTCATATAAGGGATTAAAATGCAAGTTTTAAATTAAAATTGTTCAATAGTTTGAAATGATTTTATATCAAATTTAAATGTTCAATTGATTATAATAAACAAAATTATATTAATTGATATATAATTCATCTAATTTGAAACTAAATCCAACTTATAATATAATTTAACTATACATATAATTTAGACAAAAATGTGGTTTTCAATTATAATTCAGTATTTTTTACTATTCAAACAAAAATTGAACTTTCAAATAAAAGTATTAAAAAACCAAATTAATTTTTATATATTCTTATTTTTAAAGTAAACTTTATCATATCATAATAAATTTATAAATGTGTAAAAAATTATTTAAAATAGAGTCACTATTAAAAGGTGCTGAAATTTGGTTTAGAAAAATATCTATTTTTATAGAAAAAAGAATATATATTTTTTATATTATTCCTATCCAATATATTGGATAAATTTCAAAAATATATGATATAATATTGAATATATATATATATATATATCATTCACTAATAGTGATTATTTAAAATTATTATGATAAATCCCATTTGGATATATTAAAATAGCTCTTTATATAATACTTTTCTATATAATAATTTAATTATGATACAAATTTCTAATTTGTTTTTTAGAAATGAATCCAAAAATATATTTCCTTGTGTTTGTTAATATTATTCAGAGTAGTAAATTTAATGGCTAGGTTTTACCTTATTACATTAAATAATAACATTTAAATAATATATTACAGTTTGGTAAAACTCCATCCTTCGTGTAACACAAACAACTGAACAAAGATGTTCTTGAGTGTAATGTAAGATGACTTTGTGTTTCCTACATTTCAAGATATATAATAGATTTAATTAAAAAAATTAAAATAATAAATATATGATAATGTCTTACGATGCTATATTAATTTATACGCTTGGTGTTGGGTATCATACACGCTATTAAATACCATGTATTTACTATTGAATTTCATGGTGCAACAAAGATACTGTAATGATTTAGACATCATATACGTGATTTTTCATGATTATGTGGTTCCCAATATGATTATTTATTATTATACAATGATTTTATTATTTAATGGTGGGAAATAGAAGGAATTCGTCTAACATTGAATGTGATAGAAAATCAATTGATGAGATGGAATGATGGATGATTACTAGAATGGAAAATATTATGATTATTCTAAATCAAGTTTCATTGAAGATGTATAAAAGTTTAAGCCTTAAAAATTTATTATAATCTAATAATAATATAAGTATATAATTTTCTATGAAATATGATAGTGGAGGCCATTAATAAAAGTAGAGTAGGTTTCCTATATGTCAAAAATATGGGAAGAAGAACTCAAGGGAATTTCTTAGGGGTAAAAGAAGTCGTCTTTTATATAGAAAAAGATACAAATAAAAAACATTGATGGGAAATTGAAATTTTTTGTTAAATTAATTCAAAAAAATAATGGTTTCTCTAAGGTATCATCAACTATTGAATGTATTTAATGTGGATGGCTTGTGCATTGTGAAAATCGATTATATAAAAGGAAATCACATGAAGATAATAAAAATAATTTTAGGACTAGTGGTTAAATAGATGATGATTAATAGACTAAAAATGAAATATATAAGTAAAGAAGTGTTAAGGGGTAGATTGATGAATCCTGGTTAATGGAAAAAGGATGAGGTGAAATAATTGAAGTGTTTATGTATTGAAATTCAATTTTTATGTTATCAGATTATATGTAAGGAATTTCTAATAGATGTTATTTATTAATTTTTTCCATTAATATATTTAATGGTACCGAAAACCTAAAAAATAATTTTAATTGAAAGGTGATACATTAGAGAAGAAATTATTAAGGAATGACAAACCTTAATATTTTCTTGACAATGAAAAAAATGGCGATTATTTGGGATGAATATATCACTGATATAGATAAATTAAATTGTGTTGAACTAATTACCTTTGAACTGATAAATGATTTCTTGAAATCATGGTTAATGCTGTCATTGATTTGATTGACAAAATTTATAGATTTATATAATATATTAAATAATATATTTTTTATATAAGTAATGGGGAGGCATTTGTTTTAATTAGGTGTTAGGTTAATTTATGTTATTACTATGTTTTAAGAGAATACATGATGAAATTATTTACATTTTTGGAGTGTGACAATAAAAATACCCATTATGGTATTTGGGGGATTAATTATAAGTTTCCTTTTAAAATATAATTAATTTTTTTATAATGTATTCGTTTATAATAGTTTCGGATGTTCATAAGGTAAAACAATTATGGAATGGTTTAAGAGTAATTTTGGATGTGGATTTATATATTTAATTATTACCTCACCATATTAAGATTTTTCCATATTGGATATCCATTGTATTTAATTTCCACAAACTAGAGATAGACTGAATGAGAATATAATTATTTTATGGTTTTTATTTAGTAATTTAAATATGAAAAAAAAATCCGTCTCTTAGAAAAACAATTTGATGAGGAAATTGATAAATGAAAAAACCCATGATGAAATTGTTCCTATGAAATAAAAATATATCACATAAGTACATTTTTATATGATATCAAGCTATATAAAATGAAATTTAACAAAATTTTCAAATGTATACTGAAATAATTTATTTTATTATTTTAATCAATTTTAATGATATCAATACCTTTTTCTATGCATCTGGATTTTTGAATTTTTAGCCATTAACAATTTCTAGATCACACACATTCTTGTGACTAGTGTTCTCTATCACTCTGAAAATATATTTGGGTGTTTGTTTTCACTCATATATCATTATTTTCATTCCACACCTATGTTATTATTGTTGGATTTGGTTCATTATGGCTAAGTTCATTTTTTTTATGATAATCATGTATTCATGGTTTTGAATATCAATAATATCTTTATCTATTGATGATTTTTCATTTCTATAACATAGTTACTGGGAAAAAATCCATCTAGGTGTCCTCTCAGAATGTTTTGTGTGTGATTGTGTTTGCTGACAAAACATAGTTGTTGGAATGGAAATTATGTACCCAGAACATTGAAGGAAATATCAAAAGGAAGGGAATGATGATGAGTGAGATGCATTCCACATTTTTTTATAGTACTTTAGGAGAAAATGGTTTGCAATATAGGCATGATGTATGCAGGAGGATAGCGTTATGCGGGGTGGCTTATCATTCATGGAAATGATATAGTGATTTGGGAAACTATAAAGGGCATCTTTTTCAAATATGTGATGGTTATTTGGGTTGCCGCGAAGGAGGAATGATTGTACGCAGACCATGTAACGAATAACTATTTGTGGGAGAAGCAGTACATAGTGAATGTGGTACCATATTGATGATTTGTTAAATCACAGATTATCATATTTTGTTAATATATTTTCCTATATGTGTAGTAATAATACCATTAACATGAAGATAGATTCTCATAAGAAAAAATCTTTGATCAGGGATGATTTCTAAGTTCGAAGATGGTTCCAAAGGAAGGAGTCCACAAAGAATAAATTATTTTTTATAAGAGATTTTGTGAAAAATATTTTTTGATGCACTATATCACACAATAGAAAACGTGTGCCACTGAAGAAAGAACTCAAAAGCTGGTATGCTGAATCAAAGATTGTACATGGATTCTAGGACAATACCTTGTGGTCGTACATAGAAGAATTGGAGTAACAGTCCATGAATGGGTTTGGATCTCTGAAGTAGAAGAAGTACACAGAAGAAGAAATATGTTGTAAAACCATTTTTCATATTACAATAAAAATGCAAGGTGATATATAGGGGATGCTATGTGGTTTACGTAGGACTAATGGATGCTTTCAAACAAACTAAATTAGTTTTTAAATTTAATTTCTAATTCCTAAAACAATGTGGAAATTTTTACTTCCACTAAAGGTGAAAAGGGACTTCAATAGATAATATATCCACATTTTAGGATCCATTATTTCAAAAAAAAATAGAGGTACATACACGTCCATAATCATTGTGGGGATCCCTTCGAACTAAAGTGAGTGATGTAAGAGGAAGATGAAGATCCTTCCACCAAATATGTGCCTAAGGAATAGATATAGGGAGTGACCCTTGGTAATATAGTTAGATGACCCAAAACATTGTAATGATTGTGAACCTGGGAATAAAAGATCTATCTCGGACATTTTAATAGTAAACGTGGCTCTATTGTTTGGTATATCAATACATCTCCATTTTATACTCCATGGACGTAGCCTAATGAGGATGTATGAAGTAAAAATAATTTTTTCATGTGAATTCTTTCATTTAAGTTCAAAAAATTCTATGGTTAAAAGTGATATGTGTGTTTTTTTACAACAAAACTAGATGAAAATTTGAAGTAGTTTTAATCATTCATACAATAACTCACCCCCAGCCCCTCAAGGTAATTGGCCTAGACGACCTAAAAATTGTTATCGTAGAGAATGGTTAAACATCAGTGCTACTCTCTCAGTAGAATAAATATAGGTGGTCAATCATAAAGGAATTATGATCTTCGACGAAAGAAATATTATGTTTGGAAGAATCAGACGCGACAATATTTATTATCAATAGTAATGGATTTCATCAGAATTACTATGAATGGAAAATTAGTCAATATGAATTTAAGTTCACTGTTAGAAGATGAAATAAGATAATTGGATGTTGATGCTAAAGGGATCAATGCTTTAGTGGGATATTTTTTAAATGAAATTTATAAAAATTTGATATTATGTAATAAATCACATGATACATGGGAATTTATTTATGAATATTTATTAAGGAGACTAAATAGAGAGAGAAGACAAGTTATAGGTTCTATATGAAAAGTATGAGGATCTCATAATGAACCCTAATGAATCTGTTGATGCATTTTTCGATACAGTAAATGTTGTTGTTGAATACTTAGGACATATTGGAAAAGTCATTATTGATATAAACATTTTGAAGCATATTTTGAGGAAACATACACCCCAATTCTATCAAAAAGTATCAGTTTTGGAATATAAATATCCAATAGTGTTGACACTGGATAACGTTATCAATACCCTTATAGCATATTATATGTGGAATGATGAAAATTATGTAGTGGAAAAGGTGATATCTAATGAATTTGAATTCAAGGATGTAAAGAATATATCTATTTAATATAGTCAGGAGGAATATAGTTTGGATGATTTAATTTCATTTATCTCTTTAAATCTAGAAATAAAAAGATGAATGTTCAATGGAAAACATCCACTTTCATTCTTCCAATGTGGAAGGATTGGAAATTTTAGAATTAATTTTCTTATGAAGTTTTAAGATGGTGAAGAAGACAACAATTAAATTACCCAAAAGAAGTACTCATCTAATGATAAAGGTATGAGATTTTCTAAGAGAATGTTATTCGAAAATAAAAATCATATTTTGAATGAATATAAAATATCGGATGAAAATGATGCATAAGAGTTGGATAACTAGATGGATCACAAAGTAAATGCTTTGGTGGAAGTTGTGGGAAATTACATAACAAGAAAAGAAAACATTAATAATGAATGAGAAATTGAAAGAAGGGTTTATCTTCAAGATAAATTATAATTTTCTCTAGAAGTGATAGATGTTTAGAGATCCAACAAAAAGAAATCAAGAAACTGGTTCAGCATGTTGAACTCTATATGTAGTAGCATAAAGAAGAGAAGTCTGAGATGAATAAATAAATTTCGAAAACAAAATTCTTTAACAACAGAACGCTTAGAAATTGTTGTTTAGTGAAAAACCAAATGTGAATAACAAAAAAGAGAGATCAACAGATTTATTGAAACTAGAAAATATTAAATCAAATTAATCGAGCACATGAATATAATCTCGTCAGTCTTTGAAAAAGTGTAAAGAATCCATAAATATTGTTGCCTTATAGAAAAACATTGGGTAAATAGATAACTCATGAAATAGAAAATAAAAAAGTGTAGTATGGTAGACTAGATGAATAGAATAAATAGAAAAATTCAAATGATAAGGCTAGTATGGGCTAGAATGAAAACTAAATGTAGTAACGTTTGAAGTCAGACCACAAGAAACCACTCCAAAATTGATGATTGATTTGGTTATGAATTAGAATTAGATGATTCAGAGAACTAAAGGGATAACCAGTGGTGTAGTATAACCACAAAATAATGTACCCAACATAAGATGATATTATTAAGACAATATGGGAAAAAGAAAAAATATTTTTTCCAAAGAAAAGAGACACTGAAGTGAATATGGACAATAATGGAAGTTAAGAAAACCTCAATTATATAGGTAATAATTTGTTGGTAACTATTTTAGGTGTGTAATATTTGGATATATAGAATTCTATTGATCATTAACAGTTTAGAGGATTATGCTGATGTAGACTCAGGATGGTTAGATGGTGTAGAAAAATTTATCACAAAATGAGATAAAAATGAAAAATTGATTTTGATCCCTAAAATTTGAATCTGGACCATCATATTTTTATGAATTTCATGATTATCATTCCATAAAATTTATGAAATCAGATATATGGAAAAAAAGATCTGATAAAGAATTGGTTTCCGAAATTTCATTTATGGAATCAGACCACCCTGGGATATTGATCATTGATAGTGGATGCACATTCCATATGTCCAGAAATAATAATATGGTGACATGAATCATGTACAAAAAATATGGTATTATTTGGTTTTGAAATGATTAATGGTAAAAAAATTATTGGACCTAGGAAACCAATGTTTTGTGGAAAATAAATGAGACGTGAAAATGTCTTGGTTGTTGAAGGTCTTAGTAACAAAATGTTATGTGTATGTAAATTGTGTGACTTAGGGAAAAAAATAAGATATTCAAAGTTATTATGTGTCATTAAGAGAAAATATTTTTTTAGGAAATAAACACAAAAGGGAATCTATAATTTATGATTGGAGAATAATATATGTTCATCATGTTTACGTAATAAGAAAATATGTTGTGGTTTAAACAATATAGCCACGTTATCTAAGAATCCTTGAATGATATGGTAAAAAATGATGTTTCTTGACATCTCTCTTTGTTATCAATTGATCATACACATATGAGTGAGTCCATACATAAAGGAAAGATCAGTTTAATGATGTATAATTCAAAAAAGAATACATAAAAAAGATTTCGTAACATTGTTCATATTTTTGTGTGTAGACCCATTTCACCAAGAGAACTTGATTAGAGTCGATATTATGTTATTTTCATCAATGATTATGGTATAATGGAATGAGTTTCTATCATCCCCCATAATTTATTGGTATTAAATTGCATAAAATTATCCCAAATAGATTTTAGAAGATTGTGGGATGAACAATCCAGAATATACAAATAGATAATAAAACATTGTTAAAAAACATCTAATTAGAATGTTATCTCGAGAAACACTGGACAAGGTAGCATGTTTCTATAGTATGAACTCCATAATATAATAGTGTTGTTCTGAGTAGAAATAAGGTTGTGAAGAACATTACCATAATAATACTCATTGACAAGGAGAATCAAGAGATATTTTGGATGGAAGTGTTGATGATAGTAGTATACACTTCTAATAGAGTGATACTATGTGTGAAAAAGAAAATACACTATATGAGCCATGGTTTGGAATGATTCCATAATTGAAGTACATTCGAATCATTGTAATTACGTGTTTCATTCTTAATAAGGAAAAGACAATAAGTTTTAATCGTATAGATAAAATGGGATATTTATTGGTTATTAAAATAAAATAAAAGCATATAAATGCAACAACAAGTGGCAGGGAAATATTGTTGAACGACATGATGTGACCATAGTGGTGAACGGGCATGTCCTTTAGAAAATACATGATAATTATTAGTATGATATGGATGAATAAATATTTAGATTCGGGACCACTCTCCTTTTAAAGGTTTATTTGGATGATGAATCAGATTGTGAGAATGATGTGGCAATTTCAACATCTGAACAATTAATGGAGAGAAGAGATAAAATTTATTGACAGAACTTAATTGGTGGCCAGACAGCTCTATATTAGACATTGAAGATGAATAATCTTTGGAAATAATCTTATTTATCACAATTGGAGCCGAAATGATATTAAAAAGTAGTTGTCAATGATAATTTGGTTCTGGATATGAATGAAGAGCTTGAGAAAATTGAGAAAAAATCAAACATGGTAGATTGTTTCGAGACTAACTTACAAGAATATCATCAAGAAAAAAATATGTTGTTCACAAAAAAAATCAATGAATATTGTGTTGTGAATCAAAACAAAGCCTGACTAATGTGTAAAGGGTACACATTAATATAAGGAATTGATGTTTTTGAGACTTTTTCACCTATTTAAAGGTTACATACAATCATATTATTCTTTGTCATAGTAGTGTAAAGAATGTTCTTGGTTTTTGAGATGGACATTAAATCAGTATTTCTGAAAGGGGTTATATAATAAAAAGATTATATTGAGAAGATATATGGTTTTATTATTTATAAAAATGAGTACATATATTTATGATAAATAAGGATTTATATTGGTTGACATAGGCACCATGAATATGGTATTCAAAGATAGTTCAATTCCTGAAAAATATTGTTTTTATGTATAGAAAAGTTTATTAGAACATATACAATAATCATGAATATAATGAAAGGATGATGGTGCCAGTATATGATGATGAAATAATATTATTAAGATCAGATGAATCCCAATGTAGATAGTATTTTCCATTAATGAAAAGTGATTTCGAAATATCAATGATGGGTGATCTATTGCTTTTTCCTCAAATTACAGGAAACATTAAGAAATAATTGTCTATTAACTTTTGACTCTAAATATTCCAATGAAATTATCATATTGTTTTGAATGGAAAATTCAAAGGAGAGGACGACCAATGTAGATACATAAATGAAACTATCAAGGGATGATGAAGTAAATACAATTAATGTATCATAATGTAAGAAAATAATTTTTAATATACTATACATTAATACAATGTGACATGATATTATTTTCACCAAATGACAAGAATCACAGTATCAATGTAATACCAAGGAATGAAATAAGGTTTTAGGGAATTGAATAGGTTGGTATTTCAAGGGAAATGTGGATTTCAGTTAGTTTTACAATGAAAAACTTCATCATGATTTACCGGGATATACAGATGCAGATTTGGATGGTTCAACATATGATTGGAAATCAACATCATGAGGTTCTTTCTATGTTGGTGGATTTTTTATTTCTTGTCTAAGAAAGAAATATGATTTCATTTCATTAAGAACTGAATATGTTGAGTATATTTTGGCCAGTCAAGAATGCACACAGTTATTGTGGAATAGAAAACATCTTAAGAATATGCAGGTTGAAGTGAAGTCTTAGATAATAATTTATTACGATAATTCATGTTCAATAAATCTGAACAGAGATCCAGTCCATCACTCAAAGACAAAAGACATAAAAATAAATTATCATTTCATTAAGTATAAAGTTGACCATGGTCTTCTATAGTTGGAGTATGTGACTAATGTACATCAAGATATAAATATTCTAAGAAAGGAAATATAAAAAGAAGCATTTGAAAGGCATCGATAGGCTATGAGTGTTCAATTCACTCCCCACACATGAAAATGTTTAGATGTGGACCCCTCTCCATGTGGTATGGTATATTTTTCCTCAAAGGGGTAATCATTGTTCATTAAACAATTGAAAAACTAAATGGAATGGCCTTCAGGTTTGTTGACAAAGGGGAGAAAAAATAGATATTAAATGGGATAAAGTGTCTTAGTCATTACCCTTGGAGAATCTGACTAGTGGAGTAGGGAGATATGGGGTGTAAAAGCTATTTGGGGGAGCAGTGATGCAGGAGGATTATTAAATCTGATGATGCAAGACGTGATCGTTCAATCCATACAAAGCAAAATAAATGAGGTTTATGATGAAATCATAAGAGTTTTGTTGAAATGGAATGAATTTCCTCGTTGATAAAATTTTCATTATAATCTTGTTTCTCATGTTGAGAATGGATCATGTGGGATTAGAGTATGTGTTGGGAAAATTTGTAACCAATATCTCACTAGAATGAATTGAACACTGCAAAAAAGATTTCGGAATAATTAATGAGATATAAAATTTTGAATGTATTGTCAAAAACCCTAAGGGGGAGATTTAAAGATAAAAATCTCTCAAAGATTATTATTGGTATGTTTGGGGTCTCATTGTATTTTTTGAGAAATCCATGAAGACTAAAAATGAGTATGGAATGTGTTCGACAATGAGGTGTTTTTTTTTTGGAAAAAGAAGATTTACATATAGGGGTACATTTATTGAGGACCATGAACTCTAGTTTGTGGAATTATATTGTGGAATGTTGAGCATTTAAGGATATATGGAATGGAAGGGAATTGTGGAGCATGATACACACACCATGTATGGGAACCATTCATGGTGAGAAAATGGTTCATGGCATAGGCATACGTTACATGAGATTCTTGTGTTATGGGGGATGTCTTGTCCTTTGCAGAAACAAGGCAGTGAATTGAGAAACCATGAAGGGTGTATTTTTTGAAAATGTGACTGTGATCTGGGCCACTGTGATGGAAGAATGATAGTACACGGACATTGTAGGGAAGAATGATTTGCTATAGAAGCGGTACGCGGTGAATGTGGTTCCACATTGAAGACTTGGTAAATCACAGGTTATATGATTTTATAGATCTATTTTCATTTAAAAGAATCTATAATCCCATCAATAAAGAGTGATTTTATCATAGGAAAACATATTTTCTTGGGGAATTCATCTAAGTATAGAGGTGGATTTTGAGGAATTATTCCGCGATGAATGAAGTAGTTCGTAGAAGCAATTCCATGAACAAAATTTGTGAGCCACATAAGTATGAAAAAGAATAATTGTTTTTCTAAATAAGTAATGTTGTAGGTAGTATGCCAATGAAAATTTAATACACGGACGCTGTGACATTACACAGATGTGGTATGCAGAATCAGAGGAGAAGCGGTCCATGAAGGAGGTTAGTTAAAAAAGGTGGAGATAGTACGCCGAAGAGATGATTCATATAGCATACCCACTCCATAGTATATGGTGGAATCAAAATAGAACACGAAGGAAAATAAGTGTTTCATGGAGAAATCATGGAATCGTGGAAAAGACTTAAATATTTTCACAAAAGTTATTTTTTTATAATAGTATTTTGAAAAGTGGAATTCATGTACATTTGAAAAAGGGAAATCAACAAAAAAATCTATATACTTATGAGGATGTGTGATTTAATGAAAATTAATGGACCTACATGTCCATAAAATTTTATTGGATCACTTCCAAGTGCAACAATTGAAGGAAGAGGGAGACAGTGATCTTTCCAAACAGTCTTGATCAAGAAAAAGAAAATTTGGGAGTGACCCTTGGGAATGTATGGTGAAGTCTCAAAACCATGTAATTACATTGAGCCTCAGCATGGAAGATCTTGATTGATCCTTGTAAATGGATGCAGACATTACTACATTTGGTAAATCGACACATCATTCTTTTTTCCTACTTGTATACATCCCATTGAGGGTGACCCAAGTTAAAAGTGTTTGATCCTCTATATGATTTCATTTCAGTGCACATATTTCTAAAAGAGAAAGATAGTTGTGTGTATTGATTAATGAAGAAACAATATAAATAGGGGAATTAATATTAATCTGTCATACCCTAATTCACCCCCTTATAGGGTATTTGACCTTGTGGATCTAACGAGAGTATGTGATATTTTTCTAAGAGTTACTGTCACACAAAAAGGATATAGAAGCTCCCTACTTTGACGAGAACTATAATGTGATGGGACATAGTTCTTGAATATATTTTCTATGATTGGATGATATCACTTGAGTGACACAAATGATACAGTCTATCAGGGGTGGAGACTCATAGTTCATTATTTCACATTCTCATGGTGTATGAACTTTGTAATATCTAGTATATATATAATGTGGACGAGACCCTCCATTAGAAAATACACATTTCATTATGTCATTGGATTATCATATCTATATTTGTGTGTATTTTTTCATATATATTAATATTCTTATTGTTGACTATTATGATTCATTCACATAGATGTATTGACAAAAACTATGACGATAGATGTTTACAGTGAGTTAGGTTATATTGGGTCCACCAAGACTAATATTACAATAATGAATAATATGTGAATGTATTTTCCCCTTTTGTTCATTAAACGAAATTGATATCTCTGGAACATTGATGGAAATGATATACCACAAATAAATCCATGTCCATAAGGATCTATAGGAAACATATATTTCTATAAAGCCAAAGAAGATGATATCAAGGACATAGGATTATGGCACTAGCTTTCAACCCTCTTGATTAGAGGTATTTTGACAACAAGATTATAATACATGGTAATTTTACTTACAAGGCAATATTTCATTACAACATTATCTTCATGCTCACTTAGTTCCTTAGCATGTTTCTAGATTTTATCATTGGTCTTTGGGATACTTTAACCAATTACATTGAGAAAGAGGCATAGAGGGTAACAAACAATGTGTTTCCAAAATCTCTATTAAATAATATGTTATTTTTTTATTTAATAAGTTGAATAAATATTATTCCCGTACGTGGTTTAATAATTATTCCAGTATTCTTGATTAGATATTATCATTTTTTAATATAATCTTTATTTATTTATTAGCAAACAATGGAGTGATATTTATTTAATAAATCAATATACATTATTTGAGATCTGATAAATATTTTGGATGAATGGTGGACTGAGAAGAATGTTCTTGTGAGATATAATAATATTGAACATTATTAAATTAAATAATATTTAATCATAATTCAAAAGTTCTGAACCATTCAATAAGTAATAATATTATTTCTATCGTTTGGAGTGATGATTTTATAGGATTGAATAAAAAATAAGTCCACATGTGCAATTATTTTATTTCAACACTACAAATACAAATACCCAATTATGTTACATTTATTAAGAGTTAATTATGATGTGAAAAATTAAACCTGGTAGATCTTCTTAATCTTTGAGAGCTCCATTATCCAATAATGCTCCCAAGAATGGTGAACAATCCAACCCAATTGGATCAAATAGAATTCTTTGGTAGAGATTCTCTATGCGATCAAAACAGATGACAAAATCTTAAGGATCCTTCATAAAATCACTTAGAAATATCTTCATCATTATTTGAAGATTCTTGGAATAATTGGGGATAACTGTTATAGGAAATATACACATTGTTTCTATAATGTTACAATAGTGCACTACAGATCAATCTCGAGATACATAAAAAAAGAATGAAATATTAAGATTTAATTATTTCATTAATTAATTTAATTATAGAAAATATGTGTTGATCTCTTATATCTCTCGGTTTTTGAATTATTAGTGTTTTCTATCTTTTATACATTTTCATCGATCACATCAATTAAATATCACCCAGAAACTAGACTGATTATCGATCATGACAAAAATGAAATGTTGTGTTGCGCCCATCACAGGCTTCCACTGTTCCTGAAACCATCATGTGGTATCATATATGGAACATAATTGATTATAAATATATAAAACTATTTGTTGATTTACACATTTGTACTTTAGTTTTACAATTCTAATTCAATCATTATAGTAATCATAATTCCAATATTTGATTCTTCTTCTTTAGTTTCTCATAAATCTAGTCAAAAAATTTCAATTTATGATTAAAATAAAATAGAGGAACTAGTCCTAAGATACTATGGATTCTAACAGGATAATAAGGAGTTAAAGGCTGTGTAATTGGAATTACACGATGTGTACTCGGGGTGAATTCACCAGGAGTTATTTCATAAATTACTCAAATAGTTTGAATTGATGACACGTGGTGTAGTTAATTCATACACCACATATTGATCGGAATAAAATGGGGAACGAACAAGTTGTATACACTCTGTGTAGACCATGTACATGTTATGTAGTCTGTTTGGGTTAGGAATATTCCATGTATTCTTTACATGGACTACCAAACTTTTGAACATACAACATGAAATTAACACAGTTTGTGGCCTATTGGACATACCATGTACTCCTAATTTTTAGAGATTTGTTTTACATGCCATGTACTATGCCATGTACCATTGATATAAGGTAGTGTGTGTACATGTCGGGTAGATCAGATCTATTTTCCATATACTATTACCAAATTACATAGATTAAGAATTAAATTATTTACTATGTAATAGTTGAGACATGTACTTGTGTGTGGTTATAATGATAGGAAACTGCATGTGATAGATATTAATATACAAAAATATTTTAAGGTTTAATTAATGTCTATGTAATGTTCATATTTTCATATCACATATGATTTGTATTATAAGTTCTTGTTTTTTGTTCATTTGAGAATAACACTTGACTGAAGAATCAGGTAATTCATGTAATCATTGGTGAAGTACATTTTGTGAATGTATGTGATAAGTCATGTAATCCATATTCCACAAGAGTTAAATATAATATTCATATAATTCATGTTACCTTGATTCCGAAAATTATTCACCATGTTACCTCTAAGGAAAATGTTTTTTACACATTTAATTTTAAATAATTGTAATTAATTTGATAAAAATTATAATGCATTAGAATCTCATGAAAATTCAGATAAGTATTTAGATAAAATAATTTATTAATTAAATATAATAATTAATCCATTCAAGTTAGATTTATCAAAATTAAAATGATTAATAATTGAATTCAAGTTTTAACAAATGCATACTTAATTGCATGTAAGTGAATGATCATGAGCTAGACCGTACCATTGTTTCAGAATATTTTGATTTAATTTATTATTAAATTAAATTGTTGGCATCCATTATTACTTTCATTTCATTATATATGTCTTATGTTCCAATGGATACTTTTATGTAATCCCCTTTTATCCCATCACCTCTGTGTGAGTAAAATGCACAAGTAATTGATGTATCTACAAAGATAGTCTAGGTGGTTCTAGATTTGAACTATGCCGAAACCAATCTAAAGAGATACATAGGAGGATAGGTGTAATGATTCAACATGAACCTTAATTTCATACATGACTTTCTTTCATATGGAAAAGGCTATTTTATCAACAGCTAGATAAAGAGCCATCTATTAAGAGATCAGTATCATACCATGTTTTTATTCTATTTTTGTTAGTTGAATGATTATTTCATTATGAGTGTCATTTCATGATCAAATCATAAATTAATAAATGATCATGAAATATAGAACTAAAATAAACAATCTTAAGTATAAATATTATCTGATACATGGTCAATCACTAATGTAATACCATATAATAATGAAAAACAATCGATAATCTTATCAGAGACATGGTGTACCCTTCCTTTACTTCGGTTAAATATGAACCATAGTTGAATGTGACTGAACAACCAATGTTGGGGTGCATTATATTATTGGATAATTTTAATATTATGTATTGGGTTGAATTAACATGATTCACATCAAGTATTTACTACCAATGATTGACATGGTGTAACTGAGAGAAAAAATTTGAGGAAATCCAATAATGGATTTTTTGATTAGGGAGTCCACTCAACCGATCAAGGAAATGCGATTAAATAAAGTAGATATTTGGAATGACTGCCTAAAACTATTCAAACTGATTAACTAACTAATTTCGGTTCAATACAAAGGTGATTATGGTTCCATTCTACTTTAATGTCCAATATACAAAATATTCAAATGTCAATGGTGAAGACTATATGATTTAATAATATAATGGGAGGCTAATAAATAATGTATTTTTTATTGGTAAAATTTTATTAGATAACGTATGAAAATATGCTCATATTATATTTTATAAACAAAAATATAATCCCATCAAACAAATCATTTAAATCAATAATTGATAAGGAAATCCTTCTCACCAGCACATATTTCCAATAGTGGAAAAGTTCATAAATTTAATCCTTCGCCATAAAATGAAATTGTATATTCTTGAAGAACCATTTCCACTTGTTCATGGAAATGAGACAAGTGATGTTGAACTATCTCTCTATGAGAAACATCCGAATTATTGTATTAATCATCATAGCTTCAGGTTATCTTCAATGAACAATGAGCTTTTAATGTAACATAAGGATATAGATGCCTATAACATCATGTCTAATAATAGATATCTATATCATGAGAAGTATATAGAAGAATGTTATGAGATATCCAATGCATTATTCACTACTAGTATTGGAGAGTCTACACTATATGTTCCTTATTTAGTCATGTGTATCAGCTACATTGAACACCTGGACATGTTAGTGATTAAACTCCATGATGAGTTTTTTATAGATCTAATACTTTCATTACTACATAAGAACTTCTCTAGTTTTATTTTCTATTGCAATATGATCAATAATGATAATATTATTTAGAAAATATTATATTAATTGTCCCAGTGGATAATGACATGGGATCTAATAAAACCATGTTCATAATGGTGATTAAGAAATGTAATGACAAGGAAATGGTTCTCAAGACATATAAAAAGTCTAAATCTCCCAAGAACCATCCTACCAAAAAGAATAAGATCAATAGGTAGGGTAAGGAAAAGGAGGTAGTGTATCTTTCATGTGGAAATCAAGACAACAGGAAGAGGAACCACACCCAAATGTATGGGGAAGATAAAGGTTCATTCATTATCGAGTAAAATATTTCCATTTTAAAAAACTGGGTTTTTGATATACCTTTGGGTGCTCACATCTGGACCTAAATGAAGGAACCATGTAAATTCCCAAAGCTTTTCACAAGGGAAGTGGATCTGCGAGCTTCCAATGCATCGAGGCTAGCTTATATGGCCTTTTCTAACTGCCACATTTCATTTCAAATGATTTTATTTGATTTTAATATATTGTTATTATGTACCTAGAGTTACAAAAACATATTATTTTTGTCTTAATTTATACAAGTTGTATTATATTCAAAATTGGAAATAAATGATGTTAGTTTTATAAGGATAACATATGTTTTGATATATGAAATTTAAATAACATTCTTTATGTATTAAATTATGAAAACCAAGTGTTGGAAATCGATAATGAATGTTGTTTACTAAACTCGTATAATAACCAATTGTGGAATCACCTCATTGAACATGTAAATGAGAAACTTTTGACAATGCTCTTTCAAGGTGGTTATTTAGACTATTCTGTGCTAAAACCACTTGGTAGATGTCATTCTAAATTATAAGTAAGAATGACCAAAAAAATATTTAGTGGATCTGGTGAATGAGCAATAAAAATTCTATAATTGGTACAAACAAATGTGTGTTGACCATTTGTAGTAGAATTCATAGGAGTATATTCATACTTCATAACATTTACTAATGACTTGAGTAGATATGGATATATCGACTTGATGTGGTATATGTCTGAATACTTAGAGAAATTAGTGGAATTATATAATGGAGTAGAGAATCAGAATGGTACAAAGGTAAATAATATTAAACCAGATTGATGTGGTGAATATTTTAACCTAGAGTTCATCGACATTCTATTGATGTTTAGGATTATATCTCAACAAACACCACCTTATACACCAATGTTCGGTGGTGTTAGGGAAACGAAAAACTGTACCTTGTTAGACATGGAATGGTTGATCATGGGCCATAATGATCATCAAATACCATTTTTGGTATATGAATTACAAATTGAAAAATATACAATAAACCAAGTGACAGCTAGTGTAGAAAATGGAATTCCCATTGAGTTATATAGTGTACTAAAACCCATTTTTTCACATAAAAATGTATGGTATTGTGGCTCATTTGTTAAGGAATTCTCGAGAAATAATTTTTCACCCCATTGAACAAGGTAAATCTTTATATGGACTCCTAAGGAGAAAAAAGAAAACTAGATATACTAATTCTACGACAAAAAATGAATTTCTCTAGAAAATAAATCTTTCTTTGGAGGGAGAACATCCAAAAAAAGGACATTGGGATGAAGATTTACTTTGATGAAGTTAACCCTCAAGGTACACAAGAGATGGTACATGAAATAATTCCACATAACCACAAGGAAGAAGTAGTTTCTAAAACATAATTATTGCATAAGAGTGTACGAGAGGTAGTAAAAATAGAGAGATATGGTTTTCTCATCATTGTATATAGTAATTCATTATTGTTTGAAAATGATTAACCTATCTCCTATAAAAATGTATTAGTGTTTTTAGAAGCTATATGATGGAAAGAAGCCATGAATTGTGAACATGATTCCATGTTTCAGAACCATGTTTAGGTTTTGGATGATGTGCTAGTTTATTAATTACTGCTAGATAAAAATGTGTATTGAAAATTAACTATAAATGGAAGGTAAAAGATGTACTTATATAGAAAAGTTTCTAGCTGAAGGGTTGAAAAAGAACCATGTAATTTACTATGATGAATCATTTTCACCAGTTTCCATTTTCAAATCAATCAAAATTTTACATCATATAGCATCATTCATGGACTATTAGTGTTGGAATATAGATTTCAAAACTACATTTCTTAACTAGGTCCTTCTTGAAGCTATCTATATGAAACAACCAGAAGAGTTTTTTTATCCGAGTTATTCCAAAAGGATTTGAATGTTTCATATATTTGGTTATGGATAGAATCAAGAATCCAATTCTTATAACATTTGACATGATGAATCAATAAAATAATTTGGTATCATTATCAATGAATGTGATCATGTGTTTGTAGGAGGATTAATGTGGTTGTCTCTATTATACTAGTACTATATATTGATGAAATATTACTTCTTGGTAATGAAATAACAATATTATATAATGTTAAGGATTGGTTAAAAATGGGTTTCTCAATAAAGTACATAGATGACAAAAAATATATTATAGGGATCAAGATCATTCATGATAGGTCCATGTGGTTTCTTGGACATATTCAATGTTCATATGTTGACCTAATACTAATGATATTTATTATTACAAAATCAAAGAGGGTATTGGTTCCAGTGTCACTTGGTTTCCATAATTCTAAAAAAATGGGTCCTCATACACAATAAGTGAATGAGGGAATGAGGGAGATCTCGCACACATCAGTGATAGGTTCAATCATGAATTCAATATTATGTATTAGACTTGATGTCGCCAATGCACATAAAATACTATACATAGATCAAGAATATATTGGAGAAAAAGATTGGACTATTATTAAGACTATCCTAAATTATTTGAGAATGACTTAGGATATCTTTCTAATTTATGGAAGATAGTTGGATAAGGTCGTTAGAGGTTATACTGATGTAATGTTTTAAATAGGCCAACATTTTCTGGAGTCCCATTCATGATATGTTTCTTGTCTCAACAAAGGATTTGTGAGATGGAAGAGTTCAAAGAATACAGCTATCGCAAATTCTACATTGAAGTATGAGTTTGGAAAAGATCCATGTTCACACTAATATTAAAAGAATATAATATGGAAGTATCACCTGATGGGGGATTTCGTTCCAATGAGAGAAGTTGTGTTATGAATTGTAATAATGGAAGTGAAATTTGAAGACCCCCAGACTGAAGGCCTATCTCAGCAGAAGCATGAGTATCATATGAGATCTAGCAGACAAATGGTTGTTAGCAGTTGGATCTACTATAAGTGGAAGTCAATTGAAGTTGGTTACCTAGAAACAACTACTTTGTGTGTTATGATAAACATTTATTAATTTTTTTGATTATTAATAAACTCATTATAACATCATTATTGTTATTCTATGTGACATACAATGTGATAATGTCCTTAGAGTAGCGGTCACACTAAAAGTTCAATGATGTTCTCTCATAGGATGAGAATCCAAATGTGATACAACAATATTCACGATCATATATTCTATAGATGGATGATATTATTTAGGGACACAAATGTTACAATCAATCAAGGGTGGAGATGCAAATGAATTTTAGGAACCCTCTCATTGTGAACACCCTAGGTAAAATCTAGTATAGATATTTTGAGAATGAGAACATCCAGTACAAAATCGACATTTCTATGTGTCATTGGATGTTCCTATCTGCAGAAGTGTGTATTGTCTCTTATATTTTTCGATTATAATTAAGGATAATTATGTGTCATGAACACAAATGTATTGATATGAAGAATAATGGTAAATTTTCGTAGAGAGGTAGGATATGATGGGTGTGTCATGAGAAATATTTCATTAATGAAAAATGCAATAATGGATTTGTCCCTTTTCTATTTAATAGAAGTTGATATCTCAGGCCCATTGAAAGAAATGATATGGACTAAATAAATCAATTTACAGGGTGATATAAGGGAAATTTATATTTCTATAAAGTCAATGAATGTGATATCGAGCATATAGGTTGATGGAATTGGTATGCAACCAACTCAATTTGAGATATTATGATGAAGTGATTATATTAAATTGTATGTTTTTTAGGTTGTGACATGTATTTTTTGCACTAACATCATTCATAATGGGTTCCTTGGTGAGTTTCTATATTATAACCGTGGACTTTTGGCATCTTTTCAGAATTACACTGAGAAAGAGACATAGTGGGTCACAAAATAACTTTTCCCAAAGTCTTAGTAAAATAATATTTCATTATTTTTTATTTAACAACTGAAATAAATATTGTTCCATTATGTGGTTTAATAATTATTCATTTATTCTTTACCACATATAAATACTTATTTTCTGATTTGAAAATATAATATTTATTTATTTTTTGATAAAAAAATGTAGTGATGTTTATTTAATAAATAAATTGGAATTATTCAGGGTTTGATAAATTATATGGAGGTATGTAGGACCACGATTAATGGTTTGGTAAAAAATAATAATATCAAATATAATTTTATTAAATATTATTTAAAAAAATTCAAAACATAAGTGAATATTTAGAAATGATAATTTTATATTATTGTTTGTCATGGTTATTTTGAAGGATTAAATAAAAAATTCAGGGATGTTTTTCAATTATGTTATCTCAACCCAAGAAATATAAATACTTAATTATGATAATTTTATGAAGAGTGAATTATATTTTCCAAAAAATCATATGGGATTATTTCATGCCTAAAGAGATCCCTTCGCCAAGAATAATACCATGAGAGGCAAGAATTCCTCCACTCTCCGATCAAGGAGATTAGTTTTGAAGTGATTGTTAGGGAGATCATTGTGAATGACACAAGAAAATGGATCTTATATGATAATAACCAATGAATCCTATGATGTATTATAGATATTCATGGAACACGTCTCGATAAATTATAGAGGAAATCAAAACTAGGTTTCTAAAAGAAAATATTGTTTCACTGCAGATCTATCACCACATTCATTAATAAAGAAGTAATTCGTTCGATTTAATGCATTATATATTTAAATTAATAAAAAACATAATGGGTTGATATCATCTATCTCTATACTATTATAGTTTATGTTCTAAATAATTGATTCAATTACATTTATCATATTGATTAAATATCATATATATCATGTTTTGATTATCTATCAAGACAGAATGCAATTCTGGGCACCGCCCGTTGCATGCATCTGCAACATCTGAAACCTACACCTATATATTGAAGCATATTATTTTTATTCTACATTAATTTTTCACACCCCTTTATCATTATTAAGAAGATTTATTATTATCACTTCTTATGATGTGGGTTTTTATGAAGTTATTTTGAATTGTTAAGCCTTCAACGAGAATGATGAATTTCACATCAGAAATTCATTTTAAGGGGGTAGATTGTAACAAACATATATTTTTTTGAAATATTATATTCAAATTATTTTATTCATTTCAATATTATTATTTACATGAATTTAATTTTTTTCTTTTTTTACAAGCAACATTGCGTTTTTCATATGTTACACGCATCCCTGAGTTTAAAAGAAACATGCCATCTTATTTAATTTTTACTATATGACAGTTAGAATATATCCATGGGAATACTTGGTATGAATTGGTTTAACTAAATTCTATAAATAATAGTTTACAAGGATATATAAAATGAATTATTTGATGAACATTTAATTTAAAATGGAAATTCTAATATTTAAAATTAAAGAATGTCTTTTTCTAAAAAACTATTTTTATGAAAAAAAATATTTTCTATCCCAAATATTTAATCAAACCTATTTTTTAAATTAATTTTATTACATTTATATATTATATAGTCAATATAATATTTTTAATTCAATTAAAATTTTTTTCTAGACATTAGATAAGAATAAATCTAATTTTACGTTTTAAACTGTAATTTTTTATAGCCGGTATGTCTTCTTTTTTAGACATATAACAAAAAAATATTACACAATTAAATAATATATTTTTGAATATAAATTTAAATATTGATATCTTCATATATAATGTATCGTATGGTAAATGAAGGAAAATTTGTTGAATAGATTTTTTTGGATAAATAGTTAATAATACTGAATATTAATTAAAAATATCATTTTTCTTAAATTTTCATAAAGTAGAATTATATTTAGAAATGTAAATCAATTAAAATTAGTCTAATAATATATATATTAATCTAATTTAGTTCATTTAAATCATTTTAATATTTAATTTTTATATACAAAAAATGTAGTCCTAACAATATTTTTTAAAAATCATGATTTTTCATCACCCCTTTAAGATTTATTAAAAATTTATTTTTTATAATTATTTAAATTTAATTATGAAAAAATTAATTCAAATTTTTATGAATTATAATTTTTTTCATTAATAATTTAAACCATTTTTTTCAAAATTTATATTAAAACAATTAAAAAGTAATTACTATAGTGACTATAAAAATGAGTTTAACAAAGTGTTCAACATAAAATTTAAAGGTTATAATCACGTACAATTCTTCATAAAATATTTTTATTATGCTATTTATACCCTGTAATTTCCTATTCTATAGAATAAAAAATTTTAATCCTTCTTTTATGAGAAAAATAGGGGTACACATTTATATTTTTAAGTGATTATATATGTTCCACTCACCTCTCATATAAATGGAAACCCCTCTACATTATTTTTAACACATTAAATAAAACATGTCATATCCAATAACATCAAAAAATAACATAGAAATTTTCTCAATGTATCATATAATACTTATTTTTTTCATAAATCCATCCTTGGAAGGTATTTGGTTCAAATCGTTGTAGACTACTGAAGAAGAGTTGAAATCCTTATATTATATTTTTTATATTATTTGATAATATTAATACATAAATTATTATGAAGAAATTATTATATTATAACCATAGTATCATTAATATAATTATTATTTTCTATTTTCTGTTTATTACCTAAATCCACATACACATTCATAAAATGATTTATGAAATCATCATTCGTGTGTGAGCAGAATTACCGCCTCGCGAATTTATTGTATAAATTTATCCATTAACACCACTAAAGGTTTAGTATAAGGATTGATAAAAAGTATATATATCATTTTTAAAAACTTATAAATATTATTGACTCATTATAGGATATATTAATTTTTACAGTCCAATCCATATGGTATATGATAACATCGGTCTTGTGTGTGGAGGACTACCGCCTCGTGAAGCGATCCAATTTAAGTAACATATTCCAGGGTATTTAATAAAGAATAAATTAAATGAATATATTTTATAATAATGATATAATTTTTATAATAATTAAATATTTTACCTTATGGATACCTATTATATAATTTTATTTATTACATTTCAATTAAGTAAACAATGATAATGTCGTTTGTGTACGTGTGGACTACCCCCTTCATGAATCTATATGACTCTCTCTTTTAATAAATACACCAAATAGATGCAATGAATAAGTATATTTAATGAAATAATATGATAAAATAATAATTATATAATGATAATATATTACTTACTTCCATTTTATATTGATCGTTGAAAAAATGATGTGTTACTCAGGAATACGCACGGCCTACTGCCTCCATAATTGTAATGTACAATATTTTTTGAAACCATATTTTTTAATTTTTATTAAAATTAAATTTTTGGTAGATGTATTATATTTTATTTCATAATCATTATTAAGGATATTATGGAATCATGATCAATGTAAGGGGAGCTAAAATAACAAATAAAAATATATAAACAATGTAGTTATTACCTGATATACAATTTTAACAAGGAATTTTTAATAAACAACAAATAAATATTCATAAGTAAATAATATATGAAATGAAACTTATAATTGTGGGTCTATAATATATTTATAATAAAAAACAAATTTATTAAATAAGAGTTTCAAACATGTATGTTGGAATTAATTACATAAGGTAGTAGATTTATAGTCTATCTTTTATTTCTAGGAGAGAAATAATAATTCACCACACAATTATTTTATGTTGTCTATATTCATACACATTGAAATTTTTATAATGAATATAATTATTTTATCTATATTAAAATTCTCATGGAAATAATGATTTATTTGGGATTATGAATCAAATGATTTCTAATGAGTTAAGGGATTTGTATCACACATTTATTCTATAGGATACACAAGCCATATTCACCTCATGTTTCTTTTATATAGTCTATATACAAACTAATAATGTATTTAAGATAATTATACATAAAATTATTTATATTAACACATACTCTTGAGGATATCACATTCATGGGTTTTACAATTCAAAAGATACAAAAGTGTTACGGTTTTTTTTCACTTTCCCTTCTCTTAGACATATGTTATATTATTTAGACATCTTCTTCATTGAGGTGTATATACATCCCCTTTGACATGTAATATCATGAATTTCTTTATAATAATTATATTTTATTTTTCATTTAACGTTAATATTTCAAGGTGATTATGATTAAATGTTACCAAAGTGGTAATTTTTTTATGGTATAATCTCATTATTTATCTTGATTATTTAGGTTTATTCTTATGATGAAGAAATATATGAATACATATCTTAAAAAACAATTTAATTGTATTATACTATTGTTAATTAATTAAAATAGATGTTTTCCCTTCATTTTCCACCCTTCATGTACCCAAAAGTTCAAAAAATAATTTTAATAAAAATAGTTTTTTAATAGAAACCTCTTTTTTTTATCAAAAATGAATTTTTCTAGAAATGTTTTTAAAATAATTTTAACACTTATCAATTTGTTTATTAAGAACATTTTTACCCATTTTGAACTTTTATATGTTAATTAAATAATTATTTCATTATCTAAATAATTCCACCATGTAATTTACTAAATATGTGTAAATAATTTTTATTTTTAACATGTATTGAATGAAAAATATTTCTCACACTCATGACAGCTTGATGATTTTATGCTTCCGATACATGTTGTCAAGGTAATAATAAAAGGAAAGGATTTAAAAATAATAATTTATTCAAAAAATTATTTTCAAAGGAAGGATAGTTTCTTCAAGAAATTCTCCAACTTATATTTTCAAATAGTTATTCATGTAGTATTACATCATTTCATATAAGATATTTTTTACTGTGATTGTGAACCAAGGATACCATTTTTATTATTTAAATGAATGGTATAAGAAGTAAATAATTTTCTAAAATCTATTTTTATTCCCCTTGATATACAATGATAAAATTATGATAAAAACCAATTCAAATTCTAGTGGTCATAATATAATTAAATGATAAAAAAGTTATGAAACATATCTCTTTAACATATGTTATAATATGAATATATTTTTATAAAAAACGTTTCATTACATGAGAAACAATATGAAAAAAAATTTATGATATTTTTAATCACATATCTATGATTATCATAATGTTATGGGTTTTACCTATATCTACCTCAAATTAATTGTGTAATGATTAATGTTGTATAATATCACAGGGTCCACAGGCGGTTATTACAATCCTAAAATACGGTATATGGTAGGTTGTGAAAGGCCAAAAACATGCTACAAAATAGGTCATCTCAAGACCAAAGTAGGTACGTGGTTTGTTATCCTAGACTTATCTTTTTATTATTATAATTTTTAGTATCTTCATTATAATATTTTCCATTATTATTTGTATTCCACACTTCAATGTCTTTTTCCAATATTAGTTTTTCATGGATCGTATTCTTTGAATAACTTATGTTACATGTCATTTGATCATCCAATAATTATTCTATGACTCGTGATTATGATCTTTGATTAGTAGGGTATTGGTTTCAAATAGTATGGTCATATTCTCATACATTTATTCTCAAAATGTGATTTTCTATCTCCCTTGTTTACCCCTACTGAGCATCTGAGATCAAAATATCATATGTTTTCATTCCCTAGGTAACGAAGAAAGGTTTTAAGTAGGAGTAATATTGTTTAATATCATATTGGGGTTTATTTAAGATCATTAATAATTTAATAATAATTTGTTACAATTTTCCAAAGCAATAAGAAATTTTGGTTGTTAGGCATGTGTTTGTTTAATGAAATGAATAATCATCAAAATGTTTATAATATCCTTATATGAAAATTCTAGAATGAAATAAAAAATTTAAATTAAATACCACTATTTCAAAACATTGGTATTAAGGGTAGAATTATATTTATTTTTTAATAATTAAGATTAAAACATTTTGAATTATCAATTTTTTTAATCTAGATTAACCCAGTTTACCCATTATCTATGTGATATCTTCTACCATGTTAACTATTCATATTAACAAAAAAATTATAAATATTAAAATTTGAATATATTTATTATAAATATATAACTATTTTTATCTAATAAAATATCAATAAATAAAATAAATTAAGATTATAGAAATATTGAATAATAATACCAAAAGTATTTAAAAAACATTTTTATACATATTTTTTTTTATATTATTATCCACTGTTTATAACAATATTTTTTCAATGATGGAAATATTTTATCAATTTAATAATATATAAATATCATTACCATAATTCAATTTTTTTGATTAATTTAATTTATCAAAATAAAATACATTTCAAGAAAAAACATTCAGAAACATATCACTTTTATTATGAATAAATTTTATTTTTAACAATAATAATAGGGTATGTAAAATTTCATTTTATAATTATCATATACTATATAAGTTTCATAGGTTTGTTATTACTATACATAGCCTCCAATCCAATGGATAGGATATAATATACATAAAATATTTTAATATTGTTCCATGATTCATCTAATGTATCTCTTGATCATAATGAAATATATAAATGAATTAATTTTTTTTAATGAGTGTTATTTCAAAAAAAAATAAAGTGGAGTTGTAATCAAACTTATAGGTTCTATTGTAAACATGATATAAAAATGATTTATTGAGTGACCTACATGACTTTTTTAGTAATTAGTTTTGATGGAAATAATTTTTTTATGATCTAGGATTTGTATGTTATTAATTCTGTTATGTTACACTCATGAACATGAATTACGTATTATTAACCATACTTTCATCCTATTCTCACTAATGACATTCAATTTTTCTATCTTATGTTTATCACTACTAAGAATTTGAACTCACCCTTCTTATGATTCATTTTTCCAAGGCTACGATGATTTTTTTTATGTATGTTATTTTTAATTAGGTTACTATATTTTTTTGACTTAGTGGAAGATGGTATAGTTTTATATAAATTAGATATTTATGTATCCATGTTGTTATATAATATTTTCCCCACTAATATCATACTCCAAACATGAAATATTTGTGGTGGTATTGGTCTATTTTTTCCTTTTGATATTATATGTTTTTGATAGTAGAAATTTGGTCATAATTTTCATCATCCAAGCATGTAGGGTAACAATTTTGTTTTCTGTGCAAGACCTACAAGTATGGATCATGTGCTATTACAGTTGAAATTAGAGAATGGTTTAGATAAATTTTGAGATTAAAATATATTCAATTTATGTTAAATAATGTTTCATGGATACCATCATGGATTTATAACTATATAGTATATCATAACATAAATTTCATTGAATTTTTATTGAGGATTTAGACTTGGGATTTAATGGTTATTAAGAGTGTTTTTGAGAGATATTTATGGAAACAAAAACAATGGGTTTAGTATTTGTTTTTTTGAAAATTTTCATTATGTAATAATGCTTTTATATTTTAATTGAACATGTTTAAAGGTATTGATAAAAATTAGGGATTATATTATCACTCATGATGAGGTAACAATCTGATATACTAATTGGGAAACAAATTGAATTTTATCAATATCCATGGGATTGAAAAGTTATTTTTTTAATCAGTGAATTTAGAAAAAATAAGTATATTTTTATGGAGAGTCTTATGATTATGTTATATTAATTTTTGAAATGCCAAACATATTATGAGATCAAATTTTGTATTATTATTATTGGACATATAGGTGATAAATTATATTTTTAGACACGTTTTATTAGTTTGGAATATATGTAACCTATAGGTTCCTCATGAATAAATTGTTTTGGGAATGTAAAAGAATTATGGGGATATAATCGAGAATGTGTGAGACAATGTTTGAGGTTGAAATAATATTTAATTTTTAGGTTATTACGTTTAATTTGGATATAGTGGATATTTATTAAGTAATTATATATGTTGAACATTTAGTGTTGTTGTAGAAATTTTTAAATTGATATTTTATATCATCATAATAATGTTTATACATTTTTTATATTATCTTAACATGGGCTAGCCATTTCTTATATGGATTTCTTAATGATTGGAGGAATAATTTTTTTTTTATTTTATGGATTTTTAGACCCATTAGAAGTAGATTTTAGTGCTTTGGGCCTAAATAATAATCTATAATACTCATCATTTTTTAAAAAAATGTGGTTATAGTAGAAATTGATTAAAGGGAGAAATTGTACATTTCATGTAAGTATATTTCGTTATGGTCATAGACTATAAAGAAAAGAAATTTCTAAAATCTAGTAAATAGTGTATTTTAAAAATAATTTCAACATATTATCTTTTTTTCCAGTGAATTACTATATTTTTTCACATATTATAGACTTATGATATTATGGTCATTAAAATTATCCTAATAATTCACTTTATTATGGTGAAATTTCTTTATCACATTCTACCATTATCGGGAACAAATATTTCTCCAAATTTTCCATATTCTCACTTAAAATTAATGTTATCCTATTTTGATACCTTCTTATATGTGTGTTAATACATATGACCTTATATTTCCCTTTCCCACTATAAAAGAGAAATCATTATAGAACCCTATTATGATGTAAGTTTTCATAAAAAAATATTTTCAACTATAAAACCATTGATTACTAAGATCAAGTGAAAATTGAGTGGAAAAGACATATTGGTGGGGAGAATATAATAACCGGAGAATTGTAAAATAATCATACGTTTGATTTATAATACAACACAAAACAACACTCTTAAGTTAACCATTAAATATTTATATTTAAATATACCTATAATAAAATTATCATTGAATTAGTGGTTATGATGAAAATTAACCATATTAAGAAATATTTATATAAAGGAACAAATTAACATTTATTTATTGATAAATAATTAGAAAATATGAACCAATTTTTTTTTAAATTCATCATATTCTTAAAAAATATAATTTTTTTCAAAGAAATGATTTTTATTTAATTATGAAAGTTATTATTACAATTAACTTTTGAAACATATAGATATTATATTTGATAAATATTATATTAATTTTGCAATCATAACTAAAAAATTATCTTAGAGTGAATTTTCTAGAATTTGTGAACTGGTACTTTTTTCAAGGAATAAGGAAAAACAGTTATTTTAATTAAACAATGTAACATTTTCTACAATTTATATTGTACAATTTTTTTAAAATGGATTAAAATTAAAATTAGTTAAACTTTATAAGAAAAATCCAATTAATTCCATGCAAATCAATTTTTTTTGAAATATGGAATAATTTTTTAAATACATATAAATGCATTTTTCTGAAAAACATTGTTTTGCTGTATTTTTCAAATATATATATATATATAATTTATTCAGTATATATAAATTTTTTCAGTAAATATTGATTAAATAATTGTAATCCGGGGATAAAATTTTGTAATTAATCCCCTTTTAGTTTTAGTCATTCTGAATAGTAACCATACCATATATTCGTCACCATAATATATGTGAATAGGGAAATTGATGTTTAAAATAGTATGATAAGGTTTCGAAATTAAAAAAACATCAATATATTTTATTGGATTATAAAATTCATTCCTTAATTATACATAATTTGAAAAAATTACTTTCTTTCCCCCTTTTTGATTGATTGTGATACTTATAAAATTTTAGTAAAAATATAGATAAAATTTCATTATATTTTTCAATAGCTATAATATATTTTTACTAGGGAAAAAATATATTTGGTTTTATATTATTATTTTATATATGATTTAATTTTTTAAGGTGTAACTTTATTTTTAATTTTTATTAATGAAATTATTAAATAAATTACATAAAAAATGTCGATACAATGCTTCAAAAAATATTATATAATCATGTAATTAATATAAGATACTATAGAATAAAATATATTGGGGAATATATATTTTATGATAAATTTTATAAATTTGTGTAACCTATTATGTATTTCTAAAATATTTATATTTTACATTAATTATTATCTTGTTAACTTTAAAGTCAAGCTAAATTAATAGTTCAAAACATGACATTGATGATATTTTTTGTTAAATAATAATTTTTTTATTATTCACAAATCATAAAATATTTAAATAAAGAAATTATGATGATATATTTACTTAAATATCATTATTTTTGCATTTATAATGATATTCATAAATAATAAGTAAAATTATGATACATTAATATTTAAAAAGTCAGTACCATGGATAAGGTTATACTTTGTTAACTAGGGGATAAAAAAAATATATTATATAATATGATATGTAAACTTATAAAAATAATATTTATTGATTATATTAATACCATATATTACATATATTATAACAAATTTAATTTTTGAATATATCTCTAAGAGTTTTACACGTTTTGAGTTATATTATTTCTTGTATTTCCAAAAAAAATACTTTAATAATATATATAACAAAAAATATTTTATTAAATGATTTAAAATACATAAATACCCTTTATTTTTTCATGTAATTTAATATGGTTTGAAATAAAAACTATGATCTATACAAGGGTCACTATTAGTTTTATGGTGGCATTCTTAACCCCTAAAGAGTAAAAAACCATGATATTAGGGTAATTTTAAATATTATTAAGGGGTATTTAAAACTCAGATATATGTGTGAAAATATAACCATAAATTTACCTAATTTTTCTTTATGAGTTCATTTTTGACTCATTGTAATATTATATTTAGATTTTATCAATTCGAGAAAATTTCTATGAAAATAAATTTATATTAATTTAATATTTTATTCAATCCCAAGAGTTCCCCTCCCTTCTCTTATAATAGGAAACCTCATATCCTATAGTACATAAACCATTTTATCATAATATATCACTCAATACAAGCCCAATCCCCATATTAACAAAACCCCATGTAATATGGGTCTTAATTTTGGAATAATACCTATCATGTACGACTTCATGTGTAACGTAAAAGTAGTTGTCTGGAGAAGAGGTGTATCATTTTTTAAAATGTTCTTGTTTTATTACATCATCTACCCAAATGAGATTATTATTAAAACAAAATGAAATAATTACACCAATATCTTCCTTAAAAAATATGTTATTAAGTTAATGGTTTAACCTATCTCAATATCCTCTTCCATTAAATTGGAAATGCATCCCTCATTCATGTTTATGGAGGACTACCATATTGTGAATCAATGTAAATTATTTTCCACCGCCGCCACTCAAAACAAGTTATAATTATGTATTTGATATATATATATATATATGATATTAATGGAATGATTATAATTATATAAATATATTATATCATCTATTTTGTTACATTTACATCAATTGAAAAATGATATTTTCATTCATTTTTACGTGTGGATTACCACCTACATGGAGAGATGCAATTTGTTTTTCATCAACACATTATATAGAGGGTATATAAAGTTTTCAAAATAATACTATGATATTTATGATAATATAATAAATAATTTAAGGTAAAATAATTATTTGATTTTTTCAATCATGTTCATTGAAAATTTGAAATGTTACATGGGTGGATGCACATCCTACTGTCTCAATGATTATAACATATTCCACTTATCATAACCAAAATTCATGGATAATTTTAAAATTATAAATTAGGAATAAAAATTAAAAATATATTTGTATTATTATATTATATATAATGGATCATTTATTTCTTTTACCATGGTCAACATACCTAAATCATTAGGAAAATACGAACCTTATGCCCTCAAAATAACTAACATAGACTTGAACAATTAAGTGATTAAATATTTAATTGAAATACAAGAAACAATGGGGTAACTATAATGTAATATAGAAGTAAAAGGGTATTAAATCTGTATAAATTGTAATAAGTTTATTATATAGGAGTTAAATGCCATACATGTATATTTAAAACGTGATTCAAGGTATTTTTTTCTCAATTTTCATTCATTGAGGAATATTTCAATTTTATGCTTCTATTTTTTTATGGTGTATATGTTTTAGATTTTTTCAAATTATTTCGAGAATCAATTATAAGTCATGTCATTTTATGATACCAATAACATAACATCATCCAAGGTGTTTTTAATGGGATGTAACCAAAGCTTTAAAGTGTTTTTTAACTGAATTTAAATTCATTAGGTTATAAAATCTACATCATTGAATATTTTATATCATGATTAAATATGTTATTATAAATAAATTATTTTATTATTTATTTAAACTTTTTTTTAAATTATGAATTTTTTTGATAATAAACCTTGTATTGTTTATAATTTTTGAGTTTTTAGGTTAAAATTGTACATTTTCAATAAAAATATATTAATAATTTATTTAATGGATTTATTAAAGGGTAAAATAACCATTATCACTTATCAATAATTTGTGTAATGTTTTAAATGTATGACGTTTAGTTAGCCTGGAATTGTGAGACCTATAGAATTTATATCTATATTTTTTAAATATATTAAATATATTATATTATGTGTGCATTATATTTCTCTAAAATAAAGAAATATAACTCAAATATTGTCTTATATGGGAAATCAGATACCATCATTGGGAATGGGATATTAAATTTACAAATGGAACGACATAACATTTATTTGAATCTGGAGTTTTTTTTCAAACCATACATGAGGATAAATTATCTAATATTGGTAATACATGATTCTGAAAATAATGAAATATCATAAAATGTTTACATCGTAAAAGAAATTTAAGACAACTGTTGTGTTCAACATACGATTTTTTCCTTTGGAATTACATAAAACTTTTATGGAAGCTATGATCAATGTATTGTATCTTATAGGGAAAATAATTTTGAAATATCATTTAAAACATTTCTTGAGTAAAATTCTCTTTCATCATTGAGACCCCATTTTTAAAACACAAAACATTCTAAAACACATTTCACTTAAAAAAACCTTGAAAACAACTAAAAGAAGATTTTAAAAAAAGTTAAACCTATCATAAATATAACACATTTTAAAATTTATTTTCCTTTAAAATGAACTCAAATGGACATTAAAAACCATTTTTGAAAATAAATTTAGAAAATATTTTTTTGGATGAAAACAGATTTATGACCGGAGATTGAAATATTGAAAAACATTATTAAAATCATTTTTCTAGTTATCATTAGTACCAAAGAGTCAAAAAATTGGCACCATTAAATATATATTTCTATTATAACAATAGTATATTAAAATTCAGGAGTGTTCTTGAGATCCAGATCATAATATTTCATCATGTAAGTATAATTGTATACAATCCAAATAAATGATTGGATTTTAGTAATATATTATTACCAAATTAGTAACATTAAATAATAATACCCATTAAACAATAAAATTAAATTATTTTTAAAATTTCATAAATTTATGTATATTCATGATAAAAGATGTCAAAGGGATATTATATACACCTCACGTAATAATATAGATGCATAACATACCATGGGCCTCAAAGATAGAAATTTTAAAAAACTATCGATTTCATGACCTTTGAACTGTAATCCCCATGAGATAGATCTATTCATACAGATATGTAAAATATAATAAATTTTATGATATTCATAATAAAATACACTCCTGGTGATTATATACACAACATTAAATAATGTTGTGTTAAATATAGAATGTGTATTAAAAAAAGTGAAAAGTGAGATGAAAATTGATTAACAGTTGATCATTTTTTGAATCATGTTATCCCTAATAGAATAAAACAAATTTTATTGTTAAATATCAATAGATATATTAAATTAACGATATAAAATTTCATAAGGATGTATATGAAACACACAAATGAAATGAGTGGTTAATATGGTCTCGCCGAAATGAAAGAAAGACTAGAAATCCCCATACCTTATGTATTGACATCCTTAGTAAATACTCAAAACTCATGTATAATAAATATAGGTTTATTATAAATATACCAAAGAACCATAATCACATATATAATTGAATATTTTTTTTATTATTACACTATATTACAAAATAAATAATAAATCCCTTGTAGTGTTATGTTTCGGGTAATAACTTCATTGTTTTTCTTATATATTTTGAATGGTAATTTTCTACGTTCATAAGTTGATCATGATTTCTACATTTCCATAATGTGAAAAACGATATATTTAGAATATATAATCAATTTAGATGTATTAATAATTATATATTTGATATAGACATAGAAAATGAAATATTTTATTCATATAGACGGTAAGTTGTACATACACATGAATGTTTTTTCCATATACATTTCATGTATAATGGAATAAAAATAAATAATATAAATTTATTTATATTATCATTCCTCTTGAAGGACCCCAGAACACCCTGAGAGGGGAGGGTGAATCTGGGTGTCATCTTTTTTCTTTTTAAAGTTGTTGATATTGTTCCGATGTTTGTAGAAAAATGTTTAACCTATTAGAAAAATGAATGTTAGGAGATGACACAATAGTTTTACACGGTTTACCGCAAAGGCCTACATCAAAGGAGTATGCAACAAAACTGTTTCAATCATACCTAATTCCACTAATCCTAATTAGTTTGTGGATTAAAATGTTTTGTCACAATCACTATGTACCAGGCACACTACCTTTACAATGGATTGGGAATAGCTCATTGCTTCCTTCAGATCACTTTCATCAAATCCCACAATCCCACTATCATAGGAGAATTATTAATCAGTTTATCGACATGAATGTTGCTTCAATAGATTTTCATTATAGTGTTTGTCCATGTTTATCATGGTACACTTATTGCATCGAAGCCTTGAATTGATTCACTTGAATGAACTGATCCCAAAAATCAGATCTTCAAAAGAGTTTTAGAATCAAAACATCACACATGCACACAATTCCTCAACTTGCATGCCAGATTTGGAAATTGTCTTGAAAGATGACTTTTGCGCCACCCCTACATTCCGTGCAACCCTTGTCTCTCAAACAACTACTCCCAAGGGATCACGTGGTATTTTAATACAAAAGTAATACCTTGATCCCAATATCAACTTTCTGTAATTGTTCTACATGAAAATCATTTACAAAGTATAGAAACCAGATCTTCACTATAAAGACTCATACGTTTTTAATGGGGTAGCCACCTAATTATAGGACTATATGAATCTGTGCGCAGGTTTCTGATGTGTCTTTATCGGTTCACATAAGATTATTCTTTTATGAAAAAACCCATTTTTATGTCACATTCGGTGCGTAAGATTCTTCCATGCAATGTCATCTTTCATTCACATTTATGACATGTGTTCACTTCTTTCAATTGCTGTATTTTAATGCACTAAAACCAAATTAGACTTTTCGTCCATGTTTTTTATCACCCTTCAATATTGTTTATCTCTTGAATAGTATTATCTATTTCCTGGAAAATAACCCGAACTTCTAATGAGTATTGAAAACAATCACAATCCTTACTCTATTTCAAGTATAGAACCTCTATGGTTCCAAAAATCCCCCTCTTAGGGTTTATTTAAAATATTCATATAAATTTAATAGAGCACTATCCACTATAAAAACCTGATACATAAGAATAAAATCATCCAAAACTATATGTCTAAGTGATCAATGATCTCTGTAGAAAAAAGTGGGGAATCTTGAATTGGGTTCCTATTTTTTTCGAATTTTTAATGTCCTAGTGAAATTCTTTTACTTTTTCATAGAATCATTACAAGTTCTGAATGTATCCCTTCTCCTCCAAACACAAAATTTTCATCATGTCACAAAAGTATTACATGTGTATTACATGTCTTGCATTTATTCCTTCTCGCTCTTTGACAATAAACCCAAAGACTGGTATTTGTTCATTTTACATCTCAAAATACCAATGGATATTATCTACCCCGTAATCCTTCATCACATTCATAAATAGATTATAACATCATTAACATAACATTAGAGTGGGTGAAAATTGTATCCTACTCATGGAATATGACGTAGCTAAACACCAATGTTCAACTTATGTTTCTTAAACAAAACTGTTGACAGTGGTTTGGTCATTGTGTCAACCACTTGGTCATTTGTTCCCACATGATCCATGTTGATCACGCCTTGTTCATCTTTTTCCATAATGATGTGATATTTGATTTCATTATGTTTTGTATGAGAATGCTGAACAAGATTCTTCATAAGATCAATTTCACTTTTTTATCTTAATAAATCACCGTTGGTTGTTTTACCTCCACACCCATGTCTTTAAGTTGATGCTTTACCCAGAGTAACTGAGTGAATGCCTTTGTAGTAGATATATATTCAGCTTCAGCAGTACTATGATAAGTACACTCTTGTTTCTTCCTCAACCAGCATAAAAATATCTTCCCAAATATAAAATTCTCCACTAATGGTGGATTCTCTTTCCACTACATCCCTATACCACTCCACATCCACAAATACTGATAATTCATTTTCCATTCCTGCAGCAATGTATAACACATAATTATGAGTTAATTGAATGTACCTCATGATTCTTTTTACTGTTGTCATATGTTATTCTTTCATATTACTCTGAAATCGGGCCGCAATACATGTTTCAAAGACAATATTTGGTAGTTTTTCCTTTAGGTACAGTTAGATTCCAATAATCCACATGTACATAGTGGTATCCACAGAGGTCCCGTCATAATTATTTTTAGGTTTGGTTACAACTACAATAAGAGATGACATTAGTTTAGAGTAATGCATATTAAATTTATTCAACAACACTCTAGCATAATTATCATGAGAAATGAATATGTAATCCTTCTTTTGAATCTCCCTCATCCCTATGAAATATGTGACCTTCCCAATCATAGAAATTTCAATATCTGATTCCATGTGTTTGAAAAAATTATTCACAGATCTATAACCGCAGACACCATATATAAGGTCCCCAATGTAAAATGCTTCCACGAACGGATCTTTCATAGAATTATTCACATTGTCATTGTGATATACTCTTCCACTTTGGAATTCAAAATTATTGAGATAGTATTCTAAATTAGAATACCATTCTTGTGGTGAATTCTTTAAACCATAGAAGGATTTATTATATTTCTAAACCTCTGTTTCATCCGTACTAAAAAGAAAACCCACTGGTTGTTTGATGTAGACATTTTTCTTCAAGAAAAAAATTCACAAATTCTCTCTTGAAATCCATTGGATATAATTTATATCCACATTGAATTACCCTGTAATGAAAAATATTGATTGACTCCAGTCAAGTCGGTAGAGAAAAGGTTACTGAAACATTGACACCTTCAATATGGGAATATCCTTTACATACTAGTCATGCATTTTTTTTATAACATTTCCATGATTGTAAAACTTGTTAATGATGTTCCACAACTTACCAAACACATTTTAACATTTTGGACTCTTTATTAGGTCCCATGTTTGATTCCTGTCAGTCTGATATAACACTTCATTCATGTATTTCACCCCTGATTCATCCACTATAGCTTTTTCAAATAAGGATGCTTCCACAACTGATAGAAATATAGATTTTTCATTATTCCTCATTCTCCTCATATATGTGGGTGCATTCCAATCCACAATAATGTTGGATTGATCAATATATTCTATTTTATTCTTCCATTGAGATTCAAAAGAATTCTCTATAGCCATGGTTTCCCCTTTATATTATTCTTCTATGTTAACATTATCATGTGGGTCCAGATAATTTTTCACACCATCCGATATTTATATATTATTATTTTCCCCATGTTCACTTTCTTCCTCATCTTATATTACATCATCATATGAATTACTCGTTTTATTTGCTAGTTTATATTCAATGATCTTAACATCACTGTTTTCCACAATCCTTCCCAGGTAGTTGTTAAAACACTTGTAGGTTTTTTTGTTCATTTAATATCCAATGAAAATTACTTCATCTAAATTTTCACCACACATCCCTTGATTTCCATAATTTTTTATGATGTATAATTTACTTCAAAAACATGAAAGTATTTAAAAGTGGGATTCCTTCCATGTACCATTTAATACGTAGTCTTTATCAATCCCTTATAATTAATTTTTCGATTTTCAATATACACTACAACTTGAATGATCTCTTTCGAGTAATTTCGAGGAATATGACTCTAAATATGCATAGTTCTTTCCACGATGTTCACCTTCAAATTCATTCGCTCAACCACTCAATTATGTAGTGAAGTTCTCCCAATAGATACCTCATGATTTATTCCATTATTTTCCATGTAATTTTCAAATTCAATGGACATGTATTCCCATCCGTTGTTAGATCACAACACTTTGATTGTTTTTTCGGAATCATTATCAATTATTCGATGATATGTTTTCATGTCGTCATGAACTTTTTGATTCATATTTATAAATATTACATAGGCTATTATACTATAATCATATTTGAACATGAATATGTACCATTCCCCATGGGTTCTGGAAACATTTATCGGGACACATACGTCTGTATGAATGAGACCAAGAAGAAGAGATGACATTATCATCTTTGGACAATATGAACTGCAGACCAACTTCCCCTCAATTATTACATCACAAGAACATTGAAGTTTAGGCTTCAGGGTGGAGATATCAATGACAATATTCAGTTTAGATATCTTCTCCATGTGTTAATGATTGTTGTGACCTAGTATCTAATGCCAAATGTTAATTTTTCTTCAAAAGTCATGTAGAAAATATTTTACTTTACAAATAACATGATACATGTGTCATTCTATTCTATATATTTTCATAAGTTAATTTATTGTCTTTCCCATGATAGTGAAACCTTTCTTATTTAATATAACTATATTTCCTGAGTCATTGTGTTGACTCTTACTGAGGATATTATGACGTAGGTTGTCTACATAGACTTCATTTTTCTTTTTCTCTCTAATAGCTAGTTCGGTACTTCTACATCCTTTATTTTTTTGAGCTCCATCATTAACAAACAATATAGTTCAATCAACCCTTTTATTGACACTCTTTAACAATTCTTAATTACGTGTCATATGATATGAACAACAACTATCAAGAATCTAGGTGATGTTGCTTTTTGTAACTTTGAGTGCTACCTCTGCATGGTTGGATTTCTCAATATTCATCTTCTAATTCCATGATATATTCAACTGACTGTAGGGAACTAATGGCCTTTCAATTATCTCCTCTATGTTCATGGGTTTTTCATAGTAAAAATATTCTTCTCGAAGAGAAAATATATTTGCAAGAGAAACTATGTATTGTTTATGAGTATTGACTGGTCTCGAACTTCATTATATAGTGTCTATGTCACTGTTCGTCCTCAAATAAATGGAATTATAGATATAGTTAAAACAATGAAAACAATATATATATATGTAATGATTTTATTCTATAAGTGGTCGGATAAGAATTTGTTCTTTTCAGTTGACCTCCTAGACCTCCCTCATTAAGATAGCTCCATGCCTCTTCATTATTTTATATAGTAAGACCCAAATATCCACAGAACTAACCCTTCATGAGTGTAATACTCTTATCATTTATATTTTCCCTCATGCCTTCTTATATGGGAAAAATATTTAATAGCATGTTATTCTTAGAAGTCAGAGGATAGTATGTAGTTCTCCATTTTGTTTGATTTAGGGGTCTATTTTTCAGAACATCTGGTGATTTTACAACATGATCAATATTCAGCATTCATTTATTCTAGTACACTTTATTTTCAGCATTTTATATTTCGACATCACAACGGATTTCAGTATTTCCCATGCGTGTGGGTCTTTGATCTATCAAAGTGTTTTCAAATGCATCCGACCATCATTTTCTCCTCTCTAGTAGCTCATCATCCAAGTACCTACCCCATTATATTTTCTTATATTCTTCTTTTGAACATGATTTACTTTTGAAAATAATATTAACAATAAAAATTTCATCTTTGAGTCCACCAATAATTTGAACTTATCTTCCAATATCAGGGTAAGGTCATTGATGAGATTTTCATGTTCATTGATTCTGATCTTTAGTTCCACTACATCATATGTATTTTTGAGGATTGATTAATGTACGTTCACTAGTTCTTCTAGTCATTAAATTTCAGCTTCAAGATGATCAAAAAATTACGATGATTCATCTACCATTTCTTTCCACTTATTACATCTCTTACACATATTATCAAGCATACGAAAATCATCCTTAAGTTGTGACATGGGATCAAAATTATTTGTCAACTGGTTATTTCTAGCATTATCTATTGATGGTTTTGGTTTTTCAAAGGTATCCATCAAGGAATAATGGTTGTTTGTTTTAAATTTGGGTACTTCTTCATCAAATAATTCATTATCAACATCATCCTCTTCACATAAAAAACCTCTTCTAAACAATCATTCTAGATTTGATGTCTACAATTTTTAAAAACATTTTATAAGGCTTCTCATTGTGTTCAATTTCAATTTTTTCATCTTTAAACATTATAGTGCACTGAGAGGAAATGTTCCCAACTTTTCATCAATGAATGAAAGCTAGAGGTAAATTCCTTTTAAATTACCCTTTTACCTTCTGTAACTATTTGGAAATGAGATAATGAATTTTCCCCCCTCATCATAACCACTAGTGTATTTTTAAATTTGTAGTTTGTCCTAGGCTTTTAATTCAATATATTTTTTCTCTCAAATCATAGAATCTTCTATCCTTACTCTCATTTCATATGCCACCAGGCTGCTAGGAAGAATATATACAGAAAGTTTGGAAATATCTCATTCCACAAGGGATGACATCTTTGTAATGTACAATAGTGTAAGTCTTATCAATATTTTTTTCACAATATCAATCTCTTTGATTTCTTTACATAGACAATGAATTGAACCAACCTATTATGTAATTTGATTGAAGAAGGAGTCCTCATTAGCATCAAGATGCATCTTTAGAACATCATACGTATTAGGCATGCCTTGTAGTTTCACCTCCTTCACTATGATATCTACTTTGTAAATATTTTCATGTTTATCCAACATATACTTTTCTAAGGTGCCAATAATCATTTTTATATAGATACAATCAGAATGGGATGTGGTGGGACCATTCTGTGCTTTAGCATCTACATCAAGAATTTTCATATCTCCATTAGTTATAGCCAGCCCTATTGGATCAGTGACTTTTATTCCTTGAACATTACAAAATAGGATTTCCATTCTATTATATGTTAAATGAGATCTTATTCTATTCTTCCAGATCTGAAAAATACTTTAATCAAAGTGGGAGACTCTCCTGACATTGGTTGAATACTACATGATGGTATATGGCAGATGAAACACCATAAACTTGGATCTAAATCCACTTGATGGACCCCAAAACACCTTGATAGGGGAAGGGTGAATCAAGGTGTCAATATTTTTTAATGTTGTGGATCTTGTTCCAACAATGGTAGTAACTTGTTAAACCTTTCAGAAAAATGAAATTAAGATGATGAAACAAAACTTTTACTTGGTTCACAGCAAAAGGGATACATCCAAGGAGCATATTCCGAATTCCATTTGGGCATACCTAATCCCACTTATAATCACCAGTTTTCAGAATTCAAGGTTTGGTCACTGCCACTCTATTCTAGATACACTACCTTTAAAATGTTTCAGGGGTAGCTCACTGTGTCCCTTAGATAACTTCTGTCAACTCCCCCTTGCTAGCTACCTTAGGGGTATTCTAGCTCAGTTTATTTAAATGAATATTTCTTCAAAAGAATTTCATTTTATCCTTTGTCCCAATTCAGCACAGGTCACTTCTTGCATATAATTCATGAATTTATACACTTGAAATCACTGGTCACAAAAATCAAATATTCAAAATCATGTCAGAATCACAACATCGCACTTGCGCTCAATTCCTCAACTAGAATTCACGATTTGGGAAATATCACATCATATGAATTTTGAGCAACCCCTATTTTTCATTCAACCATTAACTTTTGAGAAACTACACCCAAGGGTTTACTTGGTCTTTTCATACTAAAAGAGCACCTTCCACGCAAGATGAACATTCTGTAATTGTTTCACTTGAAAATATTTCTCATAACTGAGCATCTAGATTTTCATTGGAAAATTACTTAAGTTATTCATGGGGTAGCCTCATATTTATATGCCTCTATGACCCTACGATAATGTTTCTGACATTTCATTGTCAGTGCGTGCATGATTATTCTTTAGCGTACAATGCCACATTTGACATCACATTAGGTGGGTACGATTCTTCTACACAACCTCATATTTTACAAACATTTAATATGTGCACAAACTTTTTTCCTTTTCTAAATTTAGATGAACTGATCCCCAATTTGACATTGCACACAAATTTCTAAACACCCTTCAATCATTTGCAAAACTCCATTTCCCAAAAACACATCTCTATAGATTCTAATTATTTGACCCAAAAATTTGGAAAACACCTAGAAACTACCCCACCTTCAATATTTTTTCTCACCTGAACTGTATGATCCCTTTACATGAAAACATCATGTACTTCTATTGAGGATTGAAAACAAACACAATCCATTCTCCATTTACATGATTGAACGACCATGGTTCCAAAACCTATATCATTTTTATATTGTATATATATATCAAATATTTATATTAAAAACACTAATAAATCATTCCACTAAAAACATTAATTAGTCACATCGCTTCGTGAGGTGGTAATCTGTCGTACACAGTAATGAAGTTATCATATTCTCACAAAATAAAAAACCTGAAGGAATGTGTTATATAATAATTATATAATAATAAATTAATCATATAATATATATATATATATATATTAAGATCATTTATATCAACATTCTCACTCTTAAGATGTTGTAAAGGAAAAATGACTGACATCGGTTCACGAGATGGTTGTCCTCCATGAACATGAACAAGAATTTCATTGAAAATTTGATGAAAAAGTTTGAGATTATTGTTATTAAACTTTACATAACACCATTTATGTATATTTAAGATATAAAGGATTTTATATAATAATTATATGAATATAATTTATGGGGTTTGAGGAATAAATAAAAAAATTGTTCCTTGATGAACATTAGATCTTCATTGTGTATCTTCTTTTTGGTTTTCCCATATTACATCATTTGTTTTATTTATTAATAAATAAAGCATTCTAGTATGAGATAATGTATTTTTCTATGTTATTGAGAATGTTTTTTATGAGGAAAATTGATAGATAGGTGTGAATAAGTGGGTAGAGTGAGTTTTCTTTTATTGTAGAGGAGTACTGTCATTCTTATAAATAAAAAAATATAAGAACTATTGGGAGGTCTCCCATATCTTATGTGACTAAAAAATTGAAATTGTAAGAGAGGGATTAATTGGTTTATATATAAATCCAAAAAAACGAATAAATACTTATTTTATCATGTTATTCTTTATTCATTGTGTTTACCCAATTTTATCTTTATAGTCTTTACCAGGGTAATATTTATCTTTTTAATTTATTCAAGAAATTTATACATTAATGTTATTATTAAAATATATTTTATAAATAATTTAAACCCATTGATTGAAAATTTTATTTTTAATTAATTAGAAAAATCCGATAAATGTGAATGATTAATTTTAACACAAATGCACGTAATGCACAAAACCCCATTTTATCCTCAGTCACATTAATTAATTTTTATTTTTCTCTCTATTAATTTTGGTATAAAATAATAATTACCTTATTTTATAATATAAATTATTATTATTTAAAATATGGTCCCTATTTTTTAAAATTCCATTCATATATGTGGCCTAATTTAGTTTAAAAACAATCAAACATACGTGATGAGAATGTAAGTTTTCAAAATTATGTGTACAAAAGATTAAAATGTTTTTATATCCAATATAATTATTAAATTGATTAATATAAAAGAATGGATTTATAGATATATAATTCAAAAAGTTTTATTTTAATACAAGTTTAAAATTTAATTAAAAAAATATATAAATCGAACAATAAGGTAGTTTTCAATTAAAATTTAGTATTTTTCAATACTCATCAAAAAAGGAATATTTTCTGAATAAACCTAAAAATACACCATAACATAATTTTTCAAATCCTATTTATGAAACGAAATATATATTTTAAAAAATAATTTATAAAATTTTAAAAATTATATTTAAAATAAGTGCCCTATTAGAAGGTGGTAAAACTATCATTTAAGAAAATATTTTTTTAATGTGTAAAATTGGATTCATTATTGTCACTTATCTAAAGAACATGAATTTTGATTTTTAAATAGTTTACTGAGTATAAAATGAATAAATTTTATAAAAAAAAGTAAAAAAAAGTTGGTTGTGTTATTTATTGAGATAAATTATTCATGTGGTTAAAAAAGAATATTTTTTTAGAAATGGAATTTCTTAATTTTCAAATATTTTTTTTACAATAACATATAACTGATTTTTTACCCAATAATTCATTTTATAAAAATTATTAATTTATTTTCATAACATATTTTTTTTTCATACATGCCATTCTAATGGCTAGGTGATACGTGTACTATTATGTAAATAATAAGTCGCATTTTGTATAAACATAGTGTACTATGTGATGAAAGCAACGATTGGTGTTATTTTTTCAAAAATATAAACTTGGTATTTCATTTTACTAAATAATACATAGTTTTTTATATACTATAAACTAAACTCAATGTTGGATGTAGTAAAATCCTTACATAGAATTGCATATAAAGTAAGAATAACTTGGTGTAGAGTGCAATGGAAGCCATGAATGAATTTTAATTTATTAAAAAATAATAATTCATAAAAAACCCTGGTCGTTAGAATTATGATTTATTATATTTGAAAAATATTAGTTAAATTAAACCTCATTACCTTCTATGTAATATATAACTAAAAAACAACATTTCATCACGAGGTAGTAGTATGCTACACACCCGAATATCGTTTTCATATTCCCATAGAATTATATGTATAAAGGTATATGTGATATAATTTCCCAAGAAGTATAATTTTTTATAAATATCATATAAAAATGGTAATACTATTTTTATAATCATCCTCGAGAGGTGGTGATGGGAAATGAATTACATTGGTTTGTGAGGTGGTAGTCAGTCATACACACGATCACAATTTCATTTCCTGGTTGATGTAAGATGTGGTGGATATTTTTTATTCAATAATCATAATAAATTACAAATATAATTTAAATTCTATTGATATTAAAATCTCAGAATTTGAGAATATTTTAAGGGGGTTTAAGTAGAAAAAACAAAAGCACATTTTTATGAATATTTTGTCTTCATCATTGAACCTCTTTAGGATTTTAACTATGTCCTTTATAATTGTGTTTTAATTGTCAATATAAGGCCTTTACAATGTGTAAAGGGATTTATGTAATAAATTTTATCTGTTCTTGTCTACAAAAGGCTTTTGGGAGTGTAAACAAGAGACGATAAGTAATTATCTATTAATTGTTGGAGAGGGGAACCCGTGAAATTTTTGAAAAGAATAAATTAAACCCTTGGATTGGACATGAAAATAGGCTAAAAAATGTCACATTATAGACCCTTATATGATATAATCATTCTATATGGAAATATAATTGTATTTTTACATGTTCCTAGGTAATATTACACCTTTCCTTTTCATATTTCTCCCTACTAAAACCTCATATAAACATAACCTTGATAAATAATTTTTACAATTTTTATGGTTATTTTTCAATAAAAATTATGTTGAAATTATTATATAATATTTAATATGGTGATTATAAATATGGAATCCATTATTTCCAAATTCCATTCTTATAGGTTTTAAATTATAATTAAATGTTAAATTGTAGTCACGAGGAAAAAAATGTTTTAAAAAGTGAAAATTATCATAATTATTGAATATTTTCATATTAAAATACAATATAAATTTGATTATTATATCCTATATAAGATTAATTTTAATGTTATTGAAATTTTTTTAATTTCTAAACATTTTTAATCATGATTGAACTGTAGTAATTCTTTAAAAAAAGTGTAAAATTTAAAAAATAATAGGATTTTCAATATTCATTATGAAATTAATCATTTATTAAAATACTAAATATTTCACCGTAAGAAAATTATTAAATTTTGATTCCATGAATATATTTTTCTTTTTTAAAATATATTTTATAAAATTTCCAAAACGTATATTTTTTATCTATTCCCAAAAACAAACTGAAAATCTGTTTTTGAGAAAAAATTAAATTTGGGGAATATAAATAATTTAACAAAATTTAGGTAATTATTTATAAATAAAATTTCTTATCATAAAAATTTGTACATAATTTTTGAAAAACTTTATATAGACTGATTCTAAAAAATTAAATCCCAAGGTACTAATGGAAAACTATGAAAAAATCAAATTAATAGTATACCGTTTTCATTAAAACTCGGTGTTGAGTGTAAAATAATCTATCAATGAATTGAAATTATTTTTTTAAAAAATAATTCATAAAATATAAGTGTTCTATTTTCTACCAGTATTAAAATTAATTTTTGACTAAATATTCCATCACTTCAGTATATAAATACTGATGATACTTTTGCACTATTACACCCTCAGGTAGCTACGTAGCTTCCTCAAGATAGTGGTTTCACAAAAAAAACATTGAGCATATGAGTGAAAAAATTTATTAGCACTATATAAATATAAAATACAGAATATCCCCTATTTATTATTTATAAGAAATAACATGATCATTCCGTAAGACATCTTAGTTTAGTACATGTGATGTATCAGGTATGTACTTCCCCATGAAGACACATAGAACACATCATGATCTGACAGATGATTTATGGAAGTGTTATGGGATAAGAACTATCCCTAGATGAGAAAGAATATCAAAATGGACAATATACCTCGAGCATATATTTACTTTCATTATGATTTTCATAACAATATTCCATGGAAATATTGAAAAAAAACCTTGTCCCACACTTCGAATTCCAAATCCCACGAACGATTATTAGTATAACTTTTCCATCATATCTATGATTCCCTTATGTGTTGGATAATGGATATGACCTAATCTACAATTTATTCCTTTACATATACTCCGAAAAACATTTTTCTCATACATCGTCCTAGAATGCTGTAATTCAATACTTCTGTCCATAGTGATTATCCTTATGATCTATATAAGTGATCAAATAAAATATGTTATTATAACAGATCTCAACTAGAGGAAGGATTTGATTCTAGATAACTTCATAATACATAGAACGATATATAAACATATCATATAGGTTTTTAATGGTTCACTTTTGTTGAGAATCTATTTAAGGATGAAATTCAATTCTGAAATTCAACTCTATATGGACATCTTGCAAAAGACTTCACCAGAACATTGAACATGACCACTAATCTGAATCATATAAAATTTAAAAAGGTACACTATGAATCCTTTTCATTTCATTAATTTATAGCATGTATATATTATCTAGATTGAAACCTTCTTTGATAGATATTTAGTGATGTGAGTTTGTAATGACACTGACCACAATCCATATAACATTATTCTTATTAAATGGTTTGGGGAGTCCAATAACAAAATTCATAACAATGTTTTCCCATTTTCATTCTACTATGAAAAATGTTAATTACAATATTTTATTAGTTTATTTCATATCATTATCATTCAGACTTACCAATAATTGAAATAAAACCTCTAAAATATATATTTTCATGTTATCCCATAATAAATACACATATATATCCCTATATGTCGGTGTACATCTATAATGAATATAAAATCAATAACTATAACGTTATCTAATATTCCATTTTTAAATTTAGTAGGGGTAAACACATTCAATGTTCTTGAGAATTATTCCTCCATCATAATAAATAGTAAACTCTAAAGAAATTTTAACCATCATATGCATCTCTACATCATTCATTTGTAACTATTTAATTGTCAGATGTATAGATAGTTGAATGGTGATTTGAGAAATATATGATTTCTCTCCTTCCATCATAATTTCCAGAACCATCCTTTTCAAATCCATAAATATTAGGTCTTTTACGATCCTTGTTATATATAAACTTGAATGATTATTTTAACTCCATGAATTATCCATGATGTTTTCCCTCCTGATGTTATAATGTATTGTTCAGTTATAATATTAAACCATATCTATCAATCTTATCTATTGTATTTTAAACTCCTTCTATGTGAATATATACTTTTCATTTTTGTGACCATTATATATATCACTAATTTATCTAGTAAAATAATTATTCCATATCTTCAATTTAAAAATTACTATATCTAACTCTGAATAATGTGTTAGGTAATTATTCTCAAGAACCATCAATTTTCTTATGGCATAACTGACAGACTCATATTTCATTCATAATTTTAATCTTTTTTCAAATATTTCTTTTTTTAATTGAAATTACTATATATTTCAATGTTTTGTTCAAATATTTTTAATTTTGAATATGTAATTAAAATGGATATAAGAGAATGAGTATTGTTTAATTTTGGTTATTAATATTTTTTATGAATTTTCTATTGGAATATTTTTATGTGAATTTGAATGTTTTAGATATATGCTTTTCATGTTATTTTTCAACTATTACTAACAGAATATAGAAAGCCATAGTAGACACTAAATTAAAATCATTCAACCACATAGATAGCCCTAATATAGTCTGAACAACCATATAGAGTTGCGGGGAATGTATGCATGGGATTTTGAGCCCAGAGGATGAACCACATGCATAGGTTCAACCATGGTCATAGAGGCAAGATAGTTTAACAAGTCCTATTTACTTGTTTTATAGGGTATCATGGTTCTAACACCAATTAAGGCATCTGAACCAATTCTCATATGATTTATATTTTAAATGAAAATGGAGCGCATCTATCCTTCTAGTGTGGGATGTGTTTCATGGGATATAGTGAATAATTATTTTAGACCGCATTGGTCACTCCTTCTCTGCTCGCCCAAACTGAGACACCCACGTTTTGATAGGACTTTTCACCTACTCAACTCATTCAATGATCCAAAACCATTTTTAGACCTCTAGAACTTATGTTTCCACACACTAAGATTGTTGAGACTGATGTCGACCTCAATTATCACCTCTCAGGATGACTCAAGATCATATTCCAACCCTCATATGATCCGCAAGAAAGGAATTCGAGATTCATCTTGAAACAGTTTAGGCTATATGGGGAAGTGGGTGTCTCGATTAATCCAATCTAACACATGAGCTTCTTCCATGTGGAACTACCAGATCCCTCAAATGTGAGGAAATCTAGGGAAGACAATGTTTCTCTAGTCAACATGCTTCCACGATGAAATAAACAAAACACTTGAGTCACATAGGTGTTTCTTTAAAAATATATACCTATGTTACTTGTTGGTATTTTAAATTATTTGGGATGATTTATCTTCACCATGGACCCCCATATGATCCTTCATTTCACCCTTTTTCAATAAAAATAAGAATCTCGTATTATTTATAATGGTGTTCGAAACATATGAAGGCAAACCCTTCTGGAAGAGGCTAGGCTAACAGATATTCCCCTGCATTTTTCATTTTTGTTTTAAATTTAATTTTATTTATAAATCCACATGTCATTATATTTCATTTTTTCATTTATGAATATAAATTTATACACGTTTTACATAAAATTGTTTTACCAACCAATTCCTCTTATTCATCTAATTTTATTATTCTATAAACTTATACTGTATTATATTTTCCAATTTTTGTAGTTTATTCACTTTCACTTTATCTTATTTTTTTTGTAATTTTATGTTTTTTCCTCATTATTCATTATTTTTATTTTCTTTTTGTATTTTTTTCACTTCATTCTGATATTTCTCTAGTGACCTCTTACCTAATAAATGAGGTGATAATGCATGACCTATCCTTGGGGAGGTAAGTGGTGTTTCTATTAATTCAAAGCTTCAATTCATATGTTTTATTTATCTTGTGTTGAGAAACTGTGAAGACTGTGAATGTAAAAAATTTCCTCCATGAAACCGAACTCAAATACATTATTATTATTTTATTATTTAATTTTTTCTCTCTATAACTAAACATAAAATCTTCATCCAATGATGTTGAGCCATTTTTTGGATGAAACAACAGACGATGGATTCAGTTCCCAGAAGGATTCAGTTTCTATATTAATCTGTGTATTCAATGTTTATTATAATAGGAGGTGGAATTTAGCAGTTTTTTGTAATTATATATTTCATATTATGCAAAAAAAAGTATTATAATATTTATATTTCATAATTAAACTATCAAGAGATATTTAATCAAATAGAATATTGTCGAACCCAAAAACCAAATAATAAATTATATTTTCTTTCTTTTCTAATAAAATTTTATAATTACTTTTATTTTAGTTTTTAAGAATACATATATTTTCTTAATCACCATTATTATTAAAAAAATCATAAATATTTCCATTAGATTAATTATATTATGTGTGTATATAAGTTTAGAATATTCACAAGAGAGAGGAAACTTGTAAGAAACTATGTTACATTAGGAAAAATAATTATTTATATCTTCCATTCTTCATGAAGGTGTTCTATACAAATTGGTGCCATTTTTTGGGTGATGATAATTATTTTCCATGTTCATCCTTCATTACACGTATTATATAATTTTTTCCCTAAAAACCCATAAAAAATATTTTCAAATAATGTATTCAAATTCATATTATTATGAATGTGTATAAAAGTCACAAGGGAAAGTGAAATAATAAGAAGCTGTTGGCTATGTTGAATCCTAAAAGAATAAATATAATGAATGAATACAGTATCTTATGGGAAATGTAGAAATAGAATTTAAATGCGCTCATGAATTAATGGAGAAACCCAAACCTGAGGAAAAAACAGGTAGTGGACAAGGTGGAATTGGAAGAAGTCTTTCGTGATTTTTGGATGAAATCAAAGATATTGAGTCTGATACCAATGATAATCAACAACCCAACCATTTTTGAAGATAAAATCATTATTACCATGATGAGGAAGAGTGGATTATGAAAAGGAAGATATCCATACCAAGATATATGTGGGATATAAATAAGAATTAGGGAATTTTTGGATTTATTAAAAGGTAAAAAATTTAATCCTCATTCCTTAAAATATATAATATGAATTACTGATCTACTTGTAACTATATATTGAAGATGTGGATTCAATAAAAGTTATTGAATTTGAAGATGTGATGGAAGAGCTTAACTACATTCCTCCACCCACCATGATTCAATTTAAAGAGGCACTTACCTCCACCAAAGAAATTAAATATGAACTAACTTAAGCAGTTGATATTATCATGAACTCAATTTAATATGATTTTATTCAATTTAATTTTAGTATTATACAAAATTACGTAAAATTTTAATGTTCATTAAATCATTTATTTTCCATAGAGTAATAATAAGAAATTGGACATGCATATAATTAGGAACTCATAGATATCCTTGATTTTATTGAACATCCATTTGATGAATACCATGAGATTTTCCAAGTGAATGATCATGATGAAAAATATATAGTATATGACCAGTTTAAAAGGGTTATTTTTAATATCAATTTAATTTTTTTATGTAAAAATATATCCTTTCATTCCAAATGGTTATTAAATTAATATAGATCATAATTATAAATGGCTAGGAAATATGTATGAGGTTTCATATGTATCATACAAGTAAGTGGATGATCAATATTTCATACAACCCCAATCATGAAATTTATACATTATTATGAAGGGGGTATTTTGTATAGATTATTCAAGGATCATTCCTTACAATCCAAGAAGAAGTAATATCATGGAAAAACCACATTTGGTGGTTCAAATTCAAGAAGATCCACCAACCATATGACTATTGAAAATATATGGTACTACCTTATGGAATAAGTACAAATCCATGTCCCACATTAAGGATCATAGAAAAATTTATCATTTTATATATTTTCATATAATTTAAATTTCAATTTCATTATTAGAACGAGTCTAGAATGTATCCCACTTCCTATTATATTTTTAAACATTTAGGTCATGATCCTTGTTCATAATTTAGTAATTCTATTTTATAGGTTCATGTTGGAATAATAAAGACCAAAAATAGTGGAGAAAACCAGGTATTAATAATTATATTAGGAGTTCATTCTTATATTTTTTTTTCAAACTCAGTACATTTATTCCTGATAACATGTTTAGTAATTTAAACTTAAGATAACATGCCCACATTTAGAAATATTCTCTAATCGACTTATGTAAGATAATTTGTTTAGCATAAGGATAATATGATTTTGTGTTTTAGATTTCATTGATAATATGATTAAATGTGTAAAATAGAGAATTAAATGATTATCATGATTCATTGATATTAAAATGTGGAATCATGATTTATGGGAATCAGTTGATCCATTTAAATTAAATTTCTCAATCATTTTCCATGCATTGAATTTCTGAAATTATTTATAATTAATTTTTTTTCAATTCATTCCCTGAATGATTGCCCCAAATACAATTTCCCATTCCAAAGAGGATTTCTAGACCTCATATTTAATATTTTATTATAATAAAGCTTATTCTCTTATACTGGTGAATTATACCACCCAAAACATTCATAAAAATTACATAAAAATACTAACTGTGACGAAACACATTTAAAATGATTAAGGTATTTTTTATTAACAAGGCCTTATTCCCTTGAAAAAATTTACATCAATCTATATTTATCCAAAAGATTCCATGAGTGACCTTTTTATGAATGACCCTTATTTCAAGACATTTTTATCCAGTCCTACCCCAATCATATTACATGAATGAAATTTTTAGGTTGAGGTGTTGGGTGAATGGATTCATATCGGAAGGGATGAAATATTTTTTATGGAAAATGTGTTAGGGTGTAATTTTTTTTTCAAATAAAGGTTTTTTTATTTGTACATTTTAATTCCATGTTTTTTCCTTATTGAAAAATTATTTAAAAGATATGAATTGGTTATATACATGGTCGAATCAAAAACCACCATTACTCGAAAAACTATTTTATTAATGTGTGGTTAGGTGGGGGATACTAGGTCTATTAGAAACATGACTTTTGGAAAAGTAAAAAATAATTTGAAAATTTTAAAATTGTATAAAAGTATAAAAACATAAATATGTTTCACATCATTAATTATGATCTCATTTTTCATAACATTTAAATTGATCATGGAGAAAGAGTATTTGTAACATTAAAAGGGAAAATGTCATTATATTTTTTATTCTAATATCATGCTTCATTACATTAAGATATATAGCTCCCCTTGGATACTTAATTTTTATTAATAAATTCCAACCAACCATAAGCCTCAAATTCAGTTAATCCAATGTTGAAAGACCTCATTATTTCAACCATCTATTTTATTTAAATTCTAAATAAATTAATTTATTTGTAAACCTATAGATAAGGAAAAGGTTTTCAATATATAAGAGAGAAATACTTCAGTTATATTAGGAGTGATGAGTGAAAAGATTCCAAGGATTAGTAAATCATGATTTTACATGTTTAATAGTAATGAATAATTAATATTGAATTGATGAAAGAATAGGTTTCATCATTATTAAAAGGGTAAATGAAAAATTCCTAAAGATGATTGTTTATTTGAATATAAAATAATTGAATTGATATATTATATGGAACATAAATATTTTATTTAACATTGATAATAATTTCAATTTATTACATTGTAATTTATGTATTAGTAACATCAATTCCCTCTGATTTTCAATGATGAGATTCCCTATACATGGTGAAGAAAGGTTTATATTTTGTGGATTTTTAAAGACTCGTATTTTTAAAAAAATAATAAATTTTTTCTCATGATTTCATAATTTGTTTTAAATAAAATTCGCATATATTTAAATGTTTTATTAAAATGGAGGTAACATTAAATATGGGAATGAAATTATTAGAAGGATGGATAATGTTGAATTTTAGTTATTAATATTATATATTAATTTTTATAGGTATTTTGTTAAGTGGGATTTATTTTCAACAAATAATGTTTTTAAATTATTTTTTATATATTACTAAAAAATATATGGAACACTTGAAGAGCCCCTCAATTAGAGGCCTGCATCCAAGTAGCCATCCTTAAGAAGGGTCTACCAAATAAGTATATCTTTTGGGAAATTACCCATGGAAAGTCATGTGGTGGGATCTCAAGATAAACCTTTATCATAGTTTTCTAAATGTCTACATGGACCAGACTATTTGTCCGGGACCAAATTCATTTGTGAGTGTGTATCGAGGTGCACTACCAAATCTAGGTGTCAAAAATAATTATCATATTATATAGATTATAAATGCGTGAGGATATATCCCACATATTTCATAGTGGATGCATTTAATAGTTCATTGTTTATATTTTATTTGAATGAAGTTTCCCCACTCAAACTCCTCTCACCTGCACTCAGATTCCCATGAACTGCCACCCCTCACCACCTCTGCTTCTTAGCCATAAAACTGCGACCATCTACTAACCATGAAAACTTCCATGAATATACCCAAAAATATAAATATCAAGACAGACCACACCAATATCCACTGGGGATGGATTTTGATCATATACATCACCGAGGATGATCCACTTTAAATCCTTGACAGATTCATCTACAAATGATTAATGTCATGTGAATAATCATGCTCTTATTGTACTCACCACTAACACACTAGCCTCTTCAATGATGAAAATAATCATCCCTCGCATTCAATGAAATCCATTAAATATGGTGCTACCCCTCTGGAATACTATCCCCGATAAAATAAAAAAATTGATCATATCATGTGTTTATATGAAAATATTAACCAGCAGATCTCAGGGTTGTTTTGAATTTTTTTGAAAGATTTACCTTTCCCATGTGCTGACAGATGTGCTCGAAATGCCCCATTTTACCATAAAAGAAGAATCCTTATCTCTTTTGATGGGATTTTGACACCCATGAAGGGTGACCCCGCTTGTAGGGTCTAGGCCCAGGGAGTTTCCCCTACTGCATATCATTTTGGTTTTGAAATTATTTTTATGATTTTAATTCTCGTGTAACATTAATTAAATTTTATTTTACAAAAATATTAATTTTTGAATGTTTTTACATAAAAGTGTTAGACACTCCAATTCTTCTTCTTTTAATTATTTTTCTGATCCATCTTCTTCTTTTATTTAAAACATCATTTTAAAATTCTGAGTACATAAAGAGTGAAAAATTAAAGAAAAGCATTTAGTCTTTAGAAATATCCAGGGAATAAATAAATACATGAATATTTTGATAAAAAAATTCATATTATTTCATAATTTTCATCCTAATAATGATAATTCCCTATAAATGATGATATTATTACACAAAAACCATAACACTTTGTTAACATTGAATTATAATCCCCTTGAAAAAATAATTATAAATGTATAATAATATAATATGAGAATAAAAAAATTCAAAATATTACATAAAAACTATCTTTACACACCCATCATAAAGGAAAAAAATATATAACACCACATATATCTGGACGAAGGGAAAGAGAGGCAAAATACCTTACCACTGTGGCATTTTTCAGGATGTAAACCACTTCAAAAAGTGATAATAAATTGGATATGTAAATAAAAATATTTTTCAGGAGAATAATTATAAAATAAATTCATAAGAAACATATACAACATATATATAGAATAAGTGGTGAATGCGGTACACATCTCATGAATTTAAAACAAAGGGATAAATCCCTTACCATAAGTTTAGACATCTTTAGTTATCATTAAAACATACATTAAAATAAAAAAAATTATTATAAATATATTATAAAAACATAAATATATATATTATAACATATATGATTTACTTATCACCTTTTATTTCTCTTTTGTTATCAATTTCATGCTGATGTTACTTTTTGGGCAATAACCACTTTTTTACGTATGTTTTGATTTTTTATATTTAATACTATTATATTGGACATGATTAAATCATATCCATAATTGTAAGGATGATAATAATATCATATATATTTATTTAAATGTATTTATAATGATCTATAACAGTTAGAGATAAAAAATAAAATACATTGTTCCAATAGAAGATATGTTATACGCAGGCATGAATGTTGTTTCTATTTTAACAAAAGAAAAAATAAAAAAAAGCTTAATAATATATTAACATTATATAATAATTTTTTTTTCATATTTATAAAATATTTTCCTTAAAATCATCCTTATTATTTACCATTAAAACATTGGCTGAGTCATATTGCTTTGCAAGGCGATTGTCTGCCATACACGCCAACTACATTATCATATTCCCATTGATTTAAATTTGATATGAAACATGTGGAATAATGAATAAAATATAATAATAATATCATAAATATTTTAAATTAAAAATATAATCATCATCATATGTAGCTGTGAGAGGTGGATATGGAACAAAATAACATCAATCTGAAAGACAATAGATTATCGTACACATGAATAATGATTTCATAACCACTTATATAGAAGAGGATAAATATTTATGTTATGAAATTAACATAATAAAATAAAATTATATATATATATATATAATTATGTTACTATATTATCATTCACCAAGAATAATTTAATGAGGTTGAGGAAGAAATAAATTAAACTCTTGATTAAAGATGTCACCTCTTCTCCAGATATTTTTTGTTTGCACACAAAAGCATCGTTGATTGACATTATGTCCAATTTAGGGATTATAAGATGATGTGAGGTAATTAAATTAGTAATTTGGGTAGTTCATATCCAACCCAAAGGTTTTTTTATGTTTGAAGAGGAGAGGAGAGTGTGTGACCTTTTATAAGTGACATGAGTGGAACACTTGTAACATTGGAAAAGGAAAAGTTGAAACCAAGTGTTTGAAATTCCAAAAGAAATCTAAATGGACCATTATAGATAATAAAAGAGATAAATATGAAATATCACCATCTAATTGATTGTTTTACATGTTTTATGTAATTTTTAAATGAAATATTTTTATTAACTCAAGTAAAACCCTATTTTTTATATACAATATATAATATCTACTGATTTTACTATTTGTTTTAAAAAAATTAATTTTAACTTATTACATAATATTATTTTTTTTTATTAAAAATATAAAATCCAATTTTCCATATTCCATTCTCATAATTGGACGGTTGTAATTATAAATAAATCTCATCAATGTGATGATAAAGAATTTTTTAAAAGAGAAAACATTAAAAACATTTAATTTTTTTGACATTAAATTCAACATGAAAATTATTATAAATTAATAAATATTAATTTTTGATATTTTAAATAAAAAAATAATTAAAAACCCTTTAAAATTATTACGGTGCCTTTTAAAATTTTTACATAATAACCATTTTTTATGAAAAAAAACATTAATTTTAACTATTCGTCAACATTTTTGGCATTTCAAAAAGCTCTAAACAATTCACCCAACTATATTTTATAAAATATGAATTAAAATATTAACCTTATTTAGTCAAAAAAATTAAATTCATGAAATTATATTTATTGTAACTGTGGAAAAGGCACCACAACATTTTTTGAAAATATATAGTTTTTAAGCATTATATTATATTTATTATTATATTTTTCTAAGAATACAATAATGTTTAATTTCAATAATTTGTTTGAATATATAATATATAAATTCAATTTATTTTTTCAACTAAATTGGGTTTTTCTATTAAGTAAAAAAAAAATTCAGTAAAATTTTTTTTTTTGAAAAAATACATCGATTTTATTAAAAATGTATTTCATTTATAGTTTAATTGTCATTAAATATATCATTTTATAGAAATATGTAAACCATATATTTTAATTATAGTTTTAATACTATAAATACACACAATTAAAATGACTAGAGGAAAAATATCATATTAAATAATAATATTTTAATTATATATTTTTGACCTGTTTAAACTCGGTTTTGGGTGTAATACAGTCTTCACTAGGTGTTGTGTAATAACCCGAGATTTTAGAAAGGGTCAAAATCGCGACCCTGTTTGTATTTTTTACTTATTTCTGAGAAAAATTGGAAATTCTAGGATGATCTGGAAATTCCCAAACTACAAATCATGTACTCTAAAGTATATTCCGTGTATAGGTTAGGCGAGTACCGGCCATGTGCATGCCAAGTTCATTCCGTTTGATGACCATGTAGGAAATTCCTACTACACGGTGTGTAGTGTTGCTCAACGTGCTCTGTATACTTCTTTTTTGTGTACCAGCTAAGTTTTTCTTTGGGTCAACCCATGTGGCATGTCAAAGACGTGTGGCTATGTCCACTTAAGATAGAGTATGGAAAAGGCCACTACACATCATGTAGTCCTTAATACACATACTGTACTTTTATTTTTATTATCTTAAATGAAAGAGAGTCGCATCTTATTTCTTAATTCCTCTTGTTCTCCTCAAACTACGGAAAAGTTCTATCCAAAAAATAGAGTTTTATACCTTTCCCTAGAATCTTCAACTGGAGTTTTTTATTCATTCCATCAGTGGTAGTGGGATTGAAATATTGAGGCTAAACTCGTGCACCCGATCTTGTTCTTGATCATTTTCCTCACAAGTCGCCGTTTCCATCTTAGTGTTATTGCTGGGATTTTATGGAAATGTTGGTCTATGATGATCGGCTTCAAATTTGAGCTCGATATTGAAAATGGCTACATCTATGAGTCTCAGGTTTGTCATGCATTCCACTTTTTGTGTTTTCGTAGAATTTTTGGAGGCGCGACCAATGGCACATTTTTAGGTATTTTGAGTGTGACCCTATTTTACATTTTATTTCCTGTTTAATTGTTATTTGGCCAATGGGATGCCTTTGGGTATGCCATTTTACCTTTTTTTCATGAACGGGGTCAGACGAGTGGTCGTTGCTCATCAAGGCATTTTGGACAGGTTATGCCAAAATGGTTAGAGTTGAGTTGTATTGTTTTAAACTGTTGAGTTTAGTTTATTGAACCTTGATAAGAATTATTTTAGACTATAAAGACCTTAGTGATATAATACAGGAACATTTGGTTTGTGAATTTCAATTGTTTAGTTTATTTTACTTCTTTAAAAGTGATTCTTTTGATATTATATATAATTGCTGAATTGCATATGCTGGAACCATAAAAGTTGTGTTGGGTGTTGCTTAGATATTCATGAGTGATACTGATCACAGGATGGGATTGGGCCAGGTTACATTGGGTGGTTGTGGTCATAGTATTGGGTGGCATGGATGTCATATTGAGTTAGGGGACTATCAGGTTGGGCATGGACCGGATTATCAGAGCGTTTGCCCTTCTGACTTGAGCAACATGGTTGTAGGGACACGAGGTGTCAAAGATGTTGTGTCTTGGGTCTTGTTTTGGTGATTACTGCTCACCTAGAACTTTGAGAAGCGTGCACACATAGAGACTTCGAGATGTAGTGGTTTTGACTACTTGTGTGGGTAGAGGGCCCTGTTTGTTGCGGTTTAGAGACTGTTGGTTTTGGTGGTGCTTATTGTAGGAATCCATATGGAAGGTGATGAAAACTCAGGGGATAACAATGATTCTATCAGTTAGGGGGTAGAGGGTCGCCATTTTGTAGGGAAGACATCACTGTCCCTCAAGTTACATTATTTGAGGGAAGACATCGCTGTCCCTCCTATTACATTATTTGAGGGCAGAAATCGTTGACCCTCTGGTTACCTTATTTGAGGGTATACATCATTGTCCCTCCAGTTAATTATTTGAGGATAGGTATCGGTGTTCTTATGGGTTACTATTTCTTGGGAGTGCCTTCGAGATGTCAGTACAAGAGACACACAGTGTGAGGGGGCACATGATGTCGGGTTACATGAAAGAGATTCCGGTGATGGCAAAAAAGGTGACACTTCATGGTGGCTGTAGAGAACCTGTGGAGTTTATGTTAATTTCTTTATCGTTTTATTTACTGTTTTCCTTATAACTGTATGTATTCATAAAAAATATATTAGGTACGTACCGTAGGGTGGAATCCTATTGAGATTCATCTCACACCCTAAAGGGGCCCTTCATGATGCTTGTAGACATTATGGATTTACGTGCAGGAAAGAGGTCAACTTCAGAAGATAGACTGAATTATATTTTTCATGGAGATGGTATAGACCTTGAGGTCATGCCTAGCTGGAGTTTACCTTTTTTCATTCATTCCAGTATCAACATTCTTAATTTGTTAATATTAACTACTATTGGTTAGCCATTAGTTCCCTTTTTTTTGTTGACTTGCTATAGATGCATGATTGGTATATCAAGTAGTTTAAGGTACTGTTAATAATTTTGTTTTGATTACTTTACTCACCTATTGTTTGAATTTATTTCTACAGTTGTTTATCGATATTGGATGTGAATCCGCTCTGTGGGTTTGGTTCGAGTCTTTTGAGTCTTTTATTCCACTGCATATTTTTAATTATACTGAGACCAGTACAATTATTATCTTCTTGAGAGGGTATACCCTCCCCACTATACCTATAATACCCTTGCTGCTAGCCAGCAGCCTTTGGAATTTCTGGTGGTGCGCCTAAAGTAGTAACCCCCAATTTTTTCCACTATTTGGGTGGCTATTCAGGTCTGGGTAGGTACAATGTGGTATTATAGGAGTTCTTGACAGGGATTTAGTAGTAGTTTTTTGTTGGCTACTAATGAGATTGGTACTTCTCATTCTATTTCTGCTAGTTTTACTATTTGGGATTTGGTAGACTGTAGATAGGTTGTTACTAGAACTGGGATTCTAGCTTGTTCTTGGGTGCCTCTATCTGCAGGTAATAGAGATTGACCGTGATTATATGGGTGTGAATTACTTTTTTTCCTTTTCTCAGATTACATTTTTATTATTTCCACATATGTGGATCACTTTTTGTGTGATGTTAATGATTATTAAATGTAAACATTGACTCTGTGCAGTAATAGAGAATTGGATCTTCGCTCGGTTTGGTAGGGCTTATGTTCTTATCATTTGATAGAATCATTTTTAGGGTATTTCTATTTCATAATTGCATGTATTCTTTGTGAAGTAATAATGTCAAGTGAATAATATCAATTTCCATGCCTTATATTCTTTATAAATGTTAATAGATGATTTTTTTTAAATTACTTGTTTTTTGCTATGTTTTATGTCATTCTTTATATATTTTTAGAATTGGATGTTGTAGGGTATTTAAGTCTGGATCTTGTATGAGCATGCATGTACTATGGTTGGGGTGATTTTAATCCTTAGCATTGGGTGACTCGGTCATTGGTTTGAGGCAAAAAATGGTTTTCAGGATTGCCATGGCCCGACATACTTTTGATACATGGCTCTATTGAGGGCGTGTAAGGAGGCTATGTGGTCGGGATGATGTGGGCATTGGTTGTGATATGGGAGAGGAAGGGTAGTTGTTTAATTCTTCCTCTTTACTAATTTCCTTATCTGCATTGAGTATGTATTGTTATATATATGTGTGTGATGTCTGAACATTTATGGTATTCAGCAGATTGTTTTTAGTTGATTTAGATGGAGCGTCAGGCGGGAGATGGTATAGTGCCACATGAGCACGATCTGGTGCAGGCAGAGCATGAGCCATAGGTACAAGCCAAGTGACACGAATAGGTCCAGGATCTATTACAAGTAGGAGAACATGATGGTTTGGAAGCGTTTGGACCCTAGATCGACGAGTAGCTCCGAGCTAGCTTTGTACGTGTCTTGCAGAGGATTGACAACGGTTCACAGGGGATAGATCCATCTATGGAATTTCTGACGTGGGGGTTCCAATTGTAGCACCCGCTGATTTTTCAAGGTGTGGGTGGTCTGCATGTGGATGTGAACTGGATAGAGAGTATACAGATGATCTTTTAGAAGCTCAAGACGCCTCCTGGGTGGAGGTTCAAGCAGGTGACGTACATGCTTTGAGGACCGGAAAAGCGATGGTGGGATGTGCAGGTTCAGGCTTGCAGGAATGAAAGACTTGCATGGAATGACTTCAGGGACATGTTTTTCGATCAATTTTACCCAGAGAAACTGAGGGCAGGGATAGATTGATATTTCATGATCCTTCATCAGGGAGACATGGTCGTCCGGGACTACGTAGATACTTTCACTATGATGTCTTTCTTTTCACCCGGTATGGTAACCGATGATGCAGAAATGGTGAGGCGCTTTGAGGATGGCATACAACAAACCATTCAGATCAAGGTGAATATATTCAGGCTGGGTTCACTCTCAGAGGTGATGAATCAGGATTTTATAGCAGAGGGTGACCAGAGGGATATGCCCCAGGTTGGTCGGACGACATCTTCTTGTGATGGTTTGGACAACAAGAAGAAATTATGGGATGATTTCCAGTAGGGAAGTTAGGAAAAAACTTGTCTATACCACCTCATAATAGTTCTTCAGTGGTTTTCATTCAGTGTGGATAGCCAGGACGTTTTTGGACCTAGCACGAGAGGCCTCCAAAGATATTTCGGGCATGTGGATAGGTCGGGCATCTAGAATGGTTCTGTAGGCAACCTTCTCAGACAGCTAGCAGGCTGGGACCAGGACCAACCATGGAATTTGGAGTTGGTTCTGGTTCGGTACCAGGAGAGGGTATCCAAGTTTCAATTACAGATAGATAATGTGATAGGGACAGTGGGACCCAGATGAGGGGTTAGTGTGTAACACCCCAAGCTTCCACGAGACACTTCTCATTCAATAATGCAATAGCTTACATTGTACGCTACGTCGAGTTCTAACACACCACGACTAAGCAAAGTAGCTGTTATGAATAGTAATACCCACATTTTAAAATTATAGAAATTTTATACTTCAAAATGGACTTCATTTTTTTATTCGTAATATCGAAATTATCCTAAGTTCAATTTTTTGTAATTTTCTGAGAACATCCATTTTTTTATGAATAGTGAAGAATACATAAAAACAAATTTTTTAATCAAAATAATTTATAGTGATAAATTATACTATTGAGTGGTTTTAAAGTATAATTCGAATATTTTTTTACCATTTTATCCAATGGTGTTCATTATAATTAATTTCACTTTGAAATTAGACATAAACAATTGTCAATCATTTGATATTTCTTGTTTCTTAAAAACACGTTATTTGTTGTGACAGCGGGAATTAATTATAAAATTAATTAATGAAACATATATGTTTGGAATTTTGTAAAATAGAAATCATTTTTGAATTTGGAATATCAATTATAGCTTAGGGTGAAATTTTGGTATTGTTGTGAAAAACTTCAATTTTTGATGAATAGTGAAACCACTAAGTGGTAGTTAAATAACTGATTTTTCGTTTAAATGAAATATTACCACTTCTGTGATTTGATTTTAAAAAATCAAACATACATGGTTTTCATTAGGAAGTAAAATGTGGTTCAATGGGATTAAAATGATTTTTTAGTGAATAGTAACTTTTAATTTTAATTAATCGCGATTAAAGGTAATTAGTGAAATTTAAGGTAAAAATGATATTATAAAAATATGAAAATACCTTTACACTTTTCCTACCCCTATTGGATGTGTCATGGCCTACCATGAAAATCCATGGGTCAACTTAGGAACCCCATGAAGCCACTTTTGTAGGAAAATGACATAAATAACTTTTATTTAAAGTAAAAATAAAAATGTCACAAACATAAGTTTTTTTACTAAAACAATTTTTAAATGGGGTTATACAAGTCCTATTTTTGACTATAAATATTCATTAGAATGATAAAAATATTTAATACATCATACTATTTTTTTTATAATTTTTAGACATTAAATAGATTAAATTATTTATGACACCCTGATGATGCAGCGATTACCTCATTAATTAATGATTTTAATAAAATGAAAGGATAATGTAATGTATAAGCATTACATTTGTCCAAAGACTATTGGATGAGAATACATCGAACCACTGTCACCTTATCCTGGAATTATATAAGTTTGCGACCTTTAGAATCTGAAAAAAATTGTATAATAATGTAACATTTCATTACTTTCCATGAGTGCCCCTCCTCTCCACTTATAAGGCCCCCACCACTACCACCTTACTCACACATTCAAAGCCTTTTGGCTCTGCCAACCTCTGCCCAAATACTCTACCAACTTCCCTCCCTTACTCCTAGAAGCCTCACTTTGGTCATAATTCTTCCCAAGAAATCCTTTGGCTCAAATCAAAAGAGTTACCCGATTTTAAGGTAATGTCTTCTCTTATGTTATTTTGTTTTATTTTGCTTATCCAACCCCCTAAACTCTTTTTATTCATTTATTTTTCAACAACACCAGTATCCTCAATATACTATAATGTTGTTATAAGAAGTATTCGAGCTACACTTACACACACCTACATCTAATGGTTAAAGAACATACTGTTTCTGTTGATGGCGAATTTCTGCCTCACGAAACGATGATTGTTCAACACTCATATAACACCTTCAAAGGTGGCCATTAAGACATAACTCTATTTATACATGATATATAATATGTTTATGTTTTACTTAAGGTTCTGTATTTTTCAATTATGTCATACCTTTATTGTTTCCATTATGGGTATACGCGATATTTTCATTTTAGAAAGTGCGGACTACCGCCCCCTCAAAGTGATTTGAATCGTTAATGCCATATGTGGGATGTATAAAGGATTGAGTAAATGATATTATATATGATATTATACTGGAATTATAATATACCTTTATATCATTATGATTTCATTAAATACGAAATAGAAATGAAAGTAGCGTTTATGCGTATGTACGGCTTGCCATCTCCATGAACGGTGCATTTCATTTCATACCTCTAAACGTTATGGAATATTATAAATGCATGTATATACTAGATATATATGAGATATATGATATATATATCATGAATATAATCTTGGATATAATGGATATTTCACCACATGAACAACTTGTAATTATAAGAAGTTTATTTTTGACTCAAGTACCAACGATCGACAAAACGGACGTTATTAACTTAAATAATTAAATAATGTTCATAACATGGTAATAAGTGATATAAAAGGAATAAAAAATTTGAAAAAGGTTATTAAGAAATTATAAATTAACTCTAGTTTATTATTCAGGAGGTTAAAGAACGGTCGAGTAAAGACAGGACGCAAGGTAAGGGAACTTCTTAACCCAATTTCTATTCTTTGGGTTAATCTCCTACTTTCAAATTATGTCATGATATTATTATATCCTATCTTGTATTTGTAATTAAATTATGTTTACTTATAGTGAATACACATAGTATATCTATTTTATTTAAAAAATGATCTTTGTAAGGTTCTTTGTCTCAATCTCCATTCATTGAGGCATATTTTGTTTTATACACAAATTTCATTTATACGGTGAATAAACCCCTTTCACTTTTACATTTATTCAAAAGGAATCTTTTTATACGAAAAATTTTACTAAACAAAAAAAGGAATGTTTTTCTTGTCATTCATATGCAGCGACAACGACTTCTCCGCCGTCGTATCCTTTATTTGAGTTTCAGCTTCCTCTACAAGCCATAACTTTTTTTTAAATGAAAAATAAATACCAAGTTTTAATTTTCTTTTATTTTGTTATTGAAAATTGTTTTGATAAGGTTTATATTAAATCAATGTGTTGTATTGATATCTTGTGATTGAAATGTAGAAATGTTATGTTTCCTTTATGCACGTTTTATGTGATACGATTATGTTATGGTTTATGATATATTTAAACCTGTCCATATGAGGAATGCATCGGACTTAATAAGTGACGGGTGGATCTCGCTATAGCTCCTCGATGCATCGGTAGGTCTCATGAGACAAACTACTATCTTGGCATGAGGCCTTGACAAAATCTTATTTCTGGTCTTGGCACGAGGCCTTGGCTACATGGTTATGATAGTCTGGCATTATGAATTCCATCATTATGAAAGTGGTTATTGATATTGCATGAGATTATTCAACTAGTAGATATCCATGTGAGTAAGTAAATGGCATTATTTAATTTTATTTTTTCCATATTATGCTGATGTTCAAGTTTAAAAAGGCTTTTGTTTTAGTTATACATTGCCTTAAATGTTAATGTTTATTTATGAAAGCTTCCGCTATATTGTTATCCTTACTGAGCATATAATCTCACCCGTTTCAATGTTTTAATTTTTCCAGGATGTGAAGAAGTATTTTAGGAACGACCTGCAGGGATAGTCTAAAGGGGATATGAGTGTGGAAAATGGAGACTATGTTATTGTAGTTTTTCACTTTATGATGTAATGTAACATTTATGAATGTATCTAGTGTTTCCAAGGCTACTAAACTAATCAGTCTTTCGAGACTTGATCTTTTGTGGTCATACCAATGTTACAAAGTATTGCACCGACTCTGTGTAACTGGGGTCAGGGCGTTTCATAGTGACAGGTGACTGGAGTAGCACCGCAGGAAGGTCAAGCATCAGGCAGTCATACATTAGGCTAGGTTCACCCCATGGAGCTGCTAGGGGCTGTGCAGGATAGTGAGCAAACTAGGGTTATTGGTACACCGCGAGTTTGGTTGTGACTTCTTATTTTCAATTTGGCATAAACTATTGAGTCATGTGAATATTGAGTGCATGAGATGCACATGATTAATGTGGACTTACTAGATGCTGGTCAGTGGGGTTGGGGCCATATCGGGTGTGTGATATATTTATATATATGTATGAGATGTGTGGCATCAGTGCATAGGGGATGCGGGTTACTTGAGGTGCATTGGGAATTGGGGTGTCGAAAATGTGGGTTACATGAGGTGGTAGGAACCAGGTTTATCATGGACCGTCTATGGGATGTTGGACATCTTGGAGTTGGACACCAATGTGGTGTTGGATATGTTTTGGGTGTTGGAAACGACATAGGATCACCAATGAGGTGCAGGAGTGAGGATACCTTATGAGAGGACCATGATTCTAGAAACAGGTTTGTGAAATTTAACGTTGTTGAGTAGTGAAGGGTTGAGAACATGTTTGGCAATTTATACAGTGGGCTTCCCCTAGAAGAATTTATCATGAACTTCTGAGATAGGGAGAGTTAGATTTACTGTGATCAGGGTGGTATGTTTAGTACCACCTCTATGTTTCATTTGATAGCTCGGGGATGATCTATGTTATGGTGGAAAGATTATAAGAACACATGTTTTTATAATGGGTCAAAATCTCGACCCTGTTTGAATTTTGGACTTGTTTCTGAGGAAACTGAGAAAATATGGGATGTTCAGGAAATTTCCATACTACACGCCTAGTACTCTGATGTACACGATGTGTATAGGTTTGTCTTGTACCAGTTGTGCTCTCGCCGAGTACCTACTGTGTGATGACCATGTAAGAAATTCTTACTACATGGTGTTTAGTGTTGCTCGACACGCCGTGTATCCCTATTTATGTGCACTGGCTGAGTTCAAGTGGTGGTTCTACCCATGTGACGCGTCCATGCTGAGTGGCTACCTCCTCTTAAGTCGGAGTACAAAAAAGGCCACCATACAGTGTGTATTCCTTAATACATGTTTTTTACATTTATTTTATTTCACTTAAATAAAAGAGTGTCGCGACTCATTTCGTAATTCATATTCTTCTTCCACATCTTCGGAAGAGTTTTGTCCCGAAAATTGAGTTATATATGTTATCCTAGAATCATAAACCAAAGTCTTTTCTTCAACCCATCGGTGTTTGCTGGATAGTAACAGCAAGGCTAAACCTACACACCCTGTTCCATTCTTGATCTGTTTCCTCACACGTCGCAGTTTTCATCTGAGTGGATTTTCATGGATTTGAAAGAAACAAAGATCTAGGAAGATCGGATTCGAATTAGAGTTCGATATCAGACATGCCTATGTCTATGAGTCTCATGTTGGTGTTTCATACCTAATTTTTTGTTTTCGTAGAATTTTGGGTGGCGCGACCTTTGGGGCATTTTTGGGTATTTTTAGTGGGACCTCGTATTACCTATTATTACATGTTTTATTTTTATTTGACCTATGGTATGTCCTTGGGTATTCCTTGTTACTTGTTTTCTTTGTACATGGTCAGGAGATTGGTTGTTTCTCATTGGGGCATTTTGACTGGGGGATTCCAAAGTTGTTGTAATTGAATTGTATTGTTTTAAACTATTGTGTTTAGTTTATTGAACCTTGATATGAATTGTTGGGGACATTAATGACCTAAATCCTATTATGGGAAAACATTTGGTTGTGAATTTCAACTATTTAGTTTTTTTCTTGTTTAAATGTTATTCTTTTGATTTTATATGTAATTACTGAATTTCATATGCTAGAACCATGGCTGTTGTGTTGGGTGTTTCACAGGTATTCTTGATTGATGTAGAACATAGGGAGGGCTTGGCCTAGGATACATTGGGTGGTTCTGGCCACAGGATTGGACATCATGGATGTCACCTTAAGGTAGGGTGTCTGTCAGGTTGTGCATGGCTTGAGTAACTGGGATGGTGACCCCACCAGTCATGTCTACCATGGATGATGGAAAAATGAGTTGTAAGAGATGTTATGGCTTGGTAACTATTTTGGTGATTACCGCTCACCCAGAACATTGAGTAGTGTGCACACAGAGAGACTATGTTATGAGGTGGTTTTTTCCACTAGTGTGGTTAGATTCCTCGGTTAGTTTCATTTTTGGTACTACTAGTTTGGATGTGTTTGTGTACGGAGACATGTAAAAGCTGATGATCCTATAGGGGATAACATTAATGCTATCGGGTTGGGGGTAGAGGCTCGCCGTTATTTGAGGCCAGACATCAGGGTCCCTCCAGTTACATTATTTGCGGGTAGACATTGATGTACCTCCATATACTTTATTTGTGGGCAGACATCACTGTCCCTATGGTTACTTTATTTGAGGGGTGACATCATTGTCCCACCTATTAATTATTTGAGGACAGGCATCACTGTTCCTCCAGGTTTCTATTTTTTGGGCGTGCCTACTAGATGTCGGTACCTGAGACATGTGTTGTCATAGGGAACATGGTGCCAAGTTACATGACAGAGATTCTGGCATTGGTCGAAGCAGATGACACTTCAAGGTGGCTACAGATCACTAATGGAGTTTATGTTTATTTGTGCATCATACTATTTACTATTTTCCATATATTTGAAGTGCTTCTACTCTACATGTCTTATTCATGTCTACTAAAAGATTTATTCCACTGAATATTTATTATTATACTTGGACCAGCAATATTATTTTCCTCTGAGAGGGTATAGCCTCCCCATTATACCTATAATACCCTCACTAGTAGACGACAACCTTTGGGGTTCAGGGTAGTGCACCTAAGGTACTAACACCTGACCCGTTTAGCACTGTTCATGTGGTTGTTCAAGTTTGGGTCGTTACATGTTTTGTGTTATACAAAAAATAAAAATATTAAATTAATTTGGAATAAAAATTCAAAAAAAAATAATGGTGTTTTATATTCTACCTCTATTAAATATATTTTTTCATCATAATATGGACAAGTTCTGTGTATGTATGGGTTCATGATTTAAAAATCACATAGTGGGAAACCCTCATCCTAAAATGGGGTGATCGAAAATCTATATGAAATTAATGAATTATATATTAAAATGTCAATTGAATTAACACAATCTAGGATTAAAAATTAAATAACATTGGTGGGATGTGAAAACATGGGTTTAAAATAGATAAATAACCCCGAAATAATTATGTAGAAAAATAGAGAACTAGGTCAGGGGAAAGGTAACAATCATAGTGTGAAAAAAATGAGGCGTGAAAAAGTTCATTTATATACAATAAATTGTTGATAATAGGATACAATTTTATTTAAATATCATTTATTATAATGTTGTGTAGTATTCATTATAATATATACTTACATGTTTTAATTCCATTTCATAAGAATAATACCACCCTCTGGTTGTTCCTTGACCGATTTCCACATCATATGTCACTCTAAGAGATGAATATTTCATGTTTTGAGGACAAAATATGATATGAAATATAATGATAGTTATTCCATTTATATCTAGTCAATATAAAAAACAAATTGGTTATCACATGTTCAGCATAAATCTTTATATAGTGACATAATACATTAAGCTCCAAAAAATAATCCAAAATTCAAATTTAACCATTACATTAATAGTTCAAATTATAACTCTTCCAAAAATTAAAAATTTATATTTATGGTAACAAAATTTATCAATATAAAATTTAAATAATCCCACTAATTTCATAAAGTAATTATTTATTTTCACATACCAAATATGTGAGTAAATTAGTCATATATTTTACTAAATTGTTGTAATAATTTGAATTACCATAACATAAAAATTAAAACATAAAGACATCCTTATTACATGAATAAAACCAAAAATTATTTAATATATTTATTAAATCCAATAATGTTTCAATAACATAAATGATAATAGAATCCACTTTGTTCATGAATCATCACTTCGTTCAATGGTTATAAATATTATCCAATCTACATTATTCATATAAATCAACTATTTATCAAAAATAAAACCCATTTTAAATAAATCAGAAACATATTAGGGTTTTTATTCCATTAACCAAAACATCACCCTCCTATTAAATTAAATTTCTAGTACATTATCACCATTATGACGATTTTTGGAAATCCCAAATGAAAAACTTATACTAAATAATCCTTTTAGATTTCCAGATTTATATGAATAATTCATGATATCAAATACATAAATTCATAAATCATTATATGGCATTATCAAACCATTAACTGGGTTTCAACATATTATTCTTCAATACACCATTCCTACAATATTAAATATGAATAATTTCATAACATTCATCAACCTCAGTTTTATCGTGCTTATAACGATTTAAAAAAACAATACTATTGTAACAATACATAACATTCTTATATAAATATATGTAAATTCACTAGAGAATATATAACCATTACACATACAGACATGATGATTACATTCATGATAAATCTCCTTCTGACATCAGTTATTATAATTCCCATACAATCCATATTTAAAACATTCAATAGTTGAATTAATCATAGAGAGACCATTATTCTCATCCATTTTGTTTTCCAAAATTTTTATATATCCTATGAATTTTTTTGGTGTCCTTGTTTGACATTTTTTAAACATCATACCATTACATTAAGACAACCAGTTGGGTTTTTATTCCAACATTATTGATGGAAGATACTAATTATTTATTTTTGTTATGGTAATTTTCCCACAAACACTCAATGAGCTATATCCCTCCCTAATTTGGTGAGTCATATAGCTTCATAAGGTGAACCTAATTCATCATATATCATGATAAATTATTATAAATACTGAAAATATATTTATCATTTATTTTCATACAATGTTGTTCCTCATAAAGACATTATCTATCACGTTTAATATTGATCAAGTTATTTCTAGTTCCTGCCATTGTTGAAAACCAAAAACCATAGTTTCATCTTCAATAAAAAAAATTTGAGACCATATAATATTGGAAATCACGTATATCTTCCCTAAATTAGGTAACATTATTTTCAATATATTACACCTTAGGTTTAACATAGACCATTTATGGTCTTTATTTTAAGCATTCACGATGGTTTGTGAAGAGTTTTTCAATTTGTAATGAATATCTACCTAGAGTGTTATACCAGGTGTGCCGCAAGGGCTATTTTCATTCACCCTAGGATGATTGTGTCCAAATCCCCATTTCATGTTCTGAGTAATTACCCATAGGTAACTATATTCTAGAGCCACATCCACGTGATGTATCAATACTGGGAAATAATTTCATTGAAACAACTCACTCTATCATTTACCAAAATTATTGGTCATTTTAGTATACATATAATCATCCCTATGCATATCCTTATAAATATCCATCAATATATTACTACTATTTTATAATTATTGTTTCCAAAGGATAACTAAAAAATTCCACAAGAACCAACTATAGTAACCCAGGTTTCTATACATAGATATTGAATCTTATTAATTAAATAATAATTACATTAAACATACATATTCCCATGTCCAATAATGGTTCGGTGTATTTGGAGGCTATAAAAAAAATATTATTTCTAAAATGATCTTAAAAATCTCCCAAAATGATAATTTCACATAGTATTCCTCTTAGTAATACCCTACCTAAACCATTAATCCTATCATGGGGAAGGAAACATAAAGATACATGATCTCATACGATAAGTAAGAGTAATCATAAGAGATATCAAAATATGATCATATGAAATCATGATATAATAATTAGGGAAAGTGATCATGAAGATAACTTAAATATATTATACCTAACTTTTCAAAGATCATAAATAAGTGTCAAGGAATAGAACAGTATCATTTTAGAAAACCTGGTCTATATCAGATAGATATCATCAAATATCATTCATGAACAATGATTTCATGACCTAAATGTGTGGGACCATCATTTATATATATACCCATTTTAGTTGTCATGGTTAACTACAAATATCATGAACATAATGGATTAGGACGTATCATTGATTTACCATTGTGTAAAAGGATGATCAGGTTTTAAATAGAGGATCATGATGAAAATGTCTCCTATAATTTGTCAATACTCACCAATTTCTAATGGTGGAACAATCACATCATATTGTTTCCGCTTGTTAAATCATTATATATAATGTGCTACTTGATGAATTAGAGGTATATATAGGTCCCAACCATCACATAATCAAAATCCAATGTATGTTTGAGAAAATAAACTAAAATAATCATAATATTAGAACTCATGAAATAAAATGGGTTTCATAATCATTTCAATATAACATAACATGCAGAAGAGATATAGGTTTCATAATAATTTCATCATTTCAATAAATAATTACCCAATAAAAATAAAGTGGATTTCATATCATTTTTTTCATAGTCTAGCCATTAGAAATTAAATTGTAATCATAAAACTCAAGTCATCATAAATGTAAATCATTACAAGAGAGAATAACAATGCTTTCCTTGGATCAAATCCCTAGTAAAAAAGTTACATAATATGATTCCTTCTTAGATAGAAATTGATTTTAAAAATTAACACAGAAAATTTAATGAGGAAAATAACTTCTTATTGAAAATAAAATTTTAAAAATAAGAATAAATAAATAAATTAGGAAATATATTTCACTGATAATAGATAGTTAATCATGCAATTGATAGTTTAAAATTAATTTAAAAACATTCTTGAGGAAAAAATCCATACAATTTTGAAAACACTTTTTAATGAATAAAAAAATTTCAAATTATTTTTATTTGAAAATAAATTTAGAACCCTATAAATTTATCTTAAGTAATATAATTTTTATGATTTAAAAAATTCATTTCATGACATCAATATTAGAACAATGACTACCATAACATGTTTAGTAAAATAAAATGAACCTGTTTTGGAATATCAAATTAATATTCCATTAAGGGATTCTGGTAAACATTCAAAACTCATTAGAAATTTAATTAATAAATAATTTTGTCAATTTTAGAATAATTTTTTAATACATTTATAGAAAACATGATTTTTTTAAAAACATTTCTCTAACAAATAGAGAAAAAATATTTTTCATGAAATTATTTTTCTAAAATCGTGAGTAAATAATAGGAGGAAAATAAAGGGAGAACATATACTCTAAATAAATAACATATAAAAATTAAATTTCATGAGAATTATTAGATATATATAATTTTATTTATTTATTTCATTTATAATCCAAATAAATCCCAATAGATGTTGAGATTGTAACATCATACCCTTACCACATTGGTAACATTGAATTTTAATCCCCATGGAGGATAAACATTAAGTGAAATTTATAATATACTGAAAATAATAGAAAATAATGAAATTATATAACAATTTGGTTTCATATAGACCTAATAAAAATAATATTGGTGCATACCACAACATATTACTCAAATATCACAATTTGCCAAAAATATTTCCTACTACATTGGTTTAATTTGAACTGTAAACCATATTAAACAGAGATCATAAAAATGATGTGTAACTAACAATAATTTATGTATAATTATCATAAAATACAATCATTTGAAATATATAAGAAAAATTATTGAAATTATTATGGAATATGGCATACGACTCATAGAAGTATAATGTGAGACAGAAATCCATAACTTTATGTATCGACCTCTTTCATACTAGTTTTAACCACCTATATAATATATATAATATTATTGTAAAAATTGGAATGAAATTTATATATATATATTTATTTATTTATATCGTACCATAATTTATTTAAATGTTTCTTTTATTACCTGTTTATTAACAATTCAATGTTAATGTTTTTTTGGCCAATAACTACTTTGTTTTTCTTGTGTGTGTTGACTTTTTTCCTCTATATTTTATCATGGTTGAAAAATATCATAAATTTTTAAAAATTAAATAAATATCATTTATTTTTGGTATACATTTATATAGATTTTTTAAATAATATTTGTAAATAGAAAATGAAATACTACATTCAGGGAGATGGTAGGCTGTATACACTCGTGAGCATTGTTTCCATTTTCTTAAAAGAATGAAATAAATAAATTTTTATAACATATTTCCATTATAGTATAATTAATCTTTAAAATTTGTAAAATATTTTCATTAAACCCTTTATTAGTAAATTCCATATAATATATGAAAGATTCATATCACCCTTCGAGGTGGTAGTCTACTTTAAAATAAAACGACACAATCGTATTCCATGATAATGGAATGTAAGAAATGACATGTTATTTCCTTATTAATCACACATAATAATATCTAAAAAAATATACAGAAAATATATCTACCATTACATCAATACTTCATATTTCATGATGTAAAACAAATAGAATATGTTTGTAAGGTGATAAACCACCATACACACAAATGATGATTGTGTAACCAATTTGATAGAATAAGAGAATGAGTAATGTTATTAAATTTAAAATATAAAACAAATATAAATTTAATAAAATATGGTAATTATATAATAGTTTTCAGTAATAATTAAATGAGTTAGATGAATAAATAAAATAAGATGATCAATTAGTGAAATTACCCCTTCATTGGAAGACATATTTTAGATTTAAACAAAAAGAATCATAGAATGTATTTTAGAAAAAAAAAGAATATAAAATGATAGTATGGATATTATAATGTAACGTAGCTATGTATTATATAAGGAAATATTTTTTAAATGAAGATATAAGAGTATTGAGGTGGTATTTTGTAAATGTGGTGAGTGGCACGTTCTTTATTTTTGAAAAGAAAATGGTTTACCCCCATTTTCAGTATCAAAATGGAAATTAAATTGACCATTATTGATTCAACAATTTATAAGGTAGAAATATGGACAAAAAATATGTATTTAGTTTATTTTATGTCATTTTAAATCCATATAATTGTAGTTTAACCCCCGATAAAATCAATTTTTTCACTAACCATCATATGTAATATATTAAAAAATTTCTAGTAATTAGTGTATACATTTATGCTAAACATTAAATAAAAAAGGAATTATTATTATTAAAAATATTAAATTTACATTTCTTAATTCCATTGGTAGAAGTGTGATATTTTAATTTAAAATTAATCTCCCAGATAAGTTGAGAAAGTGGGTTTGCGAAAGGAAAATTTTCCAATGTGTAAATGTTTTTATATACAAAATGGATATTGAAATAAATGAAACTTTAAAAATGGTATTATTAGATATATAATTTAAAAATATTTTTATCCTAATATCAAATTAAAACATTTTTAATGTTTTTAAAATCTTTAAATAATATGATAATATTATATAAAAACTAGCCATTTTTATTCTTCATCAGGTCATTTTCTTCTGAGAAAATTTTAATTTTTTCCATATAATCATTTTTTTATCATTACGTAAAAAATAAATTTTATTTTTTCAGATAAATTTTATAAAATATTAAATAATTATTTTATAAATATGATTGGAATAGTTTAAAATAATTTTTTTTAGAAAAATGAAATTTTGATCTTCAAAATTAGATTTATTATTATCTCTATTCTAGAAAACACAGAGAATTAATATTTTAATTTTGTATTAATATATAATATAAAAATTTAAAAAATCATTCAATCATTTGTTGGTTTAATTTACTAAGGTAATATTATATTTTTAATAAAAACTATTTTTTAGGAAAAAAATTATTTTACTTCAAAATATTTTTTATTTTCATTTACAATAAATTTTTCAATAATGAATTAATTTTTTGATAAATTTTTAAATCATAAATATTTATAATCTAGTAAATACTATTAATAAATGATATTAAAACATCTAATTCACAACTATCATATTAAATAATAATATTTTAATTTTATATTTTGTTTTATTTGAACTTTGTTAATCATGTAATGAAATATACACTTGGTGTTGTTTGTAAGAAAATATTAGAAAGATTAAATTATTTTGAATAAATAAATTTTAAAAAATAACATGGTGTCCCACCACATTCAATATCTAATATCCAATTGGTAGAAATATATAGATTTAAGATGATCAAAAAAAACCAAAGGATTCCCAATTCTTCTTTTTCTGGGTCCAGTTTTTTTCATTTAGTGGAATTTTATTCCACCATCAAAAAATTGTGTCACGTTTCCATTCATGCCCCTAAATAGTACACATATTTTAAGTGAATTATAAATGATGTGTTGGACTTTAATTTCATCTAGGATTTCATTTCAAATCCATTACACTTATTTATGAGTAGACATAATAATATGGACCAATCTCATCCTTATCTACTTAGGGATGTATAGTGAGTAGAGTTTGAATAGACTACTCAATATTTTTAATTTTTAAAATTTTAAAAACAATTGGAAATCTATTAAGGGTGTGATGAATGAAAATGATAACTGTTAAATTAATTATAAAACATAAACCATAGAAAATATTAATACTCAATATATCCAATGAATTTCACTATATGAGGCATAGATAGAACAAATTCTCATTGAGTTCTTCTATAGATATGCCTGGATATCACAACAAATTCTTATATAGATCATTGATGATAAAGCGCATATTTACTAATAGTAATACTAGAGATTTATGAGCATGCAATATGAATCCCTATTCATATATGACATCATGAGTTTACTAGATAATATCTTAAAAGAATTATTATTTACAAGAAATTTTAGGTGGTTTTTATAGATAGTAAACTGATTAGAACATTCTGAAATATAATGTTGTTTTGGGATTGGATATTCTACAATGTATGACATCCATTCATGACACATAACAACCCACAAGTATATAAACTATTTTTGGAATACTCATTAAGATAAAAGATGGGTTTTCCCTTGAGTATATTGTAGGGATAATTTAGATGATGAAAAGTTTATTTGAATATTATAATAAAAAATATATTATTAGTAATATAATTTATTACCTATTATATGATATGTAATAGTTTTAAACATAGTATTAATCTCACACCATTTTTGTCCTGCAAAAAAATCCCTCAGGAGTGGGGTGACAATGTTATTTTATCAAATAATTCTATTATAAAGATTCCATATTTCACTTCTTATAAGACATTCAAAGGATATATAGATTATAAAATCTTATTTATGTAGGTGGTAATTCCTACAGTAGGGTTTTATCACCAAGATCCAATGAGTGGGATTTTTAATCCTAAGAAAATTACAAGGATTTCAACAAAACTTTCTCCAAATTTGTCTGGATACACAATGGTTGTTATATCCAATGCACGATTACATAAGTAAACAAGTTATTTTTTTATAATTTTGGATTATTATAGTTTCCCTAGATAAAAGTTCATATATGACACAATAACTATGTCTTTATATTATTTTAGATAATGTAAGGATCATTTGGATATAATATTATTAATAGGGATTTTTAATTATTAGTTACAAATTATATTGTTTGATCGATTTTCCAAGTTTTATTAATATTATATGGTTTATACATGTGATTAACCATGTACTATTAAATCCTTTATGTATAATTAATTTATTCTACTTCTATTATTTCATGTTAATACATTTATTTATTTCTAATTTTAGTATAACATCAATAAAATAATCATTACACGTGATAAGAAAAAATAGATAAATCACCAGATAATGAGATTATCAATCATTTGATTTATTAAGAATATAATAAATCAACCTATTAACCCAGTGTAAAAAACATTATGTCAGATTATAACTAAGTTTCAGCATTCCGGTTTTTCATCTATGTATCACCTATGTTGGTTTCAACTCAACTCTACCTAAATCACCTATGTTTTTAAATAATGTCTTTGTTTACATGAGTTTTATATTCAAATGTTATTGAGGGTAACTAAAAGATTTATAATCTGAATATATATATATATATATATTTATAACATTAGATATGTTGGTATTCATAATTAAGGGAGTAGGGATAATGGGAAAACCATCATAGTTAGTTTAATAATAAGCAGTCACAAAACACTCGCAATTAAACATAAATTATATTAAAATAAGAATTATATAGTACTCTTCTATGTCGATGAAAAGTAAAATATATGAAAATACTGTACATTATAATTTAGTGGAAACAAATCATTTCAATATGACCCTAATTAAGAAAAAATAAGCACTAATTAATATTGTTAACAATATGATAAATAAATAAATTCATTTTATATTGACCTCCATAAAATTTATCCTTATGGAGCACAACCAAAGTAATTTTATGTAAATTATGAAATATAATTTTACATAAAATTTTATAAAATAAATATACAACTTTTTCATTGACGTAACTCAATGATAACGTATTCGAACAACAAATCATGGTTGTGATGAATAAAATACACCAATTTTATATATCATACACACAACCTCAGATGTAATTTCTTAGCTAGTGTTATTAATAAATTTCTCCGAGGAACATAAAAATATCATTTTGCGTATCTATTTAATACATTTCTTTTATGTATCTTGTAATGATCACAAATGAATTGTAGTTATGAATATTATATGGGAAAAAATTAACCATTTAATATTATATATAACCTATCACATGGCATGTGATATCAATAAATAAAACACATATATACAATCATGAGGTTTGACGGAATAATAAAAAAATTATTTTTTCATGTAAATAGGTTTGTTACATGATGTGTACATCCAAATACCCTCTATGCACATTAATCAAAATAATTCTATGATACACTCTTGGGAACTATGTAGTTATTATTTCTTGGGAATTTTTGAGCTAAATGATGTGTATAGATTGTACACATTTGTTTAAGATCATCATTAAATGTTTTCTAGTCCTTACATAATGTTTATTATAGGGATCATATTTTACTATATTTTACAACATGAAAAAACAATAAGTAAAAAGTTTGTAAACAAGTTAAAAAGTGTTTTGTTTTATAACTCTACTGTCATCAAGATATAGTTAAAAAATGTGTTCAATTGATCTTTTTTTCATTTTTTTCAGAGCTACATAATATTTGTATATTCTTAAAATAAAAAAAATAATGAACATGCGTGTAACTTTAGACTACACGGAGTGAACTCCTAAAATATAATACATGAGTTAACAGGTCCATCAGATGGGTTTTATAGACGTTATTAATTTATTATCAAAGTATTCATATAGGTATGAAATTAATGGTTCAATAATATATATCGAAAATAAAATTTAAACAATGAATTTAATTAAATTTCAAAAAACTTTTGATTCTGTATATGAACGAAAATTAGTAAATAAATAATAAATATAACCATTTCTCCTATAGTACCACTAGTTGGTTCGAAACAAAGTGGAAGTACATATTGTGCTTTCACAAAATGACTTTTTTTGGATTTAATGGAAAATAAAAAAAGTATATGATGGTGAACAAAATGACCAAATGAATTTCCCCATATAATTTTCAAAATTACACATAAACAAAAATAGATTCTTTTCATGTAAAATTTATAATTAATTTCAAACAAAATATGAATGATTTCATAATCCTTGAGTTATTTATTCACTTTACGTTTTGATCATTAGAACCTTATTTGGTGTATCAACCTTGAATCAAAAGGACTGAAATCATATCTTGTCATGTAGTGATTCATGGATAATCCTTCAATATAAAAAAATTAAATATCGGGTGATAGTGGAACTAATTATTCATCTTTCATTATTCACCTCTGTCTCTTAATCATACATTTTTTTGATGATATATATCATGTTATTTTAAATTTTATAGGAAAATAGATAGAGAAATAGGTTCTCACAAGCTTGATTGAAACCGCAAATAAAATTCTTAATTGGGTAAGAATTATTTAGGTAGATAATTTGGTCAATAATGAATAACCTCTTTACCTATGGAGTAGAAATATATTTATGAAAAAATAGTTATTGTTAATTATTAATGAATAACATTTATACACCCAGTAATATTTTAATCTAAAACATAACCACATTCCATGAGAAATAATAATATTATTATATTATATCATGACATTCACAAACCCACACAATGATAAATATTATTATATAGTCTAGTAAATAAACATTTATTTCCAATATCCTAAATTAGTCAACTAAAACACCTCATCATTTATGTAAATCAGGAATAAATATTTAAATAAATTTTTTTAATTTAGGAAAAATATAATTATATATTCTAATTATAGTGTATAAAATAAATATCTTTTTAGCATTCACATAACTAAATAAATTTCATATTTAATTAATGACCATTTATTGTGGAACAATAATAAGAGTTGTTAAATATTATATATCCACCTAATTAAATAATTACTATAATAAATTAACACATATTTATTATTTAGGATCCATAAATCCTAAATAAATATTACTTCTCAATCAAGATATTAATATTCATTCCAACAGTTAAATGTTAAAAATATTTATCCTATAAAAGAGAAATAAATTAGTGTGTGACCTTCTGTGCCTCTTTATTTGTGGAAGTATGTGGTATTTTCTAGTGTCCATGATTATATTGTATTATTGGTTGAATATAATCAAAATAGATGAAAAAAAATTACAATTAAAAACCACATGTCATGTATAAAAGTGTAATATAGTCAATTTATCTTAAAATATCATCCATATTGTTGAGTACTTGTGAAATAAACTTATATTATTGATTTGAGTATCCTTTGAATTCATAAATGATTTCATCCATACAACATGTCTACTTAATTTAATCTTATTGTTCGACTTGAATCAATGGGTAAATATATAAACATTCATATATAAGGTATATTCAATTCCTTCCTCTGATTATTCCTTAATAGAGTAACTTCATGACACACCCAACATGCCCAACATAATTATGAATATATGGTGTCATGGTTTACTTCCATACATCAATTTACATGACTCATGATATGTGATAAAAATAATTTTAGATTTAAATGAATTTTTGACATGGTCAAATATTGAAAAAAAAAATTATATATAGACATATGGTTTCCCTACATCTGGTCTTGCCTAGATAAGTTTATGTCTTGGATATTACAATGTGTTAAATTCATTAGATTAATTATCATCTACTTCTGAGTACATTCACATGTCATTGAACATACATTGTGCCTCATCATAGTATTTCATCTAATAAAAAACATATGTTTAAATATACCCTCAATTAATTTCATGGATTTTATCATAGCTATTAACTACTACATCCTTTTACATGGGTTTGATACTCTAGGGAATTTTTAAATTAAAAAATAATTATTATTATATTTCATTAATACTCACCTAATTGAATATAAACTCAAATAAATTTATAGATAATTTTTTATTGGATTGAAATTATAATAGAATATTATTTCTTGTATAATTCCATAGACAATGATGTAATGAAATTTATTAGAAAGGAATTTATTATCATTGTTAATTTGTATTTCAATCTGTCTCTTGATATGGAGGAAACATTGGAATAATGACTTCATGTTTAAGGTCATCACACTGAATATATACATTTTCTTAAGGAGGGATTTTGTATGGAATTTAATGGAGGGACCATTGGGGTTATTAGTTTTGGATTTTTCAATGTTTGTAGGACACTGGATTTAGTTACATTTTTTAAAATAAGGATGACTCATAAAAACTATTCTATTGGGAGGTCTTCAAGGGATATTAAAAGTTTTTCTACAAGGAGGACCATTGTAGTTGTTGATTTAGTTTACTCCATCATGAGTACAATGTATATATTTACTATTTTCTATTTTTTCTACCATATGTATTGACTTACGTGTTAATGGTTATTGATGGGATGGGGAGGGGAAGAACTCTTAAATTCAAAATCAATGATTTTCATTAATGACCTCTGAATCTAGGGATATGGGGCATAAATTATTGACTGATATTAATATTGTTTTATGTAGGAACATTATAATGATGATCCTATGAAGATATCTAGCGCTTCTTGATTTTATCCAATCATGGGTAGGACCACCATTTCTGTTGATCTCAAAATTTTGACCATGAGGAAGAACATTATGATGGACACATGTAGTGTTTCCTAGAATACCTCCATATTGGATGATATGTGAAGGACTTCTAGTGTTATCTATTATAGAATTATGTTGTATCTTGGTATGGGATGTTTTACTGGAAGTAATCATAAATATCCATGGTTATGTGTAAAATAGGATATGAAACATCCTTGAGTAAATTTAGGGATACAGTGATGTGCTTCCAGGAATCTACTAGAATCGTAGATAAATATCCACTCCAAGGATTTATTTGGTTTCCATTTACTATATCTTTTCTGAGATTACTAATTCATTATTAGGACATGTACAATGTATTAAGGTATGTATGTGGTAGTTTTAGTATTTTCAATTTACATTCAATTAGTGGATGGTTTTCCCCAATAGGTCATCCACCAAGGTGCATTGTCCTTGTCTACATGAATAAAGAAAACATATGTAGGTTTCTATTTGGATTCATAAGGAGTTGTTTCTAAGTGACATTGATTATAATTGTGGATGATTGAAAACCTACTAAACTTATTATGAATAAAACTATGGATTTACTAGAAATACAAATCTAGTTTCCTCAGGTAGGGAAGTTGAGTGTTTATCTTATAGGGGAAAATATGGATAAAGTTGTTTGAAAAACATATAGAAGGGACTTACATCCATCCAAACTATCATTAATATGATATTCTACAATTTTTGGGCTCATAAAGGATAAAATAATCTTCCTCCATTGTTGTAATAATTATCATTTATTCATATTACAGAACTAAATTATTTACTAGTAAGTGCTGATGAAATCAGGGTTGAGGCAATGATATTAAGAATGCGGAGTTACATTATTCTTGGAAAGAATTAAACAACTCTAAAACATTAAATTCCAAGGTGTTGTGGGTTTAGGTGGATTAAAGATAAACCCTTCTTTGTCAGTAATGATTTCATGTGATGGTGGATTCAAACATTCTAGTTGGATATTTTTTGTGATCTAGAAGGAGAAGACAGAATATATAAAACCAATATGTTTAAATTTATCAATTAGATTCATGTTCAATCAGTCTATTTGACGGGTAGTGGATTTTACATTGAGTAAATTAATTTTAACCAATGTTTTCATTTATGTGGGTTATTTTTTGTTTTGGGTAAGATTTCATAATCAAAGATTCCACTAATGTTAGAAAATGAAATAATGAAATTAATGTTGATTTTGAGACTATATGAGTTATTATTTTCCTATAAAGGGACTTATTAAATTATTCATGACTCAATTATTGATTTAACATAAATAAACGAAACACTTCATAGTAATAATATTTATTACCATTATCATAAGATTGATTAAAAGCTATCATGCATGCATTATAATGCTTTTTTATATTAGTTGTAATCTAAATGTTTATATTATAGGTTCATGGCATTTTCCCATGTTGGTTTCTTATATTATGGTTTAAAGTCACATAGTATAGAACCCTAATATTTATTTCCATATAAAGTGAAAATTATGGTTGAGAATTTAGCATCTGGGCCATTATATATGATATATATGTATCCCTACAAATGGAATTAAATCCAACATAGTTTGGATCTTTTTAATTAGACATTACAATCCTTTTCGTGTCACCTGACATGGACTATTTTGATGTCTTTTATGGATATCAATCCAATGAAGATGAAGATAATTTTTTTCATGAATCTATGGCTAATGATAAAAACATAATTTCATTCCACTAAGGCCATTATATATTTCAGTTTATGGTCCAAAATAAAGACAAAATCTGAGCTGTTTAAAGTCATTCACAATAGACTACTTGGTTAAAAGAAGTTAATAATTGTGTCTGTAGGGATTATTTTTGAGAGGTTAGAATGCAACAAGGATATATATGAGGACTACCCAGGGTTAGAGTCTCATTAATATTCATGGATCATTGAATGGACACATGATATTGATTGAAATTTGAATCATGTTCTTGGAGAATAAATTGATTGTTCATAAAAACCATATTAGGTGATCTAAGGGGGAAATAACTAAGGTGACATAATTTCTCTGCATAAAGGGAGAATACTCCTTAGAATGGGAATAATTTCATTATTTATGAAATTGATATTATCTGTTAAATAGAAAATGTATATGGATATCACTATCAGGATTCCTTATTCATATTAACTTTGGAATTCAAAGTTGAAGGGAACAAGAATAATGTGAACAACCTTGTCGGGTGTATTGAGATGCTATATGGGAATCTGTTATTAATTGGAATTAGTAAAAAGATTACATGTGTAAAACAGTTTTATAATGTACTTATATTAGAATAAACTCTCCCATTTAAGAGAAATGAGTTAATAGAGTATAATGGATTACTCAGACATGATGAGTATTGATAACTTATCATGGCCTAAAGTGGGGTACCGTGGAAATTTAGATCTATAATATAAATTCTATAGAAAAAAATTGAACTGGAACCCTAAAATGCCAAATTATTGTGTCCTTGGGGAATATTATCATTATTAAGACTCTCTTGGGTGTCATGAATAACATAGTTCCATGATATCTGTTTTTAGGTAGCATAGAAGATTCAGAACACTAGTAAGGTTTTTCATGGCCTGAATGGTGAATTTATGACCTAATGGAAATCATCTAGATTAAGTTGGTGAATTAAAAACCTAATAGTATTTCTCTTTCTATCCACAGTGAATTGGAACCATGATAATCCTCTTCAAGGTGGCTAGTATTATTTAGTTACTTATTATCCTCTTACGGGTCGTTATTTTTTTAAAACATAATCACATAATGGGTAAATATTATTTAATTTTTTTAGTATTCTAGAATTATATATGACTCAAACACTACAAATATTTTGTATATTCCTTAGGTTTTGACTTAGAGTGCTTCCAAATATGGAAATGGGGTTCCCTAGAATGTTTATGTGTGTAGTAACCCATCACCTTATGGAACTGTAGATATCAAAACTGAAATGATAGGAATAAGAAATTTTTATATGAAAATGGATTATGGTATGATCAGTAATGTAATTCAACATTTTGAACACAAATATGGTGAGTGGGAATTGTTAGAGCATAGATTGGGGAATACAGATAAAAAGGTATGATTTATGACTAATTGACATAGTGAAAGGAATATTGTGAATCATAGATGTTAGATGAGGATGTTAGGAATGGGTAGTTCAAGTGAATGGATGCTAGGAATGAGGATACTAAGTTCAGGGAATGTGAATATGAGGGGGCTATGTGTGATGAGGTTGAGTATAGGGAGATAAGGTTGATGAATTCCACACATAAAAAGGAACGGGTCACCTGGACAAGAAATGAATTGTTTGGGTGCATAGAGGAAGTTATCAAGTATACCTAGGAACTATAAAATACATATAATAAAATTTCCCTCAATCATATTATATCCGTAGAAAATTTAATATCCAAAATTAAACTAATGCATCTTTAACATACCCAATGTCGACATAAAATGGAATGAATTTTGTGTAGTGGTCCTCAATATTTTTCGATTTTAAATGAATTGCCGTAAATTTCTATAAAATAATTGAAGATATACCAAATTCAATGGAATAATTCAGTTAAAAAAACTTCTTCATTAGTAATAAATGAATTTTCATCTCCCACCTATGTTTCCTATTAAATCCATTAATTTTAGGAAAAAATCTCATGTTAATCAAAAAATAATTATCCTTATATTCACTCCTCTAACATTCTTATTGATTAATATCATCATTCATAAAAGGATTCCAAAATATCACTTGTAGAAAAATATATAATCTTCCATTTGTAATTTCCTTACAGATTATATCCTCGTCCATTTAAAAGATAATTGTGAAAAACAAATTGAAATATAATTTTCTCAATTATATCTAAATTCATTCCCATTACCATTATAACACAAGGGATTCCAATATCTATATATTCTTCTGGGCTTTAGGATTTATTCTAATACATATCATATGGTTTGAAAAATGAATAGTGTTGGAAGTAGCAATGTTTTTGAGTTTTAACCCCTAGGATAATTTCTAAACTATAGAAAAATTGAGTCGTATCATTAATCACAAATAAGATATAATCCATTTCCAATATTCTCATATTCTACCATTAAATATACCATTTCATTTATAGGTTCATGGCCTACTAAATTCATTTTTAATAAATTTCCTTATTTATGATACAATGTTTTTCATATATATATTAAAACACTTTTTATATGAAATATCTTCAACGAAAACAAAACTTCCTTTCTAGATTTTTGTAAAAAAATTAAAAAAAAGTCATAAATTAATGTATCATAATTATGATACATATAATATGGATATTTTTAATTATAAAAATTAATAATATATATAACTAAAAAAGTTTATTTCATTTTCACAATTCTAAAAACATCTAAATTAAAGCACTCCAATGGGTGAGATATTTGATTCAATATTTTCATGAGTAATGAAGTAGAAATTTTGTTTCTTTGGATTATAGATCACATAAAATTTCAATAGATCATAATCGTAATATAATTACGAACATTTCTTCTTTGTGTATTATTTCTCAAATTCGGTTGACATATGCATCCATAGAATCGATAAAAATGATTTTATTCTATTGAGATTATATAAAACGATTATTCAGAATAACTTACTAGATAAAAGTTTCATCATCTAAAATATAATTTATATTTGATTTCTAATGAGTCTAAAAAAAATTTAGATTATATGAAATAAATTTAAATTATAATATTATGATATCCCATGTATGATATATAAAAATACATATAAAATTGAAATGAAAAATATTCTAAACGGTGAACCTTACATAGATGAAAATATAGAAACATGGTTATTTATCTAAACTTATTGATAATGATAACTAATGGAAGCCATAATACACCTCCTCATCATGATGTATCTATAGGATCACTAAATCACATTTTATACATGTTGCATTATTTTATTCTTCATTATTATGCTAGAATCATGATATTTAAGGGAAGAAGAAGAATAGAGTTTTGGATATTTAATAATTTCAGTTGAGTATAATCTATACACACTAACCTCATATCCATATGAAGATAGCATTTATATAAGACACATGGATGTTCCTTGGGATGTAAAATTTACTCATACACTATAACACATGGATAAATGGAATGAACAACTCCTAAAAATCATACACAAATAAATAATCCTTTAGCACCTTTTATTTTTTTAAAATGATGTCCTTAAATGATATATTTTTTCTACAGACCCGACCTTAAAACACTACAAAATATTTAATTAAATGAATAATTCACATTGAGGATCTTATCAGGTTTAGTGTTTTAGAGAATTATGACATAACTATTATATCTCAAAAGATTTCAAGGTAGACATTTATACACAGATTTCATAAAATAAAAACTCTTGAAAAAAAGATTCATGTCTAGTTCCATGTTTTAGACAGCATGTCTTTTCCTTGATCGCATCCTTGACCCTATTCATCTTTATGTCCTGTGAAAACATTTCAAAATTTGGGATGAGCATAAAAAGATGAGTAAGGGTAATAAAACAATTAATTAAATCATTTTTTCATAAATGCAAACAAAACATGAAATATTTTACATACCTCATGAAATCATAATATTTAAGAAAGACAAATACATATCATAAATCATAAAGGAAACTTGTGGCATCCATATCATACATACATTGTAGCTATCACAGCTACATTGGGAGTTACATTGGAATACCTATCATAGTATATTCCCTAAATATCATAGGAGAAACATTCACGTTTACCTTCGTCATGTTTCCCAATGCATTAGAGAGCTATCTCAGGCTCACCCAACCTAGGTTTATCATGGAACCACCCGTATATGTAATTAATTCACAAGAACCATAACATGATCATAACACATAACATAAGAATAAAGGAAAGATACCATTTCCACATTGCAATGAAAAAATATAATTTCAAGATATTGAAATAATAAATCAATTCTAAAAATCATTTTCAATACCAAAATAAATAGAAAGAGTATATGGTATTTATTTTTTCCTTTTAAAAACATTTTGGCTTGTTAAGGAAGATAATTATCAAAAAATAATCACGTCGGAAAAAGGTCGTTGTCACCACTTACGTTAAAAAAACATTCAATTTTGTCATTTAGATAAACAATTCATATTAAAATATCCCCTTTGACTAAAATTAAATGTCAAAGGTGTTTATACACCATATAAAACAAAGGCGTGTACAAAACTAAATATGCCTCCATGAATGGAGTTTGCGACGAAGACCCTTACCTCTTATCCGACTTGACTCGATCGTTATTTAATATCCTAAATAATAAACTAAAGTTAATTTATACTTTCTTAAAAACATTTTTCAAGCTTATTATTCCTTTTATATCACTTATTACCATTTTATAAACATTATGTAATCATTTAATTTAATAACGTTCATTTTGTCGATATTTGGTACTTGATTCAAAATGAACACCTTATATTTACAAGTTGTCCATGTGGTAAATATTCCATTATATCCATAATGGTATTCATGATTTATATATCATATATATCATATATATCTAGTATATTCATGTATTTATAATAGTACATAACATTTAGAGGTTAGAAATGAGATGCATCATTCATGGAGACGATAAGTCGTACGTACGTATGAACGCTACATTCATTTCAATTTCTTATTTTAATGGAATTAAATCATAATGATACATAGGTATATTATAATTCCAGTATAATATAATTTATAATATCATTAACTCTATCCTTTATATGTCCCACATAAGGTATTAACGAGTCAAATCACATTAAGGGGGAGGTAGTCCGCATTTCCTCAAATGAGATTATCGTATTTACCCACTATGGAAACCATAAAGGCATGGTATAAAAGAGAATTACAAAAGAATAATGAAATCATAAACATAATATATATCATATATAAATACAGTTCAATCATAATGGCCACCATGATAGGTGGTAATATGTAATTGAACAATCTTCAATTGTGAGGCGTTAGTTTTCCATCCATAGAAACATGATGTTATTCATCCATTAGATGGATGTGTGTGTAATTGGAGTTATAATACCTCTCATAAAAACATCCTAGTATATTTAGGATACTGTTTTTGTTACAAAAGAAATGAATAAATAGAGTTTAGGGGTTGGAGACGTAAAATAAAAGAAAACAATTTAAAAGAAACTGTTACCTTTAATTTGGGTAACTCCCTTTGAGTTGAACCAAAGGACTTCTTTAAGTGCCTTCTACCTAAGGTAAGGCTCCTAGGAGTAGGAGAAGGATGTAGGGAGCTTATTTGGGCAGGGTTTGGACGATCCAAATAGCTTGAGTGGAGTGATGAATTGGTTAGAAATGGTCTCCTTTTATAAGGGGGAGGAGGGGCTCTTTAGGAAAGTGTGAAAACATTATTTTATTATATAATGATATTCGGGTTTTAAAGGTCAAAAAATCATTAAGGTCGAAGTTTAGATGACTCATATTCGAAAAAAAATCATCCAATCAGAATTTTACATGTTTTGGATAATATTTTAATCATTATAATCTTATTTATTTAAATAATTTATTAATGAGGTAAATACTGCATCATTATTTTGTCATAAATACATTAATTTATATGAGGTCTAAAAATTATAAAAAAATACTATCATGTAGTAAATAATTTTATCATTAAAATTATTATTTATATCAGAAAATAGGACTTATATAACACTATATAAAATTAATTACTAAAAGATATTTGTTAATGTCAATTATGTATTGACATTAAACCAATTAATCTAAAGTGTCATTATCATTCCTAAGTGGCTCCAAGGGGTCCCAAATCGACCCACAGATTCACATGGTCTGAAATTACACATCAAATAATGTTAGGAGAAGTATTAAGGTAATTGTGAATTATTATAATATTATTTTTACCTTGAATGACCTTATTTACCTTTAACCGCGGTAAATAAAAGTCAAATGTTAATATTCACCAAAAATTATTTTCAACTTATTGAACCAAGTTTTACTTCTTGAAAACAACAATTTATGTCATATTTTTGAAACTTAATCAACCAAAGTAGTAAATTGTGATTTAAATGAGAAAGTCGGTTTTTTTAACTACCAGTAAGTGGTTTCACTATTCATCAAAAATTGAAGTTTTCCAAAAAAATACCAAAAATTCAACCTAAGCATTCTTTGATATTCCGAATGCAAAATTGATGTCTATTTTTCCAAATTCAAAACATTGAGGTGTCATTAATTAATTAATAATTAATTCCCGTTGTTAAAACAAATAGCCTGTTTTTCAGAAACAATAAATATCAAAACCATTTTTAATGGGATAATTTATTTACAGTGATTAGGAAAATTCATCAAGTAAACTAGTTTTTTTCATATCATAAGTTAAATTCTTTGTGTTTTAAAATTACATGTTACAAAGAATTATTTACAAAAATATACCATTTATGGGTCGTAAAAACTCATTCCTCTATATTTTAATAGATATTAAGAAAAAATTATATACTGGAAAACAAATTATGAACCTTTAATTATTATAAAAATATGTAATTGTAATTTATGAACCATAAACCATTTAAATATATTTAATAGTATTATACTTTTTAATGAAAATTATTTAAAATGAAAAAAATAATCTCACAATATAAGAAAAATAATATGAAAAAAATAGTTTTCTCATAGATTGATTTGATCATGATAAAATACATGACTATTAAATAATCAATGTGGTAACTACACAAATCATCTCATGAGTATAAAATACATGCTCAATCAATTATTCTTTTGATTTGGAAGTCATGTATATTTTCATTATATTGTATCATATAAATTCAGTATCAAATAGAATTCAATCATATAAAAATAATTTATAAATCATCCCTAACTAACAAGGATTTACCATGGAATTACATATAATTACTCTAGGATTTTCTATGATTATATTGTTATTTTTAAATCTAAATCGATTTTCCTAACAACTTTTTGTTTCAATAAGCATAATTGTATTCTTCATTAACCATTTCTAAACACTTAAACTCATTTTACATCTTCATGTTTGAATGTTTATGTACGCAAATTATTGATTCATTGCTCTTATAACAGAGACTTGATGTTCTTAATTCATATATATTCCAAACACTTTTAGAATATACGTTAAATTTTCTCTGAATCCAATAATTTTTAAAAAAAACCTTTTTAAAACAATAAAATCGATTACATATATATAATAAGGAATTTTATTCTATTATAAATCATTACATAAAATTTAAAAAATAAAAAATAATTTCAAAACTCCAAGATCATTTTATTGTAATTGTTTTACATTATCTAATATAGAGTAAAATGAGTTAAAATTCATAGCTTATTACTTTTTAGTAAAATATTGAGGAATCCAAATTAATAATGCAGTATTTCATTTTAACTATTACATAAAATAAAAAATGACAATGCTTTGTCATATCGAGTCCTATCGATAAATTTAAAAAAAAGTATAAAAAATATATTTGATAATGTATATCTATCATAATAATATAATTTATTTATATAACTAATAATTACATCAAAAAACTTATTTAACAACTAAAAAATAATAAATCATATTGAATATAATTTGGAATACCAAGTCATAATATGTTTTTAATTCTAATATTACTTAAATAATTTAGTGCATATATGAGGGAAAATATTCCTTTGGTTATTTTTTTCATCTAATTTTTCTGAAACCATTAAAGAATCACTCCATGATTTAATAAGTATCTTGATTTGGTGGTTTAATTGTTTAAGAATTTGGTTATGTGGTAAATAACATATCTAACACAAATATTATAACTTAATAACTTTTTATCAAATCACAAATCATGCTTAATAACATGTCATAAATTCTCATTCTTATAGATTTCTTGGATTGAACTTATTATTTTAATGGATAAATTTGAAGGTTTATATTAATGATGATGATGATATTATCTAAAAAATCAATTATTATCTTAGTATATTTTATTGAAAATATTTTCAATAAAATATACTAAAATAAGAACCCATTAAATTAAATACCAATTTTATAATATTATTCATTTTAATTTCTTCAAAAAGATATATTTTTTCAAAAAGAAATGATTTAATTATGGAGTTCCACTGATCACTTAATAAATTAGGGAAGTAATTACCCCAATTACAAAAATAAAGATCTGGAAATTCCATGGATTTTTTTTAAAATACATGGGAAATTTACGAGTCTGCGAAAACTGACGGCGCATGATTCTGAGGCCCGGTGTTCCCGGAATCAATTTCTAATGTTTAATTCATGTACATTCAGTAAACGTGAGGGCATGATTTTATTACATTTGAACTGGTGCTCGGAACTAAAATCTAAGGGCACCGATGAACTCGCAGCATCAGTGATTGTTTAGTGAGACAGTCATCACAGTTTCATTCTATCAAGAATATATGTTAGATTTTGGGGATTTTAATGAAATTAAATAAAAATAAGTGTGTAGCCTATTTATATCTTTGGTGGATAAAATCACTAGGAGGTGGTTGGTTTAACACCAGATAGTTTTAAGAGAAAAATATTTTTTATGTTATATACATCATCAAAGGAATCTTTCCCTACACACAACACTAGCTTGGCTTGCTTTACACACAATCGCAACCTTCATCGATAGCTTGCGTCGAACGCAATACCGAGTTTCACTAAACAACGATCTGCTACTAAAATATTATGAAAACTAGCCATTATGAATAGTAATACACACATTTTGAAATTTTGTAAATTTTATCTTCCAAAATGGACTTCATTTTTGGATTCGGAATATCGAAATTAGCGTAGGGTGCAATTTTGGTATTTATCTGAAAAATTTCAATTTTTGATTAATAGTGAAAACACTAGGTTACTATTTAAAAACCGACTTTTTATTTAAATAATTATTTATTTTATTTAAATTTTTCTTATGTTAAAATTGATACATAATACCTATATATGTTCAATGTAATTCATTGGAGTAATTTTATAATAATTTTAGATATATAAAAATTTTATTGAACTTTTCACCGTCTTTTACCCACCTCTTAGGAGAATTTGAAAATTTACATAAAACATAATTTTACCAATTCTGTTAGTGGAATTTTGAAAATCTGAGAGAAACGATTAATATCAAGGAGTAAAATGTTGTTCAATAAGATAAAAATAATTTTTGGTGATTAGTAACTTTTTACTTTTTTTACCACGGTTAAAAGTAAATAGGGTAATTAAGTGTAAAAATGATATTATTATTACCCTAAAACAAGTACTAATTCTATTGGATAAGATTAATTCGAACAAAAAAAACCTTAGGAATAAGAGATGATCATTTAGTTCCACATGGATTAGATGAGGACATTTAATATGAATTTATTTAAAGAATAGTTAAAATAGTTAAAATGAATGTTTAATAACTAAAACATTTTTAATATAGGCTTATACATAAGATAAATTAGACTATAAATATTCATTAGAAATATAAAATTATTTTCTACATAATGGTATTTTATTTAAAATTTTTAGACATTAAATAATTTAATTTATATATGACACAATGATGATACAGTAATTACCTTATTAAGGAAATATTAACATAATTTATATTCTAAATACCCAAATAAATGTAATTTGAGACTTTTAATAAATTAAACCAATTTTATTGGTTAATATGAAATATTAGTATTTATTTAATTAACTTTTTTCGAACTAATCATGCCGTTATAATTATTAAAAAAATCATGTACCAAATTGTGTCAAAATTGATATAAAATTGTTTTTTAAAAAAATATTATATTATCAACTGTTATTTTATTCTTAAAAATATAAGGCTTTTCCAAAAGACTTAGATGAAGTTATATATATTAATAATGAACAAATTGGGGTTATTTTGGCTTGTTATATTATGTTTATTAACCTTATAGTGTAAGAAAAAAGAAGCCACTGTAAAAGTAAATTTATTTAACTTAAAGTTAAATCAAAATGATAAGGTTAAAATACAAACCCAAACTTGTCTAAATTCTATATTATTAGAGGATTTAGACCCATCCCAACCTTATCTTCGAAATAAATCAATATGGATTTATTAAAAACCGAATATGACTTTATAATAAAATAATATTTTTAGTTTTCCCGAAGGTGCCCCTCTCCTCCCATATAAAAGGTCTCCTCCTCCCTCTCTTCCTCACACCACTATGAGCCTTCAAGCTCGTCCAAACCCTGAAAATTTCTCTTCTCCACTTCCATAGAAACATCCTAGAGGTCCTTGTGTTCTTCAAAGACCATCTTTAGTGCCCTAAGAGGAAGTTAAGAAGAGGCGCTTCAAAGAATAGGTAATGTCCATTACCGATTATTTCAAATTTATTTCTACTTATAATTCGTATTATTTAGTTGTTTTATTATGAAGTAATAAAATCAGTATCACTCATATACTTATATGTTATTATAAAAATTAAACAACCCGATTTCACCTTCTATCCATCCTACGGAAAACGAAATCACCGCGCGTGCGTACGTACGGAATACCGTCTCCACGCTGTGGTGTAATCTGTTTTCCATAACCACCTTACTTGTATGGGTATAATGGTGTAAATAATAGATATATATGATTATTTTAAAGTGATATTTATTCTGAAATATTATACATACACTCCAATATAATTCCACGATCACGGGAACGATATCATCGCTCGTGCGTACGTACGAAATATTGTCTCCACGATGTGATGCGACTCGTTATACATGATATTCATTGCATGATGATTATATAAATGAATTGAATGAATAAATATAATATATATTACAATAATACCATTCTTGAAATGAGTTATCTATAACATAACAGAATAATAAGAATTTATTCGACAAAACACGCATTAGAACAAAAGGCCATAAACACCCGAATAACAAGTAACAATGAAATATTACTAATAATAAGCTAATTATATGACCAAATTTGATATCATAACAATGAGTATGATTATAGAATAAGTATATAACATTTTTTAAATCATTATACAGGAGGTTCGGACACGTACAAAGAAAATTGGACCTAAGGTAAGGGAGAATCTCGCAATCTCAATTTTTATCCGAGATTGTTTATACTTCAGAATTTACTGGGGAATATTTATCATCCACATCCATGTTTACTCAATATTTAATATTATATATATCTTCCGACAATTTTTTAAATCCAATTTAACCCTTCGGTGAGTTTTTAGTAAAAGATATGAATGGAATCTTTTGTCGTTTTTTGTATGAGGTATTTTTTGACTTTTCTGGCCAAAGTACGAGAAAAATGTTTTTTTATCTTTTACGACATGAATGGATTTTTAGAACATTATTTCCATGAAGATTCTTTTACAAGATTTCAAGTTTATTTTTAATCAACTTCTTTTAGTTTAACATTATATGACATGTTGAGAAAGGAAAAAGTTTTTGAAATAGAAATGATATTTTCCTCAGGAATGGAGTTTAAGTGTTTTATCAAATTTATTTTCCATATAAGATAATATAGGGTTCTGTTTCTATCCCTATTTTTACATTTATTAGATTATGTTATGATGGAATATACTTTATGATGTCCTTTTATCTTATGTGGATTATGTTATGATGGCATGATGTTAAAGAATCCCATTTTATTACATGGGTTATGCTATGATTTATGATTTTGTGGCACACATAAGAATGGTTTCATTATGAGAACGGTGGGACATATATCTCCCTCCAATGCATTGGGTAATGATTTATATCTCATTAGATAGACATGTCTATAATGGCAGGTTAATCCGGTTCAGTGAATTAGGACTGAAGTGAGGAGTGAACTCGGTACAGAAATAGACTTTGTCCACTAAAATAGTCTTGGAAACGAGTCTTGACTACTAATAAATGATTCTTTATGATTATGTGTGTATTCCACAAAGTTTCATGTTTAATGTTATGATTATTGGGATTACATTTCACTACTATGATTTATCCCATGTTATTAAATTATGATCTCTTTTGCATGTTATGATTTCCCAAATGTTAAGTTGTTATTAATATGATGTGATTGATATTTCTTTTCTGTACCCTTACAGAGCATTTGAGCACACCGTTTTGTATGTTTTCTTTTCCCCAGGTTAGGAAGAAGGATATTAAGTAAGATATGTGAAAAGGGACTCTAGATATGATGAAATAAATGGGAGACAATGTAGATTCTTTATGAACCATTTGTTTATGTTTCTCAGTTACTAAAGACATTATAATTATATGGTCCTTTCATCGTTTTGTTAAATGTTGTAATAAGTGTGCTTCAATTTTTAAGCAATAACAATGTATGTGAAGTATGGGTCGTTATAGTTGGTATCAGAGGAAAGCTATAGTCAACCTTTAGAAACTATGATGTGAAAGCCTTAATAAGAACCCTAAGGATAAGTCTAACAACAGGACACAATCTTAGTGTTTTAGAAATTGCCATGAGTAAACTATGATAATACCTTAAGTGTGAAATTTTATTCTTAATTATGTGATTTTACTATTATAATTAGTGTTGCTCACACAATTATTCATGGTTTTAGTCAATGGATGGAACCTAAAGGAACCATGTTAATACTGAATGCAATGGTAAATGCAATGATTGTCCCCCTGAGAAACCAAAATTTATGGGAGCTAGAATGAAAAATCATTTAGCCATGCTCACAAAACTTTCTCAATCTATGAATCATGCAGGACTTCCAAACAAGGAAAGGAAGGAGCAGCATTCTGTTGAATACTTCAAGAGGCAGCGTCCCCCCTCATTCGGCTGGTCTACTGATCCATTAGTGGCTGAAAAATGGATCAGTACCACTGAAAATATATGTTCAGTCCTTCAATGTTCTTAACATGATAAAGTCATCTTATCAGTATATCGTTTGGAATGTGAATCTAATAAATGGTGGAATCATATCAATAATATGAGGCCAAGAAATGAAATTGGGTCCTTGGAATGGGACGAGTTCTAGAACTTATTTTTCAATAAGTACTTCCCTCGTATTCTTCGAACAAATATGGAGAAGGAGTTTCTTAAACTAATGAAAAAGGATGATGAATATGTTTGTACCTACGAATAAAATTTTACAATACTTCCAAGGTACACTTATGAGATTATTATCCAACCTAAGAGTAAGATCGATCGATTGTTTAGTGGCTTAAAACCAAGTCTTCGAAGGGTCGTTAGCCAGAAGGGACTTCAATAGCTACGAGGAAATCATTCGATGTGCTCTCAAGGTTGAGGTGGAGATTGGAGTAACCCATCAATCATATGGGTTTGATAAGAAGAGGGAAATGGAATTCAAAGGGAAATCTAAAGAGCACACTGAAAAGAAGATGAGTTTTCCCTTATGATCAAAGTGTGGAATGAACATGGAGGGAGTTGTCATAATGGGACAAGTAAATGTTTCAAATCTGGAAAAGAAGGTCATCGGGCATTTGAATGCCCCAATGATGGGAGAAGATTTCTAGTGATGCGAACAAAGAAAAGGCTACACAGAGTGAACCTCCTACACATCAATGTTACAAGTGAAATGAAATGGGGCATTATTTCAATAAATTCCCTAATTCAAGGGTTATTTATGATGATCAACATCAAAAAACTCTTAAGGTTAAAGACAAAGGAAAGTAACATGCAATTTATATCAGTGATGTAGAGTACAATAACGGAGTGATGAAAGGTACATTTACCATCCACTCTAAAGTAGCAAATATTTTATTTGATTCTAGATCCACCCACTCTTTTATTTCTGGAGTATTTTCTAAGGTTATCACTGTATTACCTCAACAATTATATTTTGAGTTATTTGTGACAACCCTTAATGGAACAATAGTCGCATAAAAAGTTTATAATTCCTCTCCGATTGAAGTTTGTGGGATAGTGCTTCCTGGGAACCTTGTGATCCTTCCTATCATGGAATTTGCTGTGATTCTTGGAGTGGATTGGATTTCTTTATATGGAGCTCATATCAATTTCCATAGAAGGGAAGTCACATTCCATATTACAGATCAATCTATTATCATCTATCGATGCAAGGATGAACAAATCATTCCAGTGGAAATTTCTTCCATCTTATGTGTCTTGATTCCACTAAATGAATGTTATTTATCCCAAATGGTTGGTGAGAAACTAACGATTAAGAATATGACCATTGTATGGGAGTTTGATGATGTCTTTGCGAAGGAATTCCTGGGTCTTCCACCAAATCGTGAAGTTGAGTTTTCAATAGAACTCATACTGGGTGCTTGACCTATTTCAAATACACCATATTGAATGGCCCCAATTGAGTTGTAGGAATTGAAGGATCAAATACAAGAGAATCTTGATAAGGTATTCATACGCCCTAGTGCGTCACCTTGGGGAAAACCTATTCTATTTTTTAAGAAGAAAGATGGATCAATGAGACTCTGCATTGATTATCGAGAACTTAACAAGATCACTATCAAGAAAAAATATCCTCTCCCATGCATTGATGACTTATTTAACCAACTATGCTGACCACAATAATTTTACAAGATTGATCTTCATTCAGGGTATCATCAATTAAGGGTCAAAAGGGAGGATATACCAAATACATCTTTCCGTACAAGGTATGGGCACTATGAATTTATAGTGATTCCAATTGGTCTTACTAATTCCCCTGCTATCTTCATGGATCTAATGAATAGAGTCTTTAGAGTCTATCTTGATCAGTTTTTGGTAGTCATTATAGATGATATTCTTGTCTATTCAAAGAGCAAGGAATAACATGAAGATCACTTGAGAATTGTATTGAAGACCCTGATAAAGGAGAAGCATTATTCCAAATTTACCAAGTGTGAATTTTGGATTCAAAAAGTTTCTTTTTTGGGTCACATAATCTCAAAAGCGGGGATATATATGGATCCATAAAAAACAGAGGTTATTGAAAGATGGCCGAGACCAACAACAGTAACTGAGATCCGAAGATTTATTGGTTTGGTTGGATATTATCGACGTTTTGTGAATGATTTGTCACGATTATCTTATCCACTCACCAGGTTGACTCGAAAAGGTGTTAAGTTCTTGTGGACGGAGGAATGTGAATAGAATATCATGGAGTTGAAAAGAAGGTTATCCAGTGCACCTGTACTCACACTTACTTGTAGTGGAGACATGATTCTGATCTACAGTGATGCATCCAAGATGGGGTTTGGGTGTGTTGTCATGAAAAATGATATGGTGATGGATTATGCCTCACGAGAGTTAAAAATCCATGAGCAAAATTACCCAACTCGTGATTTGGAGTTAGCTGCGGTAATCTTTGCATTAAAGATTTGGAGGCATTATCTTTATGGTGAAAGGTGTGATATTTATACTGATCAGAATTGTTTAAAGTATATTTTCACCCAATAGGAGCTAAATATGTGCCAAAGAAGATGATTGGATCTGATTAAGGATTACTACTGCTCAATTCATTAACACCCAGAGAAAGAAAACAAGGTGGAAGACACATTAAGTCAACAAGACCATGCTAGCTAATCCATGATGAGGATCACAAAAGATCCAATATTTATGGATTTACAAAGGATGGATCTTGGAATTATAATGGAAGGGGAAAATCGTATCTTTCTCAAAGGAGTGATCAACCATCTATACAAGTGAGATTAAAGAGGCACAAAAAGAGGATGTAAAGTTACAAAAGAAGGTGAGAAATGTTCCTGCATTCAACCTTGACTGTGATGGGATAATATAGTTCAAGAATCAGGTTTGTGTTCCTCTCATCCAAGAATTAAAGAGGGAGATGCTGGATGAGGCTCATATTTTTCATTCTCTATTCATCCTGGAAGCACGAAGATGTATAGGGACCTGAAAGTGTACTTCTGGTGGGATGGCCTGAAAAGAGATGTTGCTAAACATGTATCTCGATGCTTGGTTTGTAAGCAAGTTAAAGATGAGAGAAAGAAGTCTAAGGGGATGTTACAAACATTACCCGTACCTGAATGGAAATTGGAAAACATCACTGTGGACTTTATCACTGGACTTCCTAAAACATCAAAAGGCAATAATGCTATCTGGGTCATAGTTGATCATCTTACAAAGATGGCACACTTCATTTCTATTAGACATGATTTCTCTTTGGATCAGCTTGCCAGGATATATGTAAAGTCATAAGATTTCATGGAGTACCACTTTCCATTATATCTGATCGAGATATGTGGTTTCCATCAATGTTCTGGCGATGTCTTCAGAATACTCTGGATACAGAGTTCAGTTTTAGCACTGCTTATCATCCTCAGACAGACGGTCAGTCTGAGAGAACAATTCAAACAATAGAAGATATGTTAAGATCTTGCTCTATGGATTTCAAAGGTGGTTGGGATCAACACCTACCTTTTATGGAATTTTATAATAATAATATCTTTCACTCGATTATTCATATGGCTCCTTATGAAGCTCTCTATGGAATGAAATGCTGAACTCCATCTTTCTGGGCTGAAGTTGGGGAATGAAAGCTATTAGGACATGATCTTGTTGATGAGATGGAAAAAAGGTCAAATCTATTCAACAACACATTAGAGCAGCTCAGAGTCGACAAAGAAGTTATTTCAATAACCGATGAAAAGACGTAGAGTTTGAAGTGGGTGATAAAGTGTTCTTATGGTTATCTGCTTGGAAGAGAGTAATGAGATTTGGAAAGAAGGGAAAACTGAGCCCTAGGTATATCGATCTTTTTGAAATACTGGATCATATTGGGAAGGTAGCTTACTGATTGGGGCTTCCATCGAATCTCTCTAAAGTTTAAGATGTCTTCCATGTATCTCTCCTGAGAAAGTACATACCTGATCCTTCACATGTACTCATCTCAGAAGTTGTACTACAAGAGCAAGAAATTTCTTATGAAGAACAGCCGATAGAGATTCTCGATTATAGAGAAAAAGTCATACGGAACAAGACCACTCTCTTGGTGAATGTTTTATGGAGGAACCACCAAATAGAAAAAGCTACATGGGAGCTTGAGGATATGATGAGGGAGAGGTATCCTCCTCGGTTTGTTACAAAGTGACGAATTTCGAGGGAGAAATTTATTTTAAGGGGGGTAGAATGTAACGCCCAAGATTTTTATGAGAATTTTTTTGTTTTTATGTTATATAAATCATCAAATGAATCTTTCACTACACACAACACTATCTTGGATTGCATTACACGCAATCGCAACCTTCCTCATTAGCTTGCGTCGTACGCAATACCGAGTTTCACTAAACAACGATATTCTATTAAAATATAATTAAAACTAGCTGTTAGGAATAGTAATACCCAATTTTTGAAATTTTGTAAATTTGATCATCCAAAATGGACTTCATTTTTGGATTCGGAATATCTAAATTTTCCTAGGGTGAAATTTTTGTATATTTCTGAAGAATTTCAATTTTTGATTAATAGTGAAAACACTAGGTTACTATTTAAAAATTGACATTTTATTTAAAGAATTATTTATTTTATTTAAATTTATTTTATGTGAAAATTGATACATAATACCTATATATGTTTAATGTAATTCATTGTAGTCATTTTATAATAATTTTAGACATATAAAAACTTTATTGAACTTTTCACCGTTTTTTTCACACCTCCTAGCAGAATTTGAAAATTAACATAAAACTTAATTTTACTGCTTCTGTGAGGGGAATTTAGAAAATCCGAGAGACGCGGTTAATATCAAGTAGTAAAATGTGGTTCAATATGATAAATATAATTTTTGGTGAATAGTAACTTTTTACTTTTTTAACAACGATTAAAAGTAAATAGGGTAATTAAGGGTAAAAATGATATTATTATTACCCTAACACATGTCCTATTTCTATTGGATACAATTAATTCGACCAAAAGAAACCTTAGGAATAAAATATGACAATTGAGGTCCACTTGGATAAGATTAGGACAGTAAAATTGTTTTATTTAAAGAATAGTTAAAATAGTTAAAATCAATGTTTAATAACTAAAACATTTTTAATATAGGGTTATACATAAGATAAATTCGACTATAAATATTCATTAGAAATCCAAAAATATTTCCTACATAATGGTAGTTTATTTATAATTTTTAGACTTTAAATATGTTAATTTATATATGACACAATGATGATGCAATAATTACATTATTAACGAAATATTAACATAAATGATATTATAAATACAAAAATAAATGTAATTTGAGACTTTTTATGAATTAAAATAATTTTATAGGTTAATATGACATATTATTATTGATTTAATTAACAATTTTTGAACTAATCATGCTGTTATGATTTTCAAAAAAGTCATGTACCAAATAGTGTCAAAATTGACATAAAATAGTTTTTAAAACAAATATTATATTATTAATTTTAATTTTATTCCTAAAAATCTAAGCATCAGACAAATGATTTATATGAGGTTAAATATATTAATAATAAACAACTTGGGGTTCTTTTGGCTTGTTATAGTATGTTTATTAACTTTATATTGTAAGAAAACAAGAAGACATAGTAAAAGTAAAATTATTTAACTTAAAGTTAAATCTAAATGATAAGGATAAAATAGAAACCGAAAATGGTCTAAATTCTATTGTATGAGATTTTTACGACCCATCCCCACCTTAGAATCGAAAAAAATCAACTTTGAGTTATTAAAAACCTAATATGTCTTTATAATAAAATAATATTTTTAGTTCTTCCAAAGGTGCCCTCTCCTCCCTTATAAAAGGGCTCCTCCTCCCTCTATTCCTCACAACACTTTGAACCTTCATGCTCGGCCAACCCCTGCCAATTTCTCTTATCCACTTCCCTAGAAACATCTTAGGGGTCCTTTTTTTCTTAAATGACCATCTTTAGTTCTCTAATATGAGGTTAAGAAGAGGCACTTCAAAGAAGAGGTAATGTATGTTACCGATTCTTTCAATTTTATTTCTTCTTCTAATTATTCTTCTTTAGTTATTTAATTATGAATTAATAAAATAAGTATCACTAATATAATGATATTTTATTATAAATTTTAAACAACCCTATTCCACCTTCTATCCATCTTACAGAAAACGAAATCACCGCGCGTGCGTACGTACAGAATACCGTCTCCACGCCGTGGTGTAGTCAGTTTTCCATCACCACCATACTTGGATGGGTATAATGGTGTAAAAAATAGATATATATGATTATTATAAAGTTATATTGATTCTGAAATAGTATACATACACTCCAATATAATTACACGATCATGGGAATGATATCATCGCTCGTGCATATGTACGGAATACCATCTCCATGATGTGATATGACTCTTTCTAGATGATCTTCATTGCATAATGATTATATAAATGAATTTAATGAATAAATATGATATATATTTCATCATTAACATTCTGGAAATTAGGTATCTATAACCGAAAAGACCAATAATAATTTATTCGACAAAACACGCATAAGAACAAAAATCCATAAACACCTGAATAACAAGTAACAATGAAATATTACTAATAAGAAGCTAAGAATATGACCACATATGAAATCATAACAACGAGTAAGATTCTGGAATAAGTCAATAACATTATTTAAATCATTATTCCGGTGGTTCGGACATGTACAAAGTAAATCATAACTAAGGTAAGGGAAAATCTCGCAATCTCAATTTTTATCTAAGATTGTTTATACTTCAGAATTTACTGGGGAATATTAATCATCCACATCCATGTTTCTGGAATATGTAATATTATTTATATCCTCATAAAATTTTTTAAATCCAATTTTACCCTTCGGTGAGTTTTTAGTAAAATATATGAATGGAATCTTTTGTCATTTTGTCGTACGAGGTACTTTTTTGCTTTTCCGACCAAAGTACGAGAAGAATGTTTTTTTAACTTATACAACATGAAAGGATTTTTAGAACATTATTTCCATGAAGCTTCCTTTACAAGTTCTCATGTTTATTATTAATCAAATTATTTTAGTTTAAAATTATATGACATGTTAAGAAAGGAAAATGTTTTTGAAATAGAAAGGATATTTTCCTCAAGAATGGAGTTCAAGTGTTTTATCAAAATTATTTTCCATCTTAGATAATATAGGGTTCTGTTTCTATACCTATTTTTACATTGATTTGTTTATGTTATAATGGAATATATTATATTATGTCCTTTTAGCTTATGTGGATTATGTTATGATGGCATGATGTTTAATAATCCAATTTTATTACATGGGTTATGATATGATTTCTGATTTTGTGGCACACATAAGAATGGTTACATTATGTGATGGGTGGGACCTATATCTCCCTCCAATGCATTGGGTAAAGATTTATATCTTATGATATAGACATGGCTGGAAGGACCGGTTAATCCAGTTCAGTGAAATAGGACTGAAACGAGGTGTGAACTCGGTTCAGAAATGGACTTTGTCCGCTAAGATAGACTTGGAAATGAGTCTTGACTACTAAGAAATGATTCTCTTAGATTATGTGTGTATTCCAAAAAATTTCATGTTTTATGTTATGATTATTGGGATTACATTTCACTACTATGACTTATCCCATGTTATGAAATTATGATCTATTTTGCAGGTTAAGATTTCCTGAATGTAATGTTATTATGAATATGATGTGATTGATATTTCTTTTGTTTACCATTACTGAGCATTTGAGCTCACCGTTCTGTAAGTTTTCTTTTCCTCAGGTCAGAAAAAAGGATATTAAGTATGATATGCCAAAAGGGACCCTACATATGATGAAATAAATGGGATAAAATGTAGATGCATTATGAACCAGTTGTTTATGTTTCCCAGTTTCTAAAGACAATATACCTGTACGGTCCTTTCATGGTTTTGTTATATGTTGTAATAAGTGTGCTTCAATTATGAAGCAATAACAATTTATGTAAAGTATGTTCATTATAGTTTGAGGTGGTGGCCAAAACACCATAACCTCCCATGAGGGATTATGGTGGTGGGTCCCACCCGCACAAAACCTCCCTTGGGATGATAATTAACATGGGGACCACACAAGCATTAACACCCTTATAAATCTCCATAAAATCGGTGAAACCCTTCAACTTCCCCCACTAACTTAATGTGCCCAACCACTTATTGAATTAATTGAACTATTTTATTTAAATAATTATTTCGAATTCTTATGAATTCTTTTGGCCAACAATTAAATAATGGGTTAGCTTAACCCATTATTTTTGTTGGCACATTCTTTTTGGTGGAGCATTAGAGAACCCTTGGATAAATTCATCCTCTCCATCAAAGAACGTGAAGAATTCCATCTTCGACTTTGTCACCTCCGAAAACATTCTGATGCACAAGCTTGAGTATTGGGAGTGCGTGACGAATGCGGCGAGCGACGAATCAACGCCCGCCTTTTCCCGTGACATCGTCAACATTAATCAAAAAATTGTAGGGGGATTTGAGTTGTTTTAATTTCTGTTCTTCCCCTTTCAATATTTTTGGATTTTCAGTTGTTGATTGTTAACGTCATAATGAGGAGGGCTCTGACCGCATAAACACAACACAACCCTCCCCCTTGGTAGTTCTCTATTATTTTCAATGGTGGCGGTGCAACACTACCACAAATGAACAGGAGGCGCAAAGCTTCCCGATCGCCAGGAAGGCACGACACCGCCGTGCTATGTAGAAGGAGAGTCGTAGCCACGACAAGCCGCGGCGGAGGGGCGTGGCGCCGTCGCGCCGTGCGGGGGAAAGCAGGAAGCTGCGGCCAGGGTGGATGGGCGCGGTGTTGGCGCGCCCCACCGGTGGCATGGAGGTGCTGGCCACTCGGGCCAGCCGGGAGGAGATGGACACAATTGGGTCTCGTGTGTGAGGGACCGGCACCACCTGGCGCCTGTTCGGTTCCACCTGAATAGTTCAACCGTTCGGGCGCCATGGGGAGCGCGCCTCCCCCTGGGCGTAGCTAGGGAATCCGGGCCACCTTCGGCCGGGCCTCCCTCAGCCAGGCTGCCCTCAGCCATGCCACCATTTGGGCAGGCTGCCCTTAGGCTGGGCCACCTCTCCGGACTGGGTTGGTCGGGGTCAGTCCGACTGGGTCGGACCTGACCTGGACCCGATATGGCTAGTTTACACCTTTTTTCCCATATCTCGGGATACGGGTGTCTGATCGATGTACCTTCTATGGAGAAGGAAATCATAGGAAGAGATGGTACTTTTGGAATACCCTAATTGAGGTTTGGACACATTTGGGGTATTGCCAGGTTGGTTTGAACTAAAAACCCAACCGGGCCCCTGGAACGGTAATGTCAATAACTCACAGATCGGGCGTCCGATTAACGTGTCGTCTTTCGCATTGGGTTCTTTATGATGATACGGATCTACGGGATACATCAACTCAAGACATCATGGATGTTTATGTATCAACATTTCGCTCGAGGAGCGGACCCTCCCGGAATCGAATGTGCTGTGTGCGGGAACCCTATGGCTGGCTGCGATGGAGATGATAGGATCCAATGTGGACCTACTAAGGATCCAAGATCCTCCATGGGTTCGACAGTGACGAGACTATACCAGTTCCCTCTGTGGGTTCGACCGCGATGACTTCTATACCAGGATCCTCCGTGGGTTCGACAATGATGACTTCTGTACCGGGATCCTCCGTGGGTTTGACAGTGCTGATACTGTTCCTAGATCCTACATGGGTTCGACATAGGAGACGATTTAGTGGCTACATCTAATCATCTATAACCCACTACATGAGTTTTTGTACCTGTTTGAGTAGATTCTTGACTTTCAATTGTTATCATCGAGATGATTGACTTACTTCCTTTGTGGAATGGGTTGTTCCTGGGCTCGAGTGTTGCAGCCAGACTGTTATTGGTAACTTAGGTACATGTATGGGAATATACCCAAGGAGGGATGGTTGATAATTTTTGAATGTATCTTACTAATCTGGTTTAACCATAGTGTATTTTGGGAGGCCTTCGGGGGTCTCAGAGTCCCCTACTGAGTATGGTTATACTCAACCCTGCACGGGCTTTTCCAGCACCTTGTTGTGTTATGTGCAGATGACAGTCAGCAGTGATCGACGCTGTGGGTGATGGATGAGAGGGTGCTCGGAGCTGGACTAGACGGGACATACCTTAGGGATGAGTTGTCCGGGATATGTACCTACCCTTCAGGTAAGAATCCCTGGCGGATGATGCAGGAGCTATTTCCACTTTTTAATTCTACTTGTACTTGTTGTTCAGTTGAGTTTGTATACTACCCCACTTACTTTCAGCAAACCTTTCTTTTCTATATTAGTACTTGTTGATTCTACTGCTTGTGTTTAGATTGTTTCTGTTACATGTTTAAAGGAAATTCCTTCCCTTTTTATCAAGGATTCTACTTTGGTGTTATTCGCCAGCCCCTGGCCTATGGAAGGCGGGATTGGAGTAGTCACGACATGGGCCCCGAGGGCGGGTCGTGACAAATTGTTATCAGTGGAGTTGGTTCTACCATAGAATATGGACAATAATTCATTTAATGTAAATAGTGGTATGTCTTTTGGTGTGTTTATCAGTTTATGGAAACCGGTGTTGGTGCGATGGCCAACATATCCATACACTTGGACTCTGACTTTTGATTTCCGACTCAGCGCAGGAAAAAAAGGATTGCGTGCGTGTTTCCTTTGAAAATATTTCTTCATGATTACTTTGTTTCAGCTCACCAGGTATATATTTTTGAACGTGGCACACCTGTTTCTTTTTAGGACGGCCCCACATAGGCAGCCAACCAAGGTACCGAGTTTTGTACGAGATGGTATCCCACCGAGCGAGGAGGCCTCGGTTTATGGCCCCATCACAACTGAGGAACCAGCGGTACCACTACCCATTGGGAACCGATACCACCAGCTCTAGTAGAAGAGAGTGTGCACCGTCTGAGTGAATTTTGACGAGTTCCAGCTCCAGAGGCTGCCCAGGTTCAGGGGAGAGACAAACCCATAGGTAGCTGAGAATTGGATGGAGGCTATTGTGGGAGTTTTCAGATAGGTGGGGACACCAGCCGACCTCATGGTGATCCTTTCTATGAGTCTCCTTTTGGATGCACCAGGAAGATGGTGGAGCCTGATTCTCTAGGTTCATGATGAGGCATCACTACTCTGGGAAGACTTCGAGTGTCTCTTTCGGTCAGAGTTAGTTCCATCCACCCTTCGTGTGGTGTGGATTCAGGAGCTACTTCATCTGTAACTGGGTAGTATTTCAGTGGCACAGTATTCAGCGAGGTTCATCGACCTCTCATGCAACTCCACAGATATGGTACTGGACCTGTTTTTCATGGCTCGGACCTTCGAGATGGGACTCAGTTCTAAGATTCGGGCTTCAATGATCTCCCTCAGCATTCCGACGTAGGAAGGGGTGCTGGAGCAGGCCCTTCTTGTGGAGAGTTTTTTTGCTGAGCTGTGACCAACAACAAGAACCACCACAGGGCGAAACATAGTGGAGTATTTTATCCTACCACAGACAAATGTCGTAGAGGTCCAAGCAGACCAGGCCATCAGGTGGGTAACCCGAGGATACAGGTTCGGTTGTGCAGGGCACACGAGACTGAGCCAGCCATACGAGGAGTAGGCAGTATTATGCATGCGACGGGAAGGGTCACATGGTTCACGACTGCCCGAACCGCCATGAAGATGAGGAGAAGACAGTAGAGGGACCTCCCAGGTAGAGGTAGATGTTCGACCGTGGTGGTCCGCCGGGAGGAGGCGAACGTGGCAGAGGAGCTAACCGAGTATCAGGTGGTGTATGACATTTCGAGGTCCTACCACCACCACCAAAAAGAGTTCCACCCTGACCAGATGGAGCTTTTGGACATAGGCGGGCTCAGCTCCAGGCAGTCAAGCCCTACGACCATGATGCACCTGATATGATTTGAGGTACTATCTGTGTCTACCCCACCCTTGTTGCAGTACTTATAGACAAAGGTCTGGGACATTCTGTTATTGTTGCGGCCCTCTTTCAGAGCTCAGAGATTCTGACGGAGTTGTTGGCTCGATCCTTACTGCTAGAGGATCCTATGGGAGCAGACATGAAAATTACGCACTAATACCGGCAGTGTGAGCTTACTCTTGGAGGCAAGAGAATCGGCTAGGATCTCCTCATAGCAGCGTAGAGGCCTTACGATGTCATCTTGGGTTTAGATTGGTTATCCTTATTTCATTCACAGATTTACTACATTAGGTGGAATGTGTGGTTTGTCCGTGAGAATGGGATGAGTTTTACCTTCACTAGTGAGAAAGGATCATTTTCATCATAGGATGGACATACCCAGAGTTGGGGGCAGCTGATCACACATCGGTTGGAAAGCCTCATTCTCAGAGCGGCTGATGTGTGGAGTCAGCGTTTTCCTATTGTGGTGGATCCGTACGCGGATGTCTTCCCTAATGATGTTTTAAGACTACCTCCTCACAGAAAGGTAGACTTTAACATTGACATGTACCCTGAAACGACACCGATATCCACTATAGTATATCGGATGGCTCTCATAGAGGTTCCTGAGCTGCGGTTACAGCTGGAGGACTTGCAGGGGAAGGGATTTATCTGACCCAGTATTTCTCCCTGGGCATCCACTATTTTTTTCACCAAGAAGGCATATGAGATCTTGAGTCTCTCTTTTGATTATCGGCGCCTGAACCAGGTGACCGTGAATAACAAGTACACACTCCCGATGATTGATGACCTCTTTGATTAGCTGAAGGGAGCGTGTTGGTTCTCGAAGATAGTTCTTCAATCGGGCTATCAGCAGCTCAGTGTACGGGATGAGGATGTGTAGATGACGGACTTCAGATGCTGGAATGGACACTACGAGTTCTTGCTTATGCCATTCGGCGTAACCAACACACCTGCAGTGTTCATGGGACTCATGAACAGGATCTTTAAGCCATTCTTTGATCACTTTATGTTAGTCTTCATCAATGACAGTTTGATTTACTCAGCTATCAAGGAAGATCACACCGAACATTTGCGGGTAGCACTGGACACAATCTGAGAGCACCATCTTTATGGTAAGTTCTCGAAGTGCCAGTTTTGGATCCGAGAGGTACACATTCGGGGACACGTCATCTCATAGGCTATAGTTGAAGTGGATCCAGCGAATATCGAGGATGTACTTTCTTGGGAGCCACCCAGGTGTGTGAAAGAGGTATGATGATTTCTAGGACTGGCTGGGTACTATCAGAGAATTTTGTAACACTTCTACAATGTTTCAGCACATCTTTCAGCATTGTAGAATAATGGGAAACACTTTGTGTGGTCATAGAGATGCAAGCGTAGTTTTCAAGAGATGTGGAAGAGGCTATCTAGTGCGCCCATCTTGAGGCTACCAGAGGAGGGCGTTAGGTATGTAGTCTATTGTGATGCATAGGGGACTGGACATGGGTGTGTCCTGATGCAGGAGCGAGCAATGATCACTTATGGCTCTCAGTAGTTGAGACAACACAAGAAGAACTACGCTACCCATGACCTGGAATTAATAGCAGTGGTCTTCACCTTGAAGATGTTGCGGCACTATCTGATGGGTGAGCCTCTTACAGTCAACTCTGACCACCAGAGTCTTAGGTACATCTTCTCACTGAAGGACTTGAACCTGAGGCAGCGGCATTGGCTTGAGTTCCTCCAAAACAATGTCTTTGAGAAAATATATACTCCTAGGAAGGGGAACATTATACCAGATGCTCTCAGTAGGAGATCAGTAATTCAGCTGCTAGGAGAGGCGACCGAGCTGCTGGCCATGTTGTAGTTATTATTTGTGGATTGGGATGGAGCAACCTTTCTGCAGTCTCTTACACTCACACCTCCACTTCTTCAGAGAGTCAGGGTGGCGTAGCATGGGGATGTTGATTATGAGGCTCAACGTGCACAGATATCCACAAGGCAGGCAACTGAAGGATTTTATGTCGGTGGGGACCACGTCATTCTCTTAACAGAACGTACTATGGTACCCGTAGGACTTCAGGAGAAAGTATTGAGGGATTTCCACATATCTCCTCTAGCGGTAATTCCATGTGTGGTGAAGATGTATCCGGACCTCTGAAGACAGCACTAGTGGCTAGGTATGACGATGGCAGTAGCAGAGTTTGTCTCACAATGCCTAACTTGTCTGCAAGTGAATGCAGAGAACAAGGATTCAGCGGGTTTAGTTCAGCCTTTCGAGGTCCCAAAGTGGAATTGGGACAGGATATCCATGGATTTCGTAATGGGACTTCCACAAACATCTAGAGGTCATGAATCTATGTGGGTGATTTTCTACCGACTCACCAAGTCGGCCCACTTCATAACAATTAGAGAGCATGGTTCAGTAGAGAGCTTGGGACGCCTCTAGGTACCAGAGGTCATACAGGTTCCATGTGTGTCATCAATGATCATCTCCGATCGAGATGCTCGTTTCACATCCCGGCTATGGAAGGGGTTTCTAGAGGCTTTCGGGACGCAGTGTCTCTTGATCACCACATTCTATCCTCATACGTATTGTTAGACTTAGAGGACCATTAAAACTCTTGAGTACATGCTCCGTGCATGCATCATTGACTTCGGTCGCAGTTGGGAGGATCACTTACCATTGGTAGAGTGTGCGTATAACAACAAAAACCACTCCACCATCAGGATGGCACCTTTAGAAGAACTTTACGGCTGACCTTGATGATCGCCTCTGTGATGGACTGACCCAGGGGAGTTAGGACATATGGGACCAGAGATGGTGTAGGCTACGATGGAGAAGGTGCAGATCATCAAAGAGAGGATGAAGACTTCACATAGCAGGAAAAAATCCTATGCTGATAGGAGACAGATACCTATGGTGTTTGAAGATGGTGACCATGTCTTCTTACGGTTCTCAACTTGAAAAGGTCTATGATGATTTGGCCGAGGTGGAAAGTTATCTTTGCGATTCATTAGACCGTTCCAGGTCCTCAGTAGAGTAGAAGAGGTGGCTTACCACCTGGTTCTTCCACCTCAGTTGCACTGGGTGCACGATGTCTTCCTTGTATCTCAGCTAAGGAGTTACGTGCACAACTCGCCCCACAAAATTGACCATGGGGAGCTAGACATAGATGATGGGGTGACTTTCCCGGAGGTTCCAATGGACATTGATGATCGACAAGAGTGGGTCCTACATGAATGATCAACACATCTGGTGTGCGTTCACTGGTAGTACGAGAACCTCCAGGAGATCACATGGGAGTGGGAGGCTCAAATGCGTGCTCGATAACCCCATTTATTACCTTAGTTCTAGTTGTAGTTTATGGATATGTAACGCCATGAGTTTGGGAAAATGTAGAGACCCAAAAATTCCATGTATTTTTTTAATACAAGTTTATTTTATGGGTTCGTGAAAAATGACAACTCTTAATTAAAAGGCCCGGTGTGCCCGGAATCTACATTGGATGTTTTTTTGGGTACATTCATTAGTTGTGTGAGTGGGATTTTATAACTTTTGAACTGATGCTCTGAACTGTAATATGAGGGCATCGATGAACTCGTAGCGTTTGTGATTGCTTAGTGTGACCCTCAACGTAGTTGCATTATATCGAGAATAAAAGTAAAATTTTTGGTATTTTAATGAAATTAAATAAAAATAAGTGTGTAGGTTATTTTTATTTTTGGTGGTTGAAATCTCTAGGAGGTGGTTGGAGGTTGGGGCCACCACACCATAACCTCCCATGAAAGGTTATGGTGGTGGGGCCCACTCGCACATAACCTCCCATTGGAGGATAATTAACGTGGGGACCACATGAGATTTAACCCCCTTGTAACTCTACATAAAGTGGGGGAAACCCTTGAACTTCGCCCACTAATTAAATGTGCCAACCCACTTAATGAATTAATTGAACTCTCTCATTTAATAAATTATTTTTAATTATTTTGAATTATTCTGGCCAACAATTAAATAATGGGTTAGCATAACCCATTATTTTTCTTGGCACGTTGTTTTTGGTGGAGATTTGGAGAACCCTTGGAGAACTTCATCCTCCCGAACGGAGAATGCGAAAAATGCCATCATTGACTTTTTCACCTCCAAAAACTTTCTGAAGCATGAACTTGATTATTTGGAGTGTGTGATGAAAGCGGTGAATGAAGAATCGATTCCCACCTTTTCCCGTGACATCTTCAACGTTCATCAAAACGAGGTAGATGGATTTGAGTTGTTTTCGTTTCTGTTATTCCCCTTCCAATATTTTTGGAATGTGAGTTTCCAATTGTTAGTATCATAACGAGGAGGGATCATACCACACGAACATGGCCCGACCCTCCCTGTTTGTTTTTTTCTTTTGTTGTCGACGGAGGCGGTGTGACACTACTGCGAAGGAACCTGCGGTGCATGTTCACCGAATCACCAAGAAGGCATGACATTTTCATGCCATGAAGAAGGAGAGAAAACGGGCACGATGGGCCGCGGCGGAGGAGCGCGGTGCTGTCGCACCACGCGGAGGCCAGCATGAAGCCGCGGCTAGGGCGGGTTGCAGCGGAGCGGCGCGACGCCATCGCGTCGTGCCTGTGGGTTGAGCGGCTGACCGCTCGGGCTAGAACGGAGAAGCTGGACCCCGTCGGGTCACTCGTTTGCGATACCGGCACCATGTGGCGCTGGTTTAGTTCCGCCCTAACAGTTCAATAGTTCGGGGGCCAGGGGACGCGCGCCTACCCCTGGGCGTGGAGAGGGCCTCCGGGCCGCCCTCAACTGAGCATACCTTTTTCCGGGCCGCATTCAGTCGGGTCCCCCTCATTTGGGCCACCTTGAACCAGGATTCCCTCAGCCTGGGCAATCCGTCGGACTGGGTTGGGCCGGGTTAGTCCCACTGGGTCAGACCGGACCCGGACCCGCTATGGTAAGTTCACACATTTTCCCCATATCTCGGGCTACAAGTGTCCGATTGTTGAACTGTCTACGGCAACAGAATGCATAGAACGATAATGAAATTTTGGCATACTGTACTTGAGTTTTGGACACAGTTCGGGTACGGTCCTGTTGGTTTGATCCAAAAAACCAACCGGGCCCCTAGAACAGAAATGTCAATAACTCACAGACCAGGCGTCTGATTGACTAGTTTTCTGTCGCATTGGGTTCCTTATGATGAGATGGATCTATAGGATACAAAAACCAGATAATTCATGGTATTTGATGTATCGACGCTTGGCTCGAGGAGAGGACCCTCCTGGAATCAAGCATGCTGTGTGCGGGAACCCTGTGGCTTGCTGCGACTGAGATGATACGATACTACGTGGACCTACTACTGTACCTATAACACCCCGATATTTTATGAGAAGAATTATTTTTAATTTATTTGATCTCTTGTGTTGTATACTACACCTGAATTATCATTCATTATAAGCCACACCATATTAGCTTGCTGTATAAACAACACTGTTTTTGAATCGGGTTACACACAATTTCCAGTTCATTTGATAGAAGTTATTCTACGCAACATTGAGTGTATATATATATATATAATTAATGTATAAATAAAATATGGTTGGATTCTATTATACGCAACAATAAAAGAAACTTTCACTACATGAAACCCTCACTTGGCATGCATTACATGCAATCACGACCTTCCACGATAGCGTGTGTTGTACACAATACTGAGTTTCACTAAACAACGATATGTTATTAAAATATTATATAGCCATTAGGAATTGTAATACCCGATTTTTGATATTTTATCAATTTTATCTATCAAAATGGAATTCCATTTTGGATTCGTAATATCAAAATTAGTCTAGGGTGAAATTTTGGTATTTTATGAAAACATTCAATTTTTCATGAATAGTGAAAACACTGAGTTATTGGTTAAAACTGACTTTTTTTAAAATAATCAGTTATTTTATTTAAATTTTCTTTTAGGTAAAAATAGATAAATAATACTTATATAAGTTCAATGTAACTCATTGGAGCCATTTTATAATAATTACAGATATAAAAAAAGTTTATTGGACTTTTCACCGTCTTTTACCCACCTCCTAGGAGCATTTTTAATCGTATATAAAACTTAATTTTTCCGCTTCTATAGGATGAATTTTGAAAATCCGAGAGACATGTTTAATATCGAGGAGTAAAATTTGGTTCAGTATGATAAAAATAAATTTTGCTGAATAGTAACTTTTTACTTTTATTTACCACGATTAAAAGTAAATAGGGTAATTTAGGGTAAAATGATATTATTATTACCCTAACACATGTCCTAATTCTATTGGATAAGTGTAATTCGACCAAAATAACCTTAGGAATAAAATATTTTTATTTAGGTCCACTTGGATTAGATTAGGACAGTTATTATTATTTTATTTAAAGACAAATTAAAAGAGTTAAAATCAATGTTTAATAACTAAAACATTTTTAATACAGGGTTATACATAAGATAAATTCGAATATAAATATTAATTAGAAAGCTTAAAATATTTTCTGCATAATAGTATTTTATTTATAATTTTTAGATTTTAAATAATTTAATTTATTTATGACACATTGATGATGAAATAATTACCATAATAATGAAATATTAACATAATTGATGTTATAAATACCAAAATAAATGTAATTTGAGACTTTTTATGAATCCCTCTAATTTTATAGGTTAATATGACATTTTAGTATTGATTTAATTAATTTTTTCCGAACTAATCATGTTTTTATGATTTTCACAAAAATCAATTACTAAATAGTGTCAAAATTGAAATAAAATAGTTTTTAAAACAAATATTATATTATTAATTGTAATTATATTCCTAATAATCTAAGGATCGTCAAAATGACTTATATAAGTTTATATATTTTAATAATTAAACAATAGGGTTATTTTGGCTTGTAATAGTAAATTTATTAACCATATAGTGTAAGAAAACAAGAGGACACGGTAAAAGTTAAAATATTTAACTTAGAGTTAAATCTAAATGATAGGGTTAAAATAGTAACCTAAACTTGTCTAAAACCTATTGGTTGAGAGGCTTTCGACCCATACCCACTTTATCTTCAATATAAATCAATTTTTTAGCTATTATAAATAGAATATGACTTTATTACACAATAATATTTTATGTTTTTTCTAAGGTGCCCATCTCCTCCCTTATAAAAGGGCACCTCCTCCCTCTTATCTTTACACAATTTTGAGCTTTCATGCTCAGCCAGAACCTCCCCATTTCCCTTATCAACTTCCCTAGAAACATTATAGAGGTTCTAATATCCTCAAAACACCAACTCTAGTTCCTTAAGTGGAAGCTTAAAAGAGCTGCGTCGAAGAAGAGGATGTTCATATATATATGAAGCATATCAGACCTAAGGTAAGGGATAACTTCTCCAATCTAGTTTTTATCTGAGGTTTTTTATTCTTAATTATTTAATAGGGTTATTGTTTTCATACATGCCAATTTTTTCTAAAAATGATTTCATGTATGTTTAAAAAAAAATTTACCCATTTTTGAAATTTACCAAATCTTATGTAAGGAATCTTACTTTTATTTACCACACAATTAACATTTTGACTTTTTCGATAAAAAGTATGAGGATAATCTTTTTTAACTTATATGGCGTGAATGGATTTTTATGGTTTCATAAATCCATGTTTTTATAAAGATTCATCTATAATATTTCATGACTATCTTCAACAAAATCATTTTCTTTTAAAATTGCATGGCATTTTGTGAAGAGAAAATGATTTTGAAGAAGAAATGATATTTTCATCAAGAAATCATTTCAAGTATTTTATGAAAACCATTTTCCATATAAGATGAAATTATTTTATATGTGTATGTTTCAAGTATAATGTCTCTATGATTTACATGGTTTGACTTATCTTATGAAGAAATGATATCCATTTGTTTTATATTGAATATGTTATGATGGAACGATGTTTATGAAACCCATTTTATTCATTGGGTTATTATGAATGATGTATATTTATTTTGTGGAACAAAAAATAATGTATTAATTATGAGATGGGTGGGACATATATCTCTCTCCAATGCATTGGGTAAAGATTTATATCTCATGAGATAGAGATGGATGGAACTGTAAGTTAATCTGGTTCAGTGATAGAGGACTAGAACGAGGAGTGAACTCGATTCAGAAATGGACTTTGTCCACTAAGATGGTCTTGGATGCAATGCCTTGGCTACTATGGAAATCATATCATGTGATTAATGGTTTTCAATAATTAAATTTTTTATTCTCATGTTATTTTATCATGATTTATGTTCCTTTATGACCTCTTCCATATGTACTTCCATGATTTATTTCACAACTCATGATTTTGATGTGTAATCTTTATGTTCAGGTTTTGAAATTCAAAGGTAAATGGTTTGTTTTATTTTCTCCATACTTTAACTTACTGATAATTTGAGCTCACGCTTTATATGTTTTCTTTTCCCAGGGATATAAAGAATGGTTTTAGGTAATAAAAAAAGGGAAGATCTTTATGGGAGATGTTGAAGATCATTCACCAAGATTAGAAGATTATATTCCTAGTTTCCAAAGACACTAAACTATTACGGTCATTTGGTGTCTGTTTATGTTATGTATTAGGTATTCTAAAAAAGTAATGTAATTTCCCTATTTTTCAAGATTGGGTTTCTACAGTTGGTATCAGAGGAAAGGTTTAGTTAACCTTTGGAAACTAGGATTCAAATACTTTAGTGAAATCCTTAGAGATATTTCTATGTTTTGTATAGGGATGTTACTAAGGATAAGTATACATATAGGTTATAGTCCTAGAATTAAGGTAACGATCTTAGAATTAAACCTAAGATGTTCTATATTGAATGTAATCCCCTTTATTATGTTGTTTTCCTAGCATGATTTTTGCCTCTCACGCTGTTCTTTTTGGGTTTTAGACAATGGATGGAACCCGAAGGAACCATGTTGATAAATGTAATAGACAATTCAATTATTGTCCTCCTAAACAAAACAATGTTATGGAATATGGAGTGAAAAATATTATTTCTATACTTAAAAAATAAATTAATCATTCTGGACATTCAAATGAGGAGAGAAAGGAAAAATACTCTATTGAGTCCTTCATGAGGCAACATCCACCTTCTTTCAGTGGGTATTCGGATCCACTTTTTGCTGAATAACGGATTAATACCGTTGAAAAGATATTTTCGATACTTCACTGTTCAGAACATGAAAAAGTCATATTGGCTGTTTACCGGTTAGAAGGTGAAGCAGACTAGTGGTAGACTCTAATTAAGAATACAAGGCCCCAAGATAAAATTGAATCCATAGAATTTGATGAGTTCAATAACTTATTTTTCAATAAGTACTTCCCTCGGAATCTTCGAACAAAGATGGAAAAGGAGTTACTTGAGCTTAAGCAAAAGGATGATGAATCTGTTGGTATATATGAATATAATTTTACAAGGCTTTCAAGGTATGCATATGGCTTTATCGTCCAACCTGAAAGTAAAGTTGATCGATTCTTCAGTGGCATAAAACCAAGTCTTTGAAGGGAATTAGCTATAAGAGTCTTTAGTACCTATGAAGAAATTATGCGTTGTGCTATCAAGGGAGAACAAGAAGTTGGAATTACATATACATCTAATGGTATTTACAAGGAATGAATGATGGAGTTAAAGGAAAAATATCACAACAATAGTGAAAATAAGGTCAATGTTTCTTTATGCTCGAAGTGTGGAAAGAAGCATGTTGGAGATTGTCTAAAAGGTACTAGAAAATGTTTCAAGTGTAGAAAAGAAGGTCATCGAACAAATAAGTGACAAAGTAAAGGGAAAAAGGATTATAATGACGTGAATAGAGAATAGACTATAGAGTACGCTCCACCAACACTTCAATGCTTCAAGTTCAAGGAAATGGGGCATTATGCTAATCAATTCCCTAATCTAAAGGTTAATGATAATAGATGTGAGCAACCTCTTAAGGTGACGGACAAAAGGAAGTCACCTGTGATCACTATTTGTGATGTTGAGTATGACAATGATGTTATGGAATGAATAAGTGTTTATGTAATGAGATTTCAAAATAGAATCATGGAATCTCATTTATAGTATCATGGATTTTTGGAATATCTATGCATTGGTTTTCAATAATTATATGGTACTGGTAACCATGAAAAGTGATTGAAATATATTTGGAATGCGGATGATATGCGCATAATGAAGGGATAAGGAGAAAATGAAATGTTTGATAGTATTAACGAGCTCATGACTGATATAAGGACAAAGTGATATCATGGTTTGAGTTTATAGAAATTTGGGGATTTTGGTATGTGGAAAGAGTTAACTTTTCACTGCATTCATGTTTTCACAAACGTTATATGGTAATTCATGTTTCAATAGAATACATGATTTAGGTATTCACATGTTTGGAATGTGACCAACATGATATATCTTACAATATATGGTGGATAGATGATGGTACTCATGTGCTTGTTATGCGACCTTTCACGTAATCGTTTTCTTTATACTACGAGATTGGACAGATGTATATTGGATAAGTCTAAATATTGGAATGGATTATTTTTGACAACAGATAGTATTATTTAAGGATAGAACATGTTTTTCGATATTATTTATGGAATGTTATAATACTATATTTTTTGAAAAAGGAGGACCCATAGGACGAGCGAGAACCCGTCGCGTCGGACAAGGCTATAGGAATCGAACCAACAAATGAAGTGTGACATGCCTTTATCGCATACCAGTGGCCTACATGAATTCCTTGGTTAGTATAAATTAGTTTAAATTTATTAAGTGGTACGATATATGAATTATAAGTCCATTTTAAGAACCATATATGATTAATCTCACTATAGATGGACTTATGTATATTTAATAACATTTTCTAAACTTTTGTTTGAGATAGATGGAATAACCTATCATTCTATCGCATGATCTACTAACACTTCACGAATGACAAATTGAACTTCATTTCTTTAATATATGAAGTGGAAATTGTTCAAGGAACGACCAACGATGATATTTTACCAAAATCAAGAAATTATTTCTTCTAATTCAATTTTTTTCAACTTTAGGGAAATGATCTTGAAAAACAAAAATGTTGTCCTATTGCCCTCATATCTGAGGAATCAGATGGAACATTAGATCATAACAAATTTATGGCTTTGTGATTGTTGGCTTTTTCATAGCCATGTTCTCTACCACTCTCCATTAGAACTTGATGGTTATATTTCTCTTCTATATACATATTTTCACATATTTTATCATATGTGGAAACCCAGTGATTAGTTAATTTGGGTAACAGTAATGTTTCATAATTCAGTTTTCAATATTATGTTTTTGTAGTCCTTTTTATGATTTGGGTTTCTATTAAAGAATCATTCAAGTAGTAAACCACTTATAACCCCGATGAATTTCGAGGGCGAAATTCATTTTAATGGGGGTAGAATGTAACACCCCAAGATTTTATGAGAAGTTTTATTTTTAATTTACTTGATGTCTTTTGTATTATGCTACACCAGGATTAACTTGCACTATACTCCACACCGTATTATCTTGCAGTATACATAAAACTGTTCTTGGATCGTGTTTCACACAATTTCAAGTTCGTTTGATAGAAGTTATTCTATGCAACATTGAGTGTATATATATATATTCAATGTATAAATGAAATATGGTTGGATTATATTATATGGAACAACAAAAGAATCATGCACTACATGAAACACTAACTAGGATTTCATTACACGCAATCACAACCTTCCACGATAGCGTGTGTTGTACGCAAAACTGAGTTTCAGTAAATAATGATATTTTATTAAAATATTATATAAACTAGCCATTATGAATAGTAATACCCAATTTTTAAAATTTTAAAAAATTTATCTTTCAAAATGGAATTCATTTTTGGATTTTTAATATCGAAATTAGCCTAGGGTAAAATTTTGGTATTTTTCTGAAAACATTCAATTTTTGATGAATATTGAAAACACCACGTTATTGCTTAAAACTGGCTTTTTATTTAAATAATCACTTATTTTATTTAAATTTTCTTTTAGGTCAAAATAGATACATAATACTTATATATGTTCAATTTATTTCATTGGAGTCATTTTGTAATAATGTTAGATATATAAAAATTTTATTGAACTTTTCACCGTCTTTTACCCACCTTCTAAAAGCATTTGCAATTGTACATAAAAATTAATTTTACCACTTTTTTTAGTTTAATTTCAAAAATCCGAGAGATATGGTTAATATCTTGGATTAAAATGTGGTTCAATAAAATAAAAATAATTTTTCGTGAATAGTAACTTTTTAACTTTTATTTACCACGGTAAAAATAAAATAGGGTAATTAAGGGTAAAAATGATATTATTATTACCATAAAAAATTTCCTAATTCTATAGGATAATTGTAATAATACCAAAAACAACCTTAGGAATAAATTATTACCCATTAGGTCTACTAATATTAGATTAGGAAACTTATTATTATTTTATTTAAAGAATAATTTAAAGAGTTAAAATCAATGTTTAATAACTAAAACATTTATAATATAGGGATATACATAAGATAAATTCAACTATAAATATTAATTATATATATTAAAATATTTACTACATAATGGAATTTTATATATAATTTTTAGACATTATATAATTTATTTTATTTATGACACAATGATGATGCAATAATTACCTTATTAATGAAATATTAACATAATTGATGTTATAAATACTAAAATAAATGTAATTTTAGACTTTTTAGGAATACCACTAATTTTATAGCTTAATATGACATGTTATTATTGATTTAATTAATTTTTTTCACTAATCATGCTGTTATAAGTTTCAGAAAAATCAATTACTAAATAGTGTCGAAATTGACATAAAATAGTTTTTTTAAATATTATATTATAAATTGTTATTATATTCCTAAAAAGATAAGGTTCGGCCAAATAACTTTGATAAGGTTATATATATTAATAATGAACCACTTGGGGTTATTTCGGCTTATAATAGTACGTTTATAAACCATATAGTGTAATAAAACAAGAAGACACTGTAAACGTTAAATTATTTAACATAGAGTTAAATCGAAATGATAAGGTTAGAATACTAATCTAAAATTGTCTAAACCCTATTGGTTGAGAGGATTTCTACCCATCCCCACTTTAGCTTTGATATAAATAAATTTGGAGCTATTATAAACCAAAAATGACTTTTTTATAAAATAATATTTTAAGTTTTTCTTAAGGTGACCCTCTCCTCCCTTATAAAAGGGAACCTCCTCCTTCTTCTCTTTACACAATTTTGAGCTTTCAAGCTCGGAAAACCCGTACTCATTTCCCTTATCAACTTCCCTAGAAACATTATAGAGGTTCTGTTCTCCTCAAAATACCAACTCTAGAGCCTTAAGAAGAATCTTAAAAGAGGTGTGTGGAAGAAGAGGAGGTTCAGATACGTACGAAGCATATTGGACCTAAGGTAAGGGATAAATTTTTTAATCTCGTTTTTATCTGAGATTAATTATTCTTAATTATTTACTGGGGTTATTGTTATCATTGATGACTATGTTTTCTAAAAATGTTTTCATGTATGTTTAATGTCTTTTTACCCATTTTTGAAATTTACCACATGTTATGAATGGAATCTTTCTTTTGTTTACCACATGAGGAACTTTTTGTCTTTTCCGAAAAAGTACTAGGAGAATTTTTTTTAACATATATGACGTGAATGGATTTTTCTGGTTTCATAACACCTAATTTTAATGAATATTCCTCTACAATTTTTCATGACTATTTTCAAAAACAATCATTTTCTTTTAAAATTCCATTGCATTTTGTGAAAAGAAAATGATTTTGAAGAAGAATGAATATTTTCATCAAGAATTCATTTCAAGTGTTTTATAGAAACCATTTTACATATAAGATGACATTATTTCATATGTGTATGTTTCAAGTATAATGTATCTATTATTTACATGGTTTCACTTTTCTTATGATTAAATGATATCCATTTGTTTTATATGGATTATGTTATTATGGAATGATTTTTATGAAACCCATTTTACTCGTTGGATTATTATAAATGATGTATGTTTATTTTGTGGCACACGAAATAATGATTTCATTATGATATGTGCAGGACCTATATCTCCTTCCAATGCATTGGGTAAAGATTTATATCTCATGAGATATACATGGATGGAACAGTATGTTAATCTGGTTTAGTGATAAAGGACTGGAACAAGGGGTGATCTCGATTCAGAAATGGACTTTGTCCACTAAGAAGGTCTTAGCATCAATTAAGTGGCTAATATGGAAATTATATCATGTGATTAATGGTTTTCCACAATTAAATGTTTTATCCCCATGGTATTTTACAATGAATGATGTTCCTCTATGACCCATGCCTTACGTACTGCAAAGATTTATCTCACAACTCAAGATTTTAATGTGTAAACTTTATGTTCATGTTTTGAAGTTCAAATGTATATGGTTTTTTTGTTTTCTCCATTATTTCCCTTACTGGGAATTTGATCTCACCCTTTATATGTTTACTTTTCCCTAGGATATAAAGAAACATTTTAGGTAAGATAAAAATGGATGATCTTTATGGGAGATTTTGAAGATCTTCCACCAAGATTAGAAAATTATATTCTATGTTTCCAAAGACACTAAACTATTACGGTCCTATGGTGTCTATTCTTGTTATGTATTAGGTATTCTGAAAACGTAATGTAATGTCCATGTATGTCAATATTGGGTCTCTACAGTACCAGGATCCTCCGTGGGTTCGACAGCGATGATCTTGTACTAGGATCCTCCGTGGGTTAGTCAACATTGACTTTTGTACCAGGATCCTCCGTGGGTTCGACATCGATAACTTCTGTATAGACATCCTCAGTGGGTTCGACAGCACTGATACTATTCCAGGATCCTACGTTGGTTCGACAGAGAAGATGATTTAGTGGCTATATATAATCATCTCTACCCCTATACATGAGTTGTGTACCTGTCTGAGATGAGTCTTGACTTTCCGTCGTTATCATCGAGATGATTGAATTACTTCCGTTGTGAAATAGGTTGTTCTTGTGCTTGACTATTGGAGTCGGACTGTGATTGGTAACTTAGGTATATTTATGGGCATATACCTATGTATAGATGGTTGATACTTCTTGAATATATCTTATAACTGTGGTTTATCCTTAGTGGATTCTGGGAGACCTTTGGGGGTCTCAGGGTCCCCTACGTAGTATTGTTATGCTCACCCCTACATGGGCTTCACTCGCACCTTGTTGTGTTCTGTGCAGATGAAGGTCAGTAGTGATCGAGGTAGAGGGTGAGGGATGAAAGGTTTCTCAGAGCTATACTAGATGGGATGTACCTCAAGGATGAGTTGTTCGGCATCTATACCTACCATTCATGTAGTATTCCCCATTGGACAATCCAAGAGTTGTTTCCCCTTTTTACTTGTACTTGTACTTGTTGTTCAGTTGGGATTTTATACTGGCCCATTTACTTTTAGCACACCTTTATTTTCTATATTAGTACTTTTTGCTTCTACTGCTTGTGTTCCGACTGTGTCTGTTACAGGTTTAATGTAAATTCCATCCCTTTTAAACAGGGATTCGTCTTTGGTGCTTGTCGCCAGGCCCTGGCCTAGGGAAGGCGAGCATGGGGTAGTCATGGAACAGGCCCCGAGGGCGGGCCGTGACAACAACAACTTTTTACTCTTTCATATTTGAGAGGATAAATCATTATTCAAATCCGTAACATGGATTCACCTAACTATATTCATGTGGAATCCTTTCTATGTGGTTCCCAAATATGTGTAACTCAAAGGAGGTGATTCAAAGAGTAGAATCAATAATGAAACTCAAGAGTGTCATTTCTAGGGAAGAAGCTTCCCAAATATGATGCAGTGTTATCTATCACTATCATTACATATAGAAGATATTTCATTAGTACCCTAATAGGGATGAAACTACATAGTATAGTCATTTAGGTCTTTATAAGTTCACATTATTAAAGAATGATAGACTTCATATTTGAATGATATTTTTATCTCACTATCGTATCTGAATTTATTCTATTTATGTTTAATGCTTCTATTGGTTTTATTTTGGAATCACATTCACTCCACCAAGTAAATTTTCCCAACTACGAAATTCCATCTAATAAATCATGGTACAAACTAAAGTAAATGTAGATAAAACACCATATTCCTTAATAATACCTTTCAGGTAATAAATACAACAATCCCAAAAAATTTTAAAATTTTAACTAAATAATACACAGTAATCCAATTTATTAGAAAATTAACAATGAATTAATATAGAGAAAATTATTCTCAATCAAATGTTAAATAAAAATACTGAAACATGTGATAAAAATTTATAAACAGTTCAAAAATATATGATAATGTTAAACAATATTTTAGTTCCATCTTTGAAATTCTGGACATTCAACAATTTTTAATATAGTTTTTTTATTTAGAACAAAATGAACTATTTAATATTTATATGTACATATAATTTCTATTTAAAATCTATAATATAATATTAATTATAAACTATTTATTCTCTAACTTCAATTTTGTAATCATTTTACATAATCCAAAAATCATATCCTTCGACATTATATAATTATTGATTGTATTAATCATAATTTTATTGATGTGGATCTAATAATATCAAATTAGTTCCTCTTATTTTAGATTTTTCCCAATAAATAATTATGAAAGATTCATAATTCTAATAAATTTTTAATATTTTTTTCATTTTTAAAATATCATTTATTATTTATATATAATAAATTTTATCCTTATATCCAATGTGATACCATATAAATCATTTAATGTATTTAAAATATAACCATTTAATATTTGGGAATGTAAATGTTTTTGAAGATATTATTTAATAATTTATCAACAATGTTAATATTATTAGGTAATTTATAAATTCATTATAAATAAAATATACCCAAAATAGAAATTAATATGATCAAAACCCATTTTATAAATCACTATAAGAAATTAATTTTTTATAAAAAATTATATCCTTTTTTTAACCAGAAAAAAATATATAATATTTACAGGGATATACTCCATCTGCCCTAATTCAAACAATATTGGTATGGTTAAAGCAATTTACACCTTAGTTTACAGCTTCTGGAATCATCATTTGATGGTATAACTTGTGGTATTATATTTTCACCATGGGAGACCTACACATTCATCAACGTAACATATTATTTTCATTTACACAATCCGTAAAACCGTACACTATCATTAAAAAAAATATAGTTGGATCCCATTACATAATGTTTGTTTGGATGACCCTGATGTAGATTTGTCTTATGTAAGGTTACCGTTAAAAATATTAATAATGTGTTAACATTGATCATTGTGACATTTATAAATGTTTTTAAGACAAGGAATTATCTTAATGTTAACTACTATAGGTAACGATTTGTATATAAGTACCATTAAATTTAGGTTGTTCTCAGAATGGTATGCCACATGATACTTATACACAACCATTTAAAAAACTCTACATCCTTTACAAATAATGCCATCCAATATGACACCATTATGTAACACAATTATGAAAACCATTTATGTAAGGGTTAATACCCAAAAACCATTTTCATGAACTCTTTCCAAAATGGTGCGACTTGGTTTCACATTATTATATAATGGCACTCAATGATGACCTATACATATGATGTACAATATTTAAATATTATTTATTTTCTAAACAAAACTTATTGAAGAAAAATCCTAGTATGTTTTCATTCATCATATTTTCTATAAAAGGTTACTTATATTTAAATCATGGGTTATTTATAATTTCACCTTTGGGTTTCAAATGAGAGTGATAATAATTATCAATGGCTAAAAAATGATATATACCCTTGTAAAAGGATATCACATGAATGATAAATGAAACGACATATAAAATTGAAATGAAGAAGTAAATTAAATGGTATACATTAAATAACAGTAATATTGAATATTAAATTTATTTATAATATACTTAATAATTACCAATATGATTATTAAAAAGTTATCCCCTCTCTGAGGTATTTGCATAGGATAACTAAATCATATGTCATAGATGCATGATTCTCTTTTCTTCTAATATGTGGAATCATTTTGATATGAAAATGGCGAAGAAGAATGGATTTGTGGTCATCTAGGGATTTCATCCAAGAATAATGGATTTAAAAAACCCACACATAGATCACATCTCAGTTTTTATATAATACACATGAGTACTCCTTGGCTATTCGTATTTAATCATCCATTACAACGTCTGACTAAATGGGTTTTCCAACTCATAAAACTCTTGTATGAATAAAGTAAACACACTCAAATTACATTTAATGAAATAGTATCCATAAATTAAATTGTATGAGATTAATAGTGTGGGTGTTCAACACACATAGAATAATATAAAAAAATTCATGTGTATCATAATATTCATTAAATCAGTTATATAAGATGTACGCATATCATATATATATAATGATTTAGGGAACATTTAAATAATTTTAATCACAACAAATATATTATTTGAAGACAAAATAAATCATTCATTATAATGAAAATTCACTTCATTACCTTCATCCAATAGTCAATGAACATATATAATGATTTGCTTCAAACCATTAGGAATTGTTTATCGACAAATTCAGCTTATTTTCTATAAATCCCACTAAACCAACTCTGTTTATCTTTAGTTACCCAAATATTTATAACTTCCCTTATATATATTATTATTTTTCAAACAACATCTAATTTCATCAAACCAATAATAATTTGGTAAAAGAGTCTACTATATAAGATCTATGTGAAGTCCTTTCTCTATCCTTTGAGTTCTATTTCAACAACCAAGGCTTTCTAATTTCATATTTCATTATTACCTTGATAATATTTATTAGATAAAATTTTAGGCATTAAGGATAGGATAATAGAGAATCAAAAATGAGTTATGTTGAAAAATTTTAAATTAATTCTACAATCTACATTAAATAATTATAACATAATTTAACCATCAGTCTTGAATATTTATCATTTTAATGAATATTTTATCGTTCAGTGGGTTGAAATGCATTCAAACTATACCTAACATATCCTCTCTGATAATATAAATATTTATAATTAAACCAAAATATATTTATAGGATACCAAATCCTCAACAATACTAGTAATAAACATAATATTAGTATATTGATTAAAATATAACATGTTGTCAAGATGTAAACTCATATTTTTCATAAACGTTTCAACCATTAAAATTGCCTTTTTTATCTAAACCAAAAACAATGGTATACTCAAAATAACATTTTTCATAATACTATTATATAATCCAACATTTATAATATCACAATTTATATAAAATCCTTGAAATTGTACACCAAGACCTATATGTAAATATGTAATTTGTGAATTTGTTTCATTGATATTGTTATATAACAACAAATTTTTTCTATACAATGCATATTACATAAAAATTATATATTAGATCACTTATCATCCCATATAACATTTAGGATTATAATTTTATAGAATTAGGAGGAAATAATATCAATGAGTACATTTCCACTAATTATCTACTTTCCCCTCAAAATAAATTCCTTATAAAGATAATATACTTTATTTCAAGGTAACATTTATATCTGGAACATTATATTTCAAAAAAAAACAACAACCATAAGGCCTATAGAAAATTATTTGAAAACATGTGATGAGAAGAATAGAAAAATTAAAGAACATATAAAGAGAATTATTTAAAATAATTTTTTTTGATTTCAAAACCATAGAACGATTTATGGTAGTATTTCGTGTGGCATAATAAGTGTTAATATCAAATAATCAACTACATACAAAAGATATTAGATTAATAGTCCATTTGTTTTTCATAAAATAGTTTACAGTAAAATGTAGAAGGAAATTTAATATAAGAAGTTCTTTTTTTATAATACATGAAAATCATTGAATTTAAAAAAGGCTTAAAATTTTTTCATTAAAATTACATAATCATTTAATTAAAAATGAATATCATTATCTTAAATTTTAAAATAAAATTATATTATTTAAAACACAATAGTTATTATATAGAATCCATAATGTTTTCTTGAGATATCATCTCCATTGGACCCTTAGAAGATCCTTTATAAGAACCCCTACATGTGGAATATCACATACAATGAACTTCTAAAATAATTCTCTAGAGAGCATAATCAATACCAAATGCATTGGAGAGATATATAAGTGTAATTTATCATCACACACGATTTTCAAGAACCATTTCATTTTTAAAACGCATTAAATCCTGAATTTTCATCACCAAAATCATAAAATGAATATTCTATCCATAAGAAAATATTTTTATATACTGATAAATTTTATTTCATTAAAACCAAATTTTCAAAACGAAAACACCAAAAACATTAGTAAATATTATTATTAATTAGAAAAAGATATAAGATTAAATTAATACAAATATAAAATATCAATCATGAATGTGGTAATAGAAGTTAAATTTATATAAATTAAAATAGAATATTATAATTTTTTCATTTTGTAAAGAATGAAAAATATTATTTAGAAAATATTTAATAACATGAATTTACAAAACCAGTGAATAAAACTAAAAAGAGTTATAAAACGTCCAATATAATTCATTTATGTCCATAGAAAAAGATCCATAAAATCATTTTTGACAATATTTGTTCAGTCTAAAATTATATTTTTTACTTTTCCATTCTCTTAGAATTATTAATCACACTTTTTCCAAAATACATGATTAATAACATTTTATGTCCCAAGTTATTTAGAATGTTTTTTATGAAAAATAATCCTTTACCATAAATATAATATGTTCTCAATTATTATTAATGTAAATAAAATTGTTTTATTATGATTATAATAATGAGTATGTGTCCAATAAATTTGATTAATAAATATCAGATTAGAATTTAAACTATTTCCTTCAAACAAAAAAAGAATTAATAATAAAAATGATACTTATATATGTAATATAAGACTAATACTCATAGAAATTATCATAATGAAAATCATAAGGAGTTCCATCAGTATGACTATGATTATAATTGTATTTGAAAAAATTATTTCAATAATAATGGAAACTATTTATATTTTAGTTGTGTAAAATAACATAACATCGAACAATCAGTTGTGATGATATTTCATGTTTTGGGCATCCAATACATTCTTAAAATACTTAGAAAAATATGTCCAGTGGGAGATAAAAATGGTAGTTTCATGGATGCCTATAAATACCCTGTCATTTGAAGATTCTGGAGAAGGTTTATTACATTCAATGTGAATTTTTATTAAATTTTACATTGAGTAAACAACATTTTCTTAGTCTCCCATAATCCTTTAGAGAGATTAGTTCTATGGAAACCATGTGATGATGTCTCCTTTAGTATATTTTTGAAATTTGAACTATATTAGATCATCACATCTATGGCATATAGGGATAAGAAGATTAGTAATATGATCCATCATATCGAGGGATTCCAGTGATAGGTAGATATATAATCCAATCATTATATCAGTGTCTTCTAAGTAAGGGAATATAGATCCATTTGGATAATATTATCGAAGAAATTTGTTGTCGAAGAATAATATAAATTTTTGTAAATATAAATTAATAGATACATTTATTCAATTATAATTATTACTATACTGTTATGGATAGATGAATTTATTCATATCAATAGATTTAAGTCGATATTACATTATTGTATCTATTTTATTATTGTTCTTTCATGATTTTTTTAGGATTAATTTAATTGAGTATTTGATAATCATATTCATATTACTATATTATATTTGGTTTTATAATATTATATCTTACTATGATAAAATGACATACAATGATAAATCATATCAATCATGGATCTGATGTTTTACTCTAATTTATTTGTATTGTTTCTAATTACGTGTATATCAATCAGAATGAGGGATGGGTCAATTATTATTACTTAAAGAGGAATCTTGTTTAATTAATTCATTAATTTAAAACTAATATTATTAAAAGTACAGTTCACCACCTTCATGTATATATAGAATTCACAAGCTATAGAGCCCATATGTTTTCATCCAGAAAATAATAACATAGATGGTCAAGAGATCATTGATTCAAATATCCATCTGTTAAATTACATTTTTATATTTACATTGTTTTAATAATATATGTTATGCTATGTTTTATTACTAAATTTTTTATAATTAGAATAATGTTTTATTCAAAAGTTTTAGGAAATGAATGTTTTTCTTTTATAATAGATGGTTTTAATGTTCGATACATATAAAATATAAATCATAACATACCATTTATCATGGATGGTGTTAATTTGAGTACTGGATAGATATGATGAAGAGTTTTGTTATCAACACTAGGGTTGATAATTTTGTTATGTTGAATGGAGATTATAAAACAAATGATTAGGATGTTAAATCCCATACACGTCAAAATAACATAAATATATATTGAAAAATATATTAAGCAACAATATTTCATGCTCAATAAAAAGAAGAATTTTTAGTCAAATTTATTCGTGTGAAGCTACTAACAGTATCTTGAAAAAAAGGTAGCAGTCACACATTTTATAACTTACATGGTTTTAGAAATTATATGATATATGGAAATATATGATTATCATGGTTTTAATTTTTTACTGGGTGAACTTGTCACCAAGTGGAACTAGATATATATAAATATCATTAACAATTTACTAACTATTAGTGACAAGGGATTGTATAATGAAATAATATTTGAGAAAATAATTGACATTATTCTCAATGAATGTGAATCCAATAGAAAATTTATAATGAAATAATAAAGGTTAATAATATACCCATATAATATATTATTGAAACATGGATGTAGTAAGAGAGTAAACTAAAAATAGATGTTGAGAAAGAAAAAAACACGAATAGTGGTGTTTCTTTGGATATGAATACAATATCAACTAAGGCGCATACTTTTGAAAAAAAAATTTAAATATTTGAGAAAGAAAAAAAAATTATCCAATTTTATTAAAGTATTTATAAAAATTTTATGAATAAATTAGATAAAACTGATAGAAGGATGAATAATAATTTCAGTAGGTCATATTTTAAAAACCAAAAAAATGGACATAATGATATATGTGATAAAAAATGATAAGTTACTGGTTACGAATTAAATAGATCTCTTAACATGATACTAGATTTTCCAAATATGAAGATGAATTATAGAAAGGAATGGAATTCATAAAGTAATTCAAAAAATTCTTATAAATCCTAAGGAAATAATTTTTAGGATGCCTCAGAAATTTCGATTGAATGTGGAGATGAATCTCCAAATGATACTTCAGAGAATGAATGTTTTGGACAAAGGAACCTAAGTCTTTATGCAAATGTTCCCCTATATAATCAATTATTTTTTATTGGGGTGTGAATTTTTAAAAAACATAACAACATATATTTTTGTTATATGTAACCTGATGGGAATAATTATACATCTTCAAATGAATAATCTCCATCATCCAATGAAGATAATACATTATCATCTTATGATGACATTTTCTACATTTAAAAATTAACATAAAATAATAATTATAAAATCAGAAGAAAAAAACATGATAATGTTAATTCAATAAATACTATATTAAATGGTAAATATCATTTAATTATAATTATCTTGGTGAAATGATTTCTAAAAATGTGAAATTTTATAATGATTTAGAAATTATTGTTTTTGTAAAAAATATTTTAGAAATATAACATAAATCTAAAACTATTAATTATCAATATAAGAATTCAGTTATTCAAATAATGTCTGGAATTTTTTCATTCAATAAAACATTTTAAAAGTTTACTATTATTATATAAATCATTGATAAAACGTGTCAATGAATCATTCCTCATGGTACAACATCCCAAATGGGTTTTACATATAAAATATCAATTTTTAGTACCAATTATTTTGTTCCAAAGGTGAACCATTGTGTATGAAATGTAACAGATGTGTGTATTGGAATAAATTTCTTTCCTTAAATAAATGTCAATCCCAAGACTTTAAAATTGCATATTTTTCTAAAAAAATTGGGATTCTTAATTTTTTTTCTGACATTTCGAAACCCAAGATAGTTTGGGAGCCAAAAAAATAATGTTATTGCTTTCAAGAAAACAATGATAGTACCAACTACGAGAATACATGACATATAGAAAGTGGATGTTCTAGGATTATTAATCATATCAATGAAATCCCTAGATATATTATCATGTTGAATGGTGTAAATGACACATTCAAAGATAATGGTAAAGGATATATTGTCAAAATAGGTAACATTGTTTTACTTGGTAAAATCTCAATATCTAATGCTTTATTTGTTAGTGGTCTTGAGAATATTTTTATAACTGTATATACTTTATGGGATGAAGGATACCTCATGATCTTTATGAATGATAAATTTTTATTACATAGTTAAAAGGATCAATTTATTCTTTCTCCCCATCAGTATGAGAATATTTATACCCTAAACATATAAGACCTTAGGATCGAAGAATTACCTTCAATAAGATCATGGAAGATAAGTTATAGTTATTAATTATAATGTTTCGAAAATATATCCTTATAAAAATAACTATATATATTAATAAAAGTCTTTTTGAGGATATACTAGATCATAGGTTTGAATCTTCAAAAGACTATGACCCATGTAAATACGGTAAACATCATATATCTAGTTTTAAATTAATTTGTGAAGTGTTAAATTCTGATTCTTTATAGTTAGTGAACATGTATTTATTTGGTCCTACAAAAACATGGAGTATTAAATGAAAATACCAGGTATATTTTATTTTTTATTATTACTATATAAAAGCTTGTGGCTATTCAATCACAAAGAAATATGAATCAATTTTTTATTTTAAATATTTTTATAGACAATGTTACAAATAGAAAAACCCGCTTCTTGATTAATATTCATTGAGATCATGGTGTAAAATTTGTATATTCTGGTTTTGAATATTTTTTATAAATAATGGTATTGAAAATAACAATTCATCACCTAGAACCCACAATGAAAATGGTGTTGTTTAATGAAAATATAGTATGATGCAGGAAATAACAAGAACCGTAACTAGTGAATGTTCAGTGAGTAATCATTTTTGGCATGATGTGGTTAATACATCTTATTAAATTATAAATAATTTTTTAATAGTAAATTTTGTTAATAGAAATAATAATTATTTTTGGAATGGTTGAAAACCAAATTTTTCTTAATCCATATTATTTTGTTTCATTTTATTCATACAGAAAACCGAACACAACTAACATAATTTTTTAATAGTACATTTCTAAAATGAAATATTTTTATTTTATTCCACTAATTATATGTCAAATATAATTTTATATAAAAATTATTGTAATTTGGATGAAAAAATAGATGTTAATATTAATTAAATTTACCATTTTGGTTACAATCTTCCTCAACCAAAATCTTCTGATGTGATTTCTGAAACAGATTTACAATATTTTTACAAAAATTAGTCTCATTAAAAAATAACTCATTTATGTTTTTGATGTTTTTCCTTAAAAATATTGTTTATCTTATGTTGAATACCAGACTATTCGAAACCCATGAAATCATTTGTTTCTTTGGAATCATCCAGGTAATAGTATCATTGGTAATGTTGATCAACAAGTAAGTACAAATCGTTCCATAAAGAAGAAATTGAATATCATTCTCTTGATTACCCATTTGAACCTAAGAATCTTGATGAGGCTTTTAATGATAAAGAATGAATCAAGGTTATGAATGATGAGCTCAATGAATACTAAATGAAACTGTTTTGTACATGGGTTGAACAACAGAAAAAAACTTTATTTTTGGATTGAAATTTAGTTTTAGAAACAAATGTAATGAAAATTAAATAATCATTATAAATAAATCATGACTTGTTTATATGGTTTATAATCAACAAGAAGGAAAATAATATGATGAATCTGATACAATGGTAGATATGGTTGACGATATTCATATTCCAATAGCATCCCCATAACTCATTAATTTCAAAATATTTCTAAAATGAATTTGAGGTTTTATTTTCTTAATGAATATGTTCAAGAGTATGTTTATGAAGAAAAAATCCAATTTTTCGGAAAACAATATCTTGTATATTTATAGAATCCTACCAATGATTTCTGTGGACTTCAATGTCCATTAAAGATTAGTATGGAAGGGAAATAATATTTTTTTTATAAAATATATTTTTAAATGGTGTTACATGTAAATATATATATATATATATATATTAAGATAAAAAAATATTATGATTATCAAAATTTATGTTGATGATATTATATTCATATCAACTCAAAAAAAATTCAAATATACCTTTTGGGATATTAGAAAATATATGTGTCAAATGAGTATGATGGGAGAGTGGAGAAATTTTATTTTTTTAAAATATCTCAATAACTAAGAGAAACTTCTAAATATCAACATCTGTATATAAAATATTTACTTAAAAATATGGGATAGGACAATACATGAAAACTTATTACTCTCATTGGTGCCTTAAATAATTAATATCTTCTTGAGTCTATGAAACCCGTTGATTGAAAATAAAAAGAGTTATAGTGGGATGATTAAATTATAGAACAACTAGTCATAAACTTTTTATGTGTCTTGTATGCTAATGTGAAATACATATAAAAATCTAAATAAATCGCACCAAAAGATGTAAATTTAATATTTTTTTTAACTAAAGTAAACTATGGATTTATGACATTTCTATTATTCATTAAATTTTTATAATCAAATTCTTTTTCAAAATGATGATATTAACGGTTTTTTAAAGGATAGGAAAAGAATATTTAGAACTACTCATTTCAAATGATATTCATTATTTTCTTGGTGTTATATAAAACATGACTCATTAGTACTTTCCACTTCGGAAGCGGAATATGTGGCATCTCAATGTTGTTTTTCTCATGTTTTGTAGATGAAACACACACTAATATAATATGGTTTTAGTTTGAATAAAATTAAATAATTTATGGTAATAATAGTTTAATTTCGTAAAGGATTACACGATTTAGTGATGTATCATTTTATAATTCATCGTAACATTGGAACAACATGTTGATTTTTTTTTTAAAAAATATTCTATATGATCGATTTGAATACATTTATCAACATTTTTTAATGATCAATTAAAATTTATCTTTCATATCTATATAAAATTTACCCATATTTTTAAATTAAGTTACTTTTTTAAATAATGGTTGTACATATCTTTTTTTATAATTATTTTTCTAAAACTTTTATTTTTTGAAAAATCATTTTCATATCTATCATTCTAGGCTCAGCTATTTTATATTAGAATTTTTGTTAATAGTTTTTCAAAACTATTTTCATGAATTAGAAATAATTATCAAAAAAAATTGGACTCAGAAAATTTAAAATAAATGTATCATTCAAAAATTTTTAATATTTTACTAAAAATGTTATATTCATTTTTCATGAAACTATTGTACTTCTATTAGATAAAAAACAAGATGAATAGGTAATCATAATGATTATATTTTCCACTTAGAAGGGTATTCAACTATTTTTAGTTATTACAATATTTCATTTTGATAGTTCTTTTAATTATGGTTGTTATAAATCTTTTAGTTTTATAAAAAACAATTTCCCAAAAAAATATTCACTTTTTTATTTCAAAATAGTATTTATAATAAAATAAATAATAATTTTTTAGAGCCACAGTAGATCAATAATTTTTTAATTCTATCATTAGAAAAACATTAATCAACAACATTTGAATGGTATTAATCTCAACCGTTGTATATGTTTAGGGAGTTAAATCGTCAACTCGATCGCATATATAAAGGGGGGTCATCCATGTCCCTCATAGTTAGTTCAAAAATATTACTATGAAATGACGTACATTAAAAAGTATCCTTTCGAAAAAGTTTAATTTATAAATGGTTCCCTGATTTCAGTTCTATGTTAGATGGAAACTGGTGACGATTACATGAAAGTTGTTTTATTCAGATAGAGGTTAGTATAAATAAATTTTAATGAGAAATATGAGTCTATATTATAAAATACTATAGAAACCCAAGGATGGGGATCAGTAATTAAATAAAAAGATGATTGTTTTTAACCTATATTACCCTATTAATGTTAAATAATTTTATGCCTCTGTTAAATATTTTAATTAAACTGGGAATGAAAAAAATTTCTATCATAATATATGGAAATGGAAATAATATTTCTCATAATATATATATAAGTGTAGTAGGAATATCACTGAATGGAGAACCTTATTTTCCATCACAAGAACATCCATATGATCTTGAATCTTTTAATTTGAAAAATGAGGATGGATATTTTTTTAACATTATGAAAAATTTTGGAATTTTTCACAACTGAATTTTGATAATTAGGTTGTATACATTTGGATGCAACAATTTATTATACAATGAAAGAAGATTGTCATACACATAATGTTTTATATTTTTTCATATTGGATTAATAATCCATATGAGGATGATAAATATTTCAAGATTCATCATTTTTACAATAAAAAACATCCATATAGATTTAATAAATTTCAAGATCATAATGGTTCCAACCATCATAAAATAATTTATGTTTGAGTACATGAACGTTTTTAATATTTTAAATAAGTAAATTATATAGAATTAGAATATTTTTTTCATCATTGATGACATGATGAATAAATTAGACATGTTTTTTATAATGAATCTTGAATGTTTTTCAAGAATGATATTGGTTCCATTTGGGAAGATTAACCTTCAATGGAAGATTATAAATGTGATAAGATGAATAAATGGATGAATTAGTCTCCCCTCCACCATCAAAAAAGAATGTGGAAAAAATGTCTGAGGTGATGTTTTTGATGGGCAGATAAAAAAGAAATCTTAGAAGAAGATGAGAGAAAAATAGGTCACACATTACTCAAAAAATTCCAGGTACATGAGAATACATGAGGAAAACATAGTAGAGAAATAAGAGAAGAATTTTTTTTAGAGTAAATGATTTCAATAAGATCATATTTATTAAAATCTATTTAATGGTTTGGAGATAGCCTTGGAAGTCATTCCTTTTTGGGAAAACACACAATTTAGGTAAATCCAAACACCATATTATATTTTAAAGAACCATATATTATTAATGTTGATATTCCATAAATATATGAGAACAGTAGAGGAATAGTTTTTGAGGAATAAATAGTTCCAATAAATCTATATGATCTTCAAAAAAAACAGGTTGTTTTGAGAATGAACATATTGCTCAAGGATGATCTTGATATAGCTATTCACAAAGATATGGATGGGAATTAACAAGAATAACATTTTTATGGAAAATATTTCAATGATAAATAAAAAATTAATTAAATGAAATAAATAGAGAATAATATGTAATTGAATATGATGAAATTGAAGAAGGAAAATATGGAGAGGATGATAATTTGAAAGACAAAAATGATGATCATAGTGATAATAAATATGATGATAAAGAAAAAAATAGAACCGATAAGTCTTTATTTAAATCAATATCATCTTCATAAGACATATCTTTTAAGGCTAATTAGGATGAAAAATTATAAATTAATAATGAAAAATCATCATCATATGATGTGAAATCATCATCAATGATAAAATAACATGAATATAAGTATAATTAAAAACTAATGAAAAATTTTAAACTCGTTAGGATGCTGAGATCCATGATTATTATTACGATAACGAAGTGGATGAAAATGATTCCAAATAAGATGAAAATGAAATTCCAATGAAATATAAACGGAATGGGAAAAATTGAAGGTGGTATAAGATAAATTCAAGATCCTATGATTTAAAAATATCAATCTAGTTAGTAGAAAAAATACAGTATAAGGAGTTTATTTTATTATTCATTCTAAGAAAAGGCTAAAAGGAATAATTCCACATTTTCCACAGATTGAAGAAATAGGGGAGTTATTTTACGAAATCATATGTCATAATTCATAATAAATAATTATTTTAATGGAGTTATTGATTCTTATTGAGGTAGATTTGAAAACTCTTCATGAAATCTATCACACTCATAAAAGATCTTGTAATTTAATGGTGAAGAGGAATCATCACATTGATACAAATATCAAATTGAATGATGAGAATTTTGATGATGTTAATAATCTAATGAATGTATGAAATGAATCCTTATGTAAATTGTCTAATGATATTGTAGATTTGGTAATGTTTTTGAATCATTTCATTAATACATTTGATAATCAGGAAGAATAATTAAAATATCTGAAAGGGATGATCTGATAATTGCAGTTTGAGATAACCAGAAACAAATATTTTGAAGATAAATTTAATGTTTGATGAATCAAAATCATAAAATTTATGAAAAATTAAATATTTTAGAATCCATAAAATATATTTACATGGAAAATTTTATGAAGTTCAAAAAGGATAGAATAGAATTCAAGAAATTAAAGTACTTCATAAAAAATCTAATAAAGGAATAATTTTTTTTCTGAAAAATTTTAGACATTTATCTTTAAAAAAAATTAATTTTTTATTATTAATAAATTATTATCTTTATCCAAATATGAAATGTTGAATAATTTCCAATTCTGATTTATTGAATTTTTTTTTGGATTCCAATTTAGTTTATAATGACATTTTGTATTGTTTCTCTGATAACATTTTTCAAGGGACAATAAATTTTATCCCCATTCCATTAAAAAAATAACAAATTATTATATTTTAATACAAATTGGGATAATTATTATAAAATTGTGAAACACATTTACAAAGAGGGAGATAATTATTTAAAACAGAGAATAAATTATTTATGGGGATATTTTAACACAAATAAGATGTCATCATAATCATAAAATCTATGAAACTTACTGTAGTTGATCATAAATGATTAATTCTGAATAAAAATAAATAAAATGACCGAGACTATAAAAATTTCAATGTTATTATTTCATTTATGTTTTGTGATTATTCTTTTATAAAAGGGGGAGATTGTTCACCATGAAAATATATTTATTAATTTTCCATTCCTTTATTTTTGTAATCACTTACACTTTTTAAAATACATTATTTGTAACATATTAGGTTCAATTCTTTTATAATTTTTTTCTCAAAAAAATATTATTTTACCATACTTGAATAAGTTTAAATGAATTAAAAAAGTAAATTTATATTTTTTTGTTATTATTATCATAATCAGTATGTGTCTAATAAATTAGACTCATCATTATTATATTAGAAGTTATATTATTTCCATCATACTAATGGAGTCTTAAAAAACATTACGATAATGAAACCATATAAATTATACTAATAATCATATCATTTTTCATAGTGAAAATCATAAGGAAGTCCATTAGACTGACTAAATATATAATTGTATTCAAAATATTGGTTTCTAATGTAAGGAAACATTTCTACACTATAATGGTGTAAAATTATATAAAATCGAGAAATCAGTTATAATGGGATGTCAAGTGTCAGGTGTCCAAGTGATTATGAAAAACATAGATAAATATCACCCCTAGAAGATCAATATTATCATTATTGGGAACCCTATAAATACAAAGTCTTCTGAAGTGTTTGGAGATGGTTGAATACATTCAATATAAATTTTTATTAAATATTTAATTGCATGAATATATTATTCTTAGTCTCTTTTAATCCTTCATAGAGATTTTTTCAAAGGAAACATTGTCAGGTTGTCTCTTTTATAAACTTTTAGTAGTTATAACTACATATGATCATCACATCGAGGGATTTTCGGAAATAAAGATAAAGAATATTATCCATCAAATTTAGGGCTTCCAAGTATTGGTCGACATACAATCCAATATTCATATTGAGGGCTTCTTTGTATAGTAATATAAACCCATTCCAATCAACGTATTTAGGGATTTCCTTATATAGGAAAGACCTAATTTTATGTATGTATAAAATAATGGCTACCTTTTTTAGGGTTATTAATGAGCATACTCTGATGGTTAAAAAAATTATTCCTTTTAATATTTATAGGAACTTCTTACTATATTATATCTATCTTATTACTTTTTTCTGATATGTGTGATTTTCCACTTCATTTAATAGAAATGTTGGTCATCCCATTGAACATTCTATCTTATTTTTTGTTTTATCATATATAATATAATTATGATAAATTAAAATTATATAATAAATTATATCCATCTAGAATTTTATATTTTTCTTTGATTTAATCACAATGTTTCGAATTACATTATATAAATCATACTGAGGGATGAGTATGATATTTTTACTTATATAGGCTTTGAGTTTAATATGTTTAATTTTGTAAAATATTTTTTTAAAACTATAATTCATCACCGATTATAAGTATATCATTAAAAATATATTGAGATCCTACATCTAGATATAAAAATATTGATATCGAAGAAAAGTATTTGGAAAGAAAATCATTGAAACATTTAAAATGAGGGATTTGAGGTAAAGTGTCCATTATGTTGAGTCCAAATTGCATCACATATTACCCGTTTTATATAAAAAATTTATCAATTATTTATTATCTTAAGAAAATTTAAAGGTTTAATAAATTATCAATATACAGTTAATTCAATTTATTTCAATGAAATATGTAATTTCATTATCTATGATGTCAACCTCAGGAATTTTGAGGATGTATCGCTCATAATTTCAAATGAACTTCAGTGTGTTAACTGTGTCCAAGAATATAATAATATTTAGACACTAGAATAATAAAAAATGATATATTTATAAATATTATAAATTAATTCTACCATTAAAACCGTTCATAAAAAAGGTTATGACAGTGTAATTACATTACAGTCATGGAGATGGTAGCCCTTGCATATACATGAATAACGCTTCCATTTTTCAAAAAAAATAGAGGAAGAATGTGAGTAATATTTTATATTTAGAAAATTATGATATTTTAATGAATATAATATATATATAATAAATACATAATTATAAAACTATATAAAAGTTAGTGATGAAAAGGGAAGTACATCTTTTTGTGAGGTTATACTCCATCGTACAAATGAAAAGTGGTTTCATTTCATATTTGATTGGAATATGGAGATTACATAACATTAATACAGTTTCATAATAACATCTTATTATATAGAAGTCATTAATGTTATTATATAACAATTATTTGAAATATTTTGAGGGGGGATTTTCAAATAAAACTAATCCATTCTGTTAAATTTTATACATACTTTTTTTAAAATCACCTTTTTTCTAAAACATTATTCCCACTAAAATTGATATTTATCTAAACTAAAACATCAAGAAAACTTTTATGGATATTAATATGGTGTTTCATTAGAGACTTCTTGAGATATATTATTTAAAATTTCTCAGTAGGGGAGGATAGATTATGTAATTTTTAATGTGAGTGTTGGGACACTATTAGAATTTCATAGAGTATAGAATTATGATAAGTTATTTTTAATTATAATATGGTCACAAATTGGTATATTTTAATACATAATGAGTACGATTCTCAATAATGTAATCCTAACAAATTGGACTTGTTACATAATGTTTACACCATTAACACTTAGTTTTAACCCCCCTCCCTTTTTATCCCTAAAGGGATTAACATATTGTTTTATCATTAATGGTTATATATTTATATATAATGTATAAATTGGTTTATAAATAGTACTTTTAGGAAATTTTAGACAGTTTAATATTCAGCTTGTGTTCTTGAATCATTTTTTATAATAATCAATAAAACATTATATAAAATAAAATGTCATTAATGTCATGTTATGAACTATTCAAATATTTTGACATTATGAACATAAAAATAGGTGTATAATTGAAATATAATATTTTAACCATAAATAATTTAATGTAATTATTCATAAAATTTATGTGATATAAAATTCCATCAATGATTTTTTTCTATTTTTTTTCAAAATCAATTACATTATATTTTCTACTTCTTTCATATAAATTGTGTCGTCATATTAAAATATATTAAGGAAATTAATTATTAATCAAATTTTTATAAAATTACAAATAAAATAATAATTTATTTATAATAATATTATACATTATTTTTCATTCAAAAAATATTTTTTCTCTATGTGAACATATAAGAAAAATTTAAAAGTAAGATAGTTACATTTTATATTTTTATTTAATTAAAATGATATTTATGTCATTATCAAATCAAAAGGATTGAGTGAAAATAATTTCTAAAAATATGTAAAGACCCGACCCCATTTTTCCATAGATAGCTCCCTATTTCATTATATTTTCATGATTAAAATATTATGATATCCTAAAAGAACGAATTAGTTTTGTACATTTGGGAAACCAGAAACGTGAATAAGTTCACTATAACGACTTTAAAAGAAATAAAACATATCAAATTAATTTTAATCAAACATAATAAACAATATTATCCATGCGATTGGTTCATAGTATTCATCTTCACCGCTTAGGGAAAAATAAAAAACAAGAAATGGGGGATCTTAGATGGTCATGAAAACAATTTAATATAAAAAAAAATTATCGAAAACATAATCATTGGTCATGATGAATTTCTAAAAACACATTCCCTTAAAAATTATACATTAGCATAATATGGTAGGAATGATATATGATTAAATAAGGACAAATAAATAATTATGAGAGATTGAATCATAACCATTGAAATTATACTAGATGAATAATCACATGGTTTATCAGTTTCTAATACCATAATTTGGTAATTCTTAGTGTCATACTTCTGAAATATATTGTAAAGGCCACAACCAATAAGTCTAAAAAATAATAGGGTATGGCCTCTACGAACACCCAATTCTATTTGGTCGCATGAGTCCAACCGATTAATTAAGGGGCTATAGAAGGACCCACCCACCATTTTATATGTCCAATTATTTCCTTATACAAAAGGGCTAAACATAAAAAACTTGAAAATATAATATATCATTCCCCAATATATACTCATAAACACTAACCATTCTTAGTAGTATGGTGAACTGTATCAGGATATAACATCCAATGTTTACATTATCATAAAACACTTAATACAATGTATTAGATAACAGACATAATATATGAACCTCAATAAGACATAATATTCAATGGAGGTGTCGAATAAGAAAACATACTCTAATAATATCATTGAGAAATTTTTGAGAGAAATACACCTTTACTTTGAAAAGAAGAGTTCATTTGGTAAAATATTTCTGTAAACCTATAAATGAACATATATAGTATTTCAATGATTAAATGAGTGGTTTTAGAAAAAAATTATTCTTAAATCATATTATAGAGTGAACATGAAAATATGAAATATTTTGTGATGTTCCCTTGAATCATGCTTGTCTATTGAAATGAATTGAGAAATATATTTGTAAAAAAATTAAATCCACATAAAAAAGAATAATTATGATTGGTACTTATATATAGAACATTAAAATATAATCTATGAGGAGTATAGAAAGATAATTAAGAATTTAATTTGGATTAAGTGAGGAAAAGAGTTACACGAAAGAAAATGGAGGTTCATGTAAAAAATCCTTACCTTATGTTTGGATGTGATCTTTACTTGATCTTAAAGACCTGGATAATAAAATCAAATCCATTAATTAATTTAATAAGAAACAAATATATATGTATATGATTTATTATAATTTTTTTATGATCATTTATGGAATTCTGGATGAGTTATAAGATATAAAATTTTAGCATGGGAGAATTCGATTCTAATGATTTCATGATCATTATACATGCATATGAGTATGGATGTTGATGAGAAATTGTAATAATTATATATAATTCAATATATATGATACTAGTTGATATAAAAACTATTAAATAGTGATATATTTGATTTTTTATATGGTATGATGTTGAGTAATTAGATAGAAAATTTGTCACGACATGTCCCCCAGGCCCCGTGTCGTGACTACCCCAAGCCCGCCATCCATAGGCCAGGGGCTGGAGACTAGTACCAGTGGCATAAATCCTTAAACTGGGAAGGAATTTCCTTTATAACATAAAAATTCCCACAACAGAGTACGAGCTATAAACAAAACACTAAATTAAAGTGTATACAAAAGGTGTGATGAAAAGTAAAAGGGGGAAAAATACAAGCCCAACTGTAAAGTACAAGGAAAATAAAAGTACAAGTACTTGAAAATGGGAAAAATTCTCTTGGATAGTCCACCATGAAATCCTACATGATGGGTGGGTACAGATAGCCTCCACAACACTCCACGTACGTCTGTCTCCTCCGTGTATCGTCACGCCCTCTGGTCCACCTCTGGGTACCGTCCAGTCCTGTTACACTTAGCCCCAGTCAGCGATGTCTGTCGTATGCATCCAACACAACGAGGTTCGGGCATAGCCCGTGTAGGGATGAGTATAAATGTACTCATTAGGGACCCTGAGACCCTCATATGCTCAAAAAACCAATAATGATAAACCAAAAAGTATAAAGTCAACAGATAACCCCAATTAGGTATATCCCATACATATACCTAAGTTATCAAGTAATCCATCCAAATCATGAGGTAAACAAAAAAGTTACTAACTCGTCTCAAATCAGGATTTTATTCTAGGGGTAGTATCAAGTAACATCTCCAGTCACATTGTCGATGCCCCGACTGCTGGAGAACTCCTCTTCTATCGAGTACAGTGGGCTTGCCTCATCACCAAGGAACTTCCCACTAACCTTGGACTGCTGAGGTACTCCTCCTGTCGAGTACCATGGGAATGCTTCATCACCAAGGTGCTCCCCACCATGGGTCTGCCGCGTCACAAAGGCACTCCCCCTCATAGTCTACTGGGGTACTCCTCCGGTCGAGTACCATGGGTCTGGTACATCACCAAGGAGCTCCCCACTGTGGGTCATCCGTGTCACCAAGGCACTCCCCACTCTGGGTCTGTTGCGACTGACTCACGGTACACGAAAGGAGGAGTAACTCAGTAGGATATGTGGGGGAGCACCCTGGTGATGCGACAGAGCCACAGTGGGGAGTGCCTTGGTAACATAGAAGAACCACGTTACTCGACGGTAGGAGTACCTCAGTAGTCCAATGTTAGTGGGAAGCACCCTGGTGATGCGACATGCCCACTGTAAAGGATAGAGGAGGATTTCTCTAGCAGCCGAGATTTCGACAATGTGACTGGGGATGTTACATGATACTACCCCTAGAATAAAATCTTACTTTTAGCTAAGTCATTAACTATTGTGTTTACCTCATAATTGGGATGGATTACTTGATTATTTAGGTATATGTATGGGCCTATACCTAAGTGGGGTAATCTGTTGATTTCATACTTTTTGGTTTATCATTGTTGGTTTTGTGAGACCATGAGGGTCTCAGGGTCCCTACTTAGTGTCATTATACTCACCCCTGCATGGGCTATGCCTGCACCTTATAGGGTTGGATGCAGACGACAGACAACGCTGATCGAGTATGAGTGTACTAAGACTGGATGGTACCCTAGGTGGACCACACTGTGTGACGGTACACGGAGGAGACGGATAGACATGGAGTGATGTGGAGGCTATCTATACCTACCATTCAAGTTGGATTTCCCGGTGGACAATCCAGGATCCATTGTCACTTTTTCAATTACTTGTACATTCAGTTTCCTTATACATTACAATTGGACTTTTATTTTCGGCCACCCTTTTACTTTTAAGCACTCCTTTTTTATAGAGTTTTACTTATTGTTTTTTTCTAGATCATACACTATTGTGTGTGTTTTGATGTTATAAAGGAAATTATTTCCCAGTTAAGGTATTTATGACTTTGGTGCTAGTGTCCTGCCCGAGGCCTATGGAATGCAGGTTTGGGTAGTCACAGCATTGGACCTGGGGGACGGGTCCTGACAAATTCGTATCAGAGGAGTCAGTTATACCGTAAAACATAGGGCTCTAATAATTTCTGTGACGAAATAGTGTTAAGTGTAGTGAGTGTGGTTTTCAGTTCAAGGGGTCCAGTGTTGGTGCGGTGACCGATGTATCCATACACCATGACCCTAACTACTGATTTCCGACTCAGTACTCGAAAAAACTGATTGCGTGAGTGTTTTCAAAAGTTATCGTTGTGTTAGCTCAACCATTTCAGCTCACCAGGTATAATCTTGGATCAAGTCACATCTTTTTCACTCAGGATGCCTCCCCGCAAATCACCAGCTAGAGCCCAGAGAGTTATATACATAGAAAGCTTGCCGAGTGACAAGGCCTCGGTGCAGGGCCCTCTTCCAATGGAGGCACCAGCGGTACCAGAACCCATTGGGACACCGATTCCACAAGCACCAGTAGCATATGATGCACACTGCTTTAGCGTGTTGCTCGAGATCTGGCACGAGAGACCTCCCATGTTAAAGAGAAAGACAGACCCGCAGACAGCTGAGGAATGGCTGCAGGCTGTGGTCAGAGTCATTAGACTGGTAGGGACACCAGCCAACCTCATGATGATCATTGCCGCGAGACTCCATATGGCAGCAGCAGGAAGATGGTGGATCCTGATGCTCCAGGTGGATGAATAGGTGACACTACACTGGGAAGACATCGATATCCTGTTTCAAGCGGAGTTTGTCCCAGCCACCCTACGTGCAGTGCGAATACAGGAGCTAATTCACCTGCCATAGGGCAGCATGACGGTGGGACATTACTCAGCGAGGTTCACCGACCTCTTGTGGTACTCCACAGATATAATATGGGACCTATTATTCAAGTCGCGAACCTTCAAGTGGGGGATCAGGTGAGAGATTAGGGTTTCGATGATCTCCCTTAGCATCCTGACGTAGACAGGGGTGTTGGAGAAAGACCATATAGTGGATAGTTTCCTTGCGGATAATTCTCCAGCAGCGAGACCCACCACAAGTTGACATGTAGCAGAGTCATATATAGCTTGTAGTAGACAGATGTCGCAGAGTTCCAAGTGGACCAGGCCCATGGGTGGACAACTGCATGACTTAGGATTTGTTGTGTGGGTAACCTGAGGCAAATGCATACATGCTAGGAGCAGTCAATGTTTCTTAGGCGGCAGGCAGGGTCACATGGCTCGTGACTATCCGACCAGTAGTTTGGATGATCAACAGATGGTGGAAGGACCACCCAGGAAGAGACAGAGATTTGATCAAGTCGGTCTGTAGGGTGCAGGTAGATGTGGAAGAGGATATGGTTGAGCCACTGGTGGTGGACGATGATTCAAGTTGTTAATGCCACCACCACCAGGAGGTCCACCCCGAGCGTAGGGAGCTGGTGGATAGGGGAGATCTTAGATCTAGCCAGTTGAGGCTAAAGATCATGGTTCTCCGGAGATGATTCGATGTATGGTCTGTGTCTACTCCACCATAGATGCAGTTCATATAGACATAGGTTCCATTCACTATTTCATTTCCATTGCCCTCATTCAGAGATCGAAGATTCCGATGAATCCGTTTATTCGATCCTTACGGCTAGACGAGGCTACGAGAGAAGACTCGATGATTACACACTGGTGCCGGTAGTGTGAGCTTACTCTAGGAGGTGAGTGTTTCTGCTGGGGTCTTCTCATAGTGGCATCGAGGCCTTATGATCTCATTGTGGGTATGGAATGGATATCTACAGTCGATGCTCAGATCAACTGTATTAGGTGCAAAGTGTGGTGTGTCTGCGTGGATGGGACCAGGTTTACCTTCACCGGCGAGAAGGGAGCCTTTGTAGCACAGGACAAACTTACTCGATGGAGGGTGCAGCCAATCTCTCATCAGTTGGCCGGACATACACTCAAAGCAGTTGATGTGGAGAGTCCGAGATATCCTGTAGTGGTGGATCTATATGCATATGTTTTCCTTGATGATGTTCCAGGACTACCTCCTCATAGAGAGGTGGACTTCTACATTGACATATACACCTAGACGACACTGATATCTACACCAGTGTATCAGATGGCTCATGAGGTGATTCGTGAGCTGCGGGTACAACTAGAGGACTTGCAAAGGAAGGGATTCGTTTGGCCTACTGTTTCTCCCTGGGCGGCCCTTCATCTATTCGCCATTAAGGCGCCTAGGAGCTTTAGGCTTTATGTCGACTATCATCACCTAAAACAGGTGACTGTGAAGAACATATACCCACTCACAAGGATTGACAACCACTTTCATTAGCTGAATGGACAATAGTGGTTCTCGAAGATAAACCTTAGATCCGGCAATCTCCAGATAAGAGTTAGAGACGAGGATGTGTAGAAGACAGCTTTCAGATGTCGGTACGACCACTAATAGTTCTTGGTTATTAATTTTGGTGTAACCAAGGATCCAATAGTGTTCATGGGACTCATGAGAAAGATTTTCCAGCCTTACAATGATCTCTTGGTATTGGTCTTAATCGACGACATTCTGATCTACTCGACTACTGAGGAGGAGCATGCCTACCATTTGCAGGTAGTACTGGACACACTCCGAGAGCACCGGCATTATGGTAATCTCTCTAAGTGCCAGTTCTGGATTAGAGAGGTTAACTTTTTGGGACATGTTATCTTGGAGGATGGAGTTGCAGTGGATCCAGCAATGATTTAGGTGGTATTTGCTTTGGATCCGACCAGGAGTGTGATAGAGGTACGAAGTTTTCTGGGTTTTCTTGGATACTACCATAGGCTCGATCCTGACTTCTCCAGAGTTACAGCACCACTATCATCCTTGATGAAGAAGGGGAATCACAATGTGTGGTTGGAAATATTCCAGCATAGCATTCAGGAACTAAGGCAGAGGCTGACTGGTGACCAAATCTTGAGGCTTCCAGAGGAAGCCGTAGGGTATGTAGTCTATAGTGACACTTCATGGACCAGAATCTGGGGTTTCCTGATGCAGCAATGATCAGTGATCGTGTATGGTTCTCGATATCCAAGACAACATGAGTTGAACTACTCTCCCCATGACCTGGATTTAGCAGCAGTTGTCTTCTCCTTGAAGATGTGGTGACACTATCTGATGGGTGAACGTTCTACCATGTACTCTGATCACAAGAGTCTCGGGTATATCTTTTTTCAAAAGGACCTGAACGAAAGATAGCGGTGATGTCTTGAGTTCCACCAACACTATGACTTCGAGAGAATTTATACTCTTGGAAAGGGGAACGTTGAAGTAGATGCACTCATCAAGAGATCTCGTATACATCTTCTAGGTGAGGTGACAAAGTAGTTGGCCTCTTAGCAGATATGCTTTGTGGATAGAGGTGGAGCATCATTCCTTCAGTCCTTTACAGTCACTCCCCCACTTATTCAGCGAGCAAGGGAGGCACATCATGGCGATGCTGACTGCGAGACACGACGAGCTCAGAAATCCACAGGGCAGGCACTTGATGGATTTTCATATGTTGGAGAGCACGATATCCTTTTTAAAGGGCGTACTATGGTACCAGTGTCACCTTAGGAGAAAGTGTTGAGGGAGTTCCACACATCCCCTATAGGAGTACATCCAAGAGTGGAAAAATGTATCAGGACCATTGAAGACAGTGCTGGTGGCTCGAAAGGAAGATGGAAGTAGCAATGTTTTTCTATCGATGCCTCACTTGTGAGCAAGTGAAGGTGGAGCACCAGGTACCAACATGCTTTTTCTTCCTTTAGAGGTCCCAAAGGGGATGTGGGATTGATATCCATGGAATTTATGATAGGACTTCCACGTACATCTAGGGGTCATGACTCTGTTTTGGTGATCGTTGATCAACTAACCATGTCGTCCCACTTCCTACTGATCAGAGACCAGGGTTCAGTAGAGAGCATGGGATACCTATATGTGCATGAGATTGTGCAGCTACATGGAGTACCTTAATCTATTTTCTCTGATCATGATGCGTAGTTTACTTCCTGGCTATAGAAGGGGTTGCAAGAGGCTTTCTGGACGCAGCTTCGTCTGATCACCACCTTCCATCCTCAGATGGATGACCAGACTGAGCGGAACATTTAGACCCTAAAGGACATGTTGCATGCTTATGTCCTCGACTTCAGTCATAGTTGGGAGAATCACTTAAATTTGGTGGATTTTCCATACAACAACAACTGTCACTCCACTATAGGGATGGAACCTTTTGAGGCATTATACAGACGACCTTGTAGATCAACTTTGTGCTGGGATGACATAAGGGAGTTAGTACTAGTGGGACCAAAGATGGTATGAGAAACCATAGAGAAGGTGAAGATCATCCAGGAGCAGATGAAAAGTACACAGAGTAGATAGAAGTCATATGCTGACAGAAAGTGGAGACATATGGAGTTCAATGATGGTGACCATGTCTTTCTACAGGGATCACCTCGACTAGGTCTATAGAGATTTGGCCAAGGCGACAATTTATCTACGAGGTTTGTCGGACCTCTTTAGGATCCTAGTAGTGTTGGTGAGGGGGCTAACCGCTTAGCTCTTCCACTTCATTTGAACCGAGTGTACGACGTCTACCACGTATCTTAGCTGAGGAGATATGTGCAAGATCCTTCTCACATCATAGACTATGGGGAGATGGACGTCGACGATGGGGAGACTTTCATGGAAGTTCCCACGGAGATTGAAGATTGATAGTAGCGGGCCCTACATGAACGGTCGTTACTTTCGGGGCGCGTTCACTGGCAGCATGGGATCCTCTAGGAGAGCACATGGGAGCGGGATGCTCAGATGCGTGCTCAGTACCCCCACTTGGTCTAACAGTTCGAGTTGTAGCTTATGGTGATGTAAAGATCTAAGGTGGGGAGAATTTAAAGACCCATAAATTTTGTGGAAATTTATTTCTTAAATACATGGTAATTTTATGAGTCTTCAAAAATAGATGACATGTGATTCTGAGGACCGGTGTGCCCGGAATCGATTTAAGAGTTTTTGGTACGTTTTGTAAACGTATGTGCAGGTTTTTTTATAAATTTTGAACCGGTGCATGAAATTGAAATTTGAGGGCATCGTTGAACTCGCAGCGCCTGTATTTGCTTAAGGAGACTTTCACATTGATAGAAGTGAGTCTAGAATAAAAGATAGTTTTTGGGTTTTGTGGAAAGTAACAAAATAAAGTGACCATCACTTTATCTTTATTACATTCCATGAAAATGCAAAAATAACTTTTATTCTCGACTAACTACAGTAGAAGTGAAAGTATCCTTAAGAGAATAACGGTGCTTTGAGTTCAACAGTGCCCTCAGAATTCAATTTCGAGCACCATTTCAAAAGTTATGAAAACCTGCTCGTACGTTTACGGAACTTACCCAAACAAAACTTCAGAAAATTATTTTAGGCACACCGGGTCTCAGAATCATGCGCTGTCTATTTTTACGGACTCGTAAAATTCCCATGTATTTATGAAAAAAAATTCCATGGAATTTCCAGGACTTTACAACATTGGTGATAATCATTTTGATTATTTTGGAGATATATTGATTGTTATGAAATAATTTTGACGTTTGAATTATTATTAGAAATATGAAATGATTTTAGAACCTTTTTATATTTTTTAATAAATATATTATAGTTTGTTTCAACCATAAAATTTTTTCATAACCATATATGACGGAAAAAATTATGAATAATGGTTTGTCATCAACGAAGGTTGAAAATCATCACAAATGGGATGGTGAATCCCTTTTTGTAAAAAGAGAGCGAGATATAGTAGTTTTAGGATGAATATTAAATTATAATGATATAATTACATTATATATATTTTTATAAAGTTATGATGATTATTTGGGTAGAGGATGTGTGCTGAAAATAATAAAAGAATCAACTTAAAAGAAATTAAAACTGAAAAGGAAGTGGATTTTATATCTTCTGTACTTCTCCATTAAAACCTTATGAAGTGAAGGGGTTTTATTATTTTTTTAACCAAGATATCCTAGAAGTGATGATAGATTATTGAAGTGTGTTTGTGTAGAAAATTGAGAAGTGCCTAGGATTAGAAAAAGTGAGGATAAGAGAGGGTGAGAGGTGGTTTGATAGTGGAGAAGAGGGGTGATTTTTTAAAATCTCATTCATTACATTACTATTTTTCTTAGGACAAGAAATATTGTTGATTATTGTGACAAAAAATAGTAGTAAGTTCATGTTAGAATGATCCAATTGACATTTACATCATCCTTTACACAAGAATGATTCATAAAATCTTTTTTTTAGAATATTTCTTAAATTAGAAAATTTCATTATTCACAAAAAATTATTGTATTTCTAAAAAATCCAAATAATTCACCCTAACCATTATTCAAGTTCTAGAATTCAAAAATAAACTCTATTTTACCAAAATATTTTTCTAAATAGTAGAATTTGTTTTAAATATAATAATTATTTTCTTGAGAAATACAGTTTTTTAATTCATAACTGATTTTATTTTATATTAAAAAATTATCTGAGGTATCATAAAATTTTCCTAAAAATTTAGAAAACCAAATATTTCTATAAGAATAAATTTTATGATAATAAATTTTATTAGTTGATTAATTTAATATTATTATTAAATATTTATTACTCATAAAAATACAAACACTTAATTATTAATTTATAAAATATACACTCTCATTTATAAGGTACCATACTTTTATTTATACTTTCATGGGTGAGGTTAAGAGATATATTACAATACATAAGGGTAAAGTTACAATTTGCTAAAAATATATGTTGATCCTATCAGGCTCATAATATAAAAGTTGTGAAAACCATGTATGTATTTTTTGAAATTCAAAACAAGAAGAAACAAAATTATGTTGAATGGAAATGTTATAAATATATCCTATAAAAATGTGTTTGTTTTAAATGGACTCAGTGTTGCATGAATGGTATATTAAATTTATTCTTAAATCATTGGGGTGTTACATTCTTCCATCCTCACAAAAATTTTATCCTTAAAATTAATAAAATGTTACCACATAAAAATATTGGTGTAGTTCTTCATCATATGCTCATCAGTCACCCACGTCGCCTCTAAAAATTTTGGATTTTCCAATTTACCTTTTCTAGCTGAGTAATATGATTTCTTAAAACCAATTCATTAGTGTCCAGATCTTGACAGTCTTTTCACATTTAGATAATTCAGGTTTCAATTCTATTCCTTTAAAAGTGACTACATTTGTCGGGTCTGTTATGTAAATTCTCAACAATGAGACATTGAACACATTGTGTACCATAGAAAGTCTAGGTGGGAATTACAAATGATAAGATAAAGCTCCAATTATATCTGTAACATCAAAAGAACCAATGTACGTGGGAATCTGATTCCTTTTCTTCTCAATTCATATAACACCCTTCCCTGAATTCACTTTTTGGAAAACATGATCTCCCACAGGAAATTCTGAATCCTTCCATTGATTATTATCATATCTATTTTTCATGAGTTGAGCTACTTTGATATGAGTTTGAATATTCTTTACCATATATGTAGTTTTATACACATGCTCTGGTCCAACAAGATTTCTTTACCCAACTTCATTCTAACTTGTTGGTGTTTGATATATATTTGTGTACAATGCTTTAATGCCATTTGAATGATATAATGGAAAATAATATTGTTGGAAAACTCCAAAAAAGGTAAATACTGATCCTGCATAACCTTAATTACATGATAATATGATCTTAAAATGTCTTATAATGTTTGGATCGTTTATTCAGATTTCCCATCAGATTGAGGGTAATAATAAGTGCTCAATAGGACCTCAGTTTCCAGTTATTTTTGATGGAATTTACATATTATTAGGGGAAATTCTGGATCATAATTAGACAAAATCGAGGGAGGTCCTCCATTAATACTAACAACATAATTGATAAAGTGTCATGAATAACAATCCAATGTGAAACCTTCCTTATAGCTAGGAAATTTTCCTATATCGTATGTCGATCAACAATTACCCATATTAGATATTTATTTATAAGTTTGGGTAATCTAGTGTCAAAATCCATGGTGATGTCAACCCACATCCATGTACGAATAGGTAGAGGCTGCATGACTCCTCTTGGGTGTTGTCATTCAGCCATAACATGTTTATAGTCTAAAAATATTGATACATAATAAACAATTTCCCTCATCGTATTTTCCCACCAAAAAGGTTCCTTTAATTCTCCATAAATTTTAGTTACACCAGGGTATATAGAGAAATAAGAGAAATATAAATCATTCAGTGACTTATTTATCATATTGGGTATTGAGGGAACACATAACAACTTCCCAAATTTTATAATTAAATACTAACACACAAAGTCATCCAACATACCATCATTCACATCTATTATTTCCTTTTATAGATTCTTATCACAAGACCAATATTTTTAATGTTTTCTCCAATAAGGATGGTTGGGAAAGGAATTAAAAAATTAATGATTTTTTTGCATTCTTGGATTATTGAAAAATCCATCTCCACTAGATCCATGAATACATGAACCATTTCAATCATCATTTTGTTTATTTCTTGTTTATCATTCCTACCCACTACATCAATTACCTTATTTTCCTTTCCTAGGTGGTTGTGTATGGAACATTCATAATTATTGAGTATCCTAATCCATTACCTTTTCCTCATGTTTATTTAATTCAATGAAAAGCTATATTTCAAGATCATATGATTAATATATATCACACGTAATTCACCATTGAGATAATGTCCTCAAATCATCAGAGTAAATATTACTACTACTCACTCAGTATACTGAGTTATGTTGTTCTATTCATGAGTTTGTAACTACAATGGTCCATATAAAATGAATATATGATTTTCTATAAGAACACATCTGTATACATTCATTGATGAATTTATGCAAATAAAAAATCCACCATTTCCTAATGGATGTGTTTTGATCAAAGTGATCACTAATCTCTTATTCAATTCATCAAAACATTATTCACATTCTTTTGTCCATTTTATCATAACACCTTTATGATTAATAATGGTTAACCGATTGTCTAATCAAGATATTTTTTGAACAAAATGATGATAATTACCTACTAATCCAACAAAACTACATACCTTGGATACATTCATTGGTGAAGGACATTCCTAAACAGCGTATTTATTTGCTGCATCAACTATGTTTTCATCCTTAGAGTCAATATTTCTAGAAAAAAACTGTTTGAATCCATAATTCAAAAATTCTAAATATCAAATATGACTTATTTTTATGAGTCTTTAGAATAATGTGTAGTTGATTCTCAGGGTCTTCATAGATTTTGGATTGCACCAAGATATCATCAATTAATACCACCAGGATGTCAGTAATATATTTCTTGAAAACTCCATTCAACATATCCATGAAAACATAAATTGAATTAGTCATTCCAAAGGCATAGCGGTAAACAAGTAATCCCCATACATGGTTAGAAATGATGTCTTTAAAATTTTTTCCTTCCTCACATGCAACTGAAGATATTCGGATAGAAGGCCAATCATTGAAAAATATAGGTCTCTTTTAATTTTATGATATAAATATTCAATCTGATGAAAATGATAAATGTTATTTATTGTAATATAATTTATTTCTCCATAGTAAATTCACAACTTCATGGATCCATCATTCATCTTAACAAAGAGAATAGTGGGTCCCCATGATGAAACATGAGGGTTGATAAATCCTTTATCACTCAATTTCTCTAGTTTTTTATTTAGTTCTACAAATTCCACAATTTCCATTATATAAGGGGTATTGGTTTTAGGTTTTTAACTATGAATTAAATCAATAGATAGTTGAACTTTCCTCTCTAAATGATGTCTAGGATAATACTCTGATAATAAAGAAATATATTCATTCACTATAGGTACATCCTCAATTTGAAAATTTCTTCCCTCACCAATTGATATATCATTCACTTACTCAACATGAATTTAATTCAGTCAAGATACAAGGTGGTCGATCTAGATAATAATTAGATATTCATGTTTATTCTTTAAATATAACATTTTCAATACATGCCTCACAAATAAAAATTTTCTTCTTCATAGAACAGATTCTCGAATCATACTTTTAATCATAGTCCACGCCAAGTATTGTCAATGTTAACGATAGTTATAATTATAAATTAAATAGATAATGAACATTATTGTTTCATAATGGGGATTCCCTGACACATACCTTTTACAATAAGACATCCCTTAGGGGTTTTGAATGACAACTACCATATTAAATATAACTAGAAATATATATTTTTTAATGATAACTAGGATGATATAAAGAATGTAATGATCCAGAATCAAATACATCATTTATCGAGTTTGAGGAATAAATTATAGAACCTTCTACCACATCATTAAGAACATCAAAATCCACACTTGTGATCATATATGCATGGTATTTCTACCTTTTCATTCTCTATGTAATGTTTCCATAACACATTAGACAATAATTAGAATAGTATCCCATATATTTACAATATTAACATTAAACATTGGTGGATACTTTATTTCCCATTAAATCTCAATATTGGTGGCCTCTCTCATCATATTTGTAATAAAATCATTTACCTTTTATATAGACTCTATGATGTTTCTTTCTATAGGTATCACAAGATGAAAGAATCCCATTTTTATTCTTCCCTTTATCCAATCATCGCGCTTCCACACTCTTATTTGCTCACATTCCTTTAAAGTCATAGGACCTAGAGGATTATTTCTCTTTCATGTTTTCTCATTAGACTATATCTTCAAATAATGAGAATGTCTGATAAACCAGTTCTTTTTGGAGGAATAGTTTTAAAACATCAAATAATCATTCAATATTTCTACTTGGATTATGTATGTAGTCTATGGAATTGTTTCTTGCCTTGTAGAATTGGATTTATACATCAAAATACAATCATCCTCTATTTATTTCAAACTCCTTAAATGCCACTCCATATCCACTCACTGTTCTGGATGGAAATATTTTTCAAATAATATTTTATTCAAGTACCTTCCTTAAATGATTTATATTTCATCCTTCTTCTTTATATTTTGAATCTATGACCACCATTTTTTCACATCTCCGAATAAACCAAAAACTTCTATGACAACCATCTCCCTTTTTTTACATCCCATAGAAAGAAATATTTTCTAAAGGGAAATTATCCACAGCTTAGCAACAAATGGGTTTTTTAGTCCCATTGTGTGATGGTTGTTATTTTCACATAAAGTGGCCTTATATTTCACCACCATGTTGTGGTTCAGGATGCTCAATACGGGTTAGTTGGTTGTTCATAACCTGAGTTACTTATCCCAGAATAGTTTAAAGCTACTCATCACTTGACACAGCTCCAAGACTAGCGTCATTAACTTGAATTAGAAGATAATCTCGTCATAGGATATTTGATATCATGTTGCTTCGATTCATTACACTAGAATCCACTTCTAAATAATCACATACACTAAATTATGTTATAAATAATAATGCATGTCATGGGAACTAGGAAAAAAATTAACATAAATAGAAATTTTATGCATGTCTATTATCATAATCATATGCATGGTAACACTGAGGACCTTACGTTCAAAGCATTCATAATTGATTATAATTATAATTTGAATTATCTAAAAATTATCCCCCAAGAGTGCCAAACTAGGTGTATAGTATTGCTTGTTGTTAGGTACCTGGTTACCTCGAATCAAACCAAGAACCACTTGTAAGAGTGGATACTCCTAGGAATATCTATACAAGAACCACATCCTATTGTATTATCCAAATAAAGATTTATTTGACGAAAATATCCACATAATACATACCATTCAAAATTTTTTGGATGTTATCGTATACGTATATTCAGTCTCTACATTAGGGTTTTGTTCCATAATATATTATCTCTAAATCTATTTTACATGTTTTCTACTAAACATACTCTGATACCAATTGTAAGGCCCAGACCCCAGCTACCTAGAGCTAGTACTTTATTTCATTAAATTGGTAGCATTACCAGAATGTCATATCCTGAAGGAATGAATTAGTTTAATAGTTTTGGAATACTATATACAAACATAAGTTGAACATTACAACAGGAACATAAATACAACATATTAACTTCTTCTGAATCCCCCATAAACTCTTAGATTATCCTTTCAAGTTATTTATAATATTTATCTTCATCACATGGGATAAAACATAAGAAAAAGATAAGATGATATTCTAAGTAATTGTATGTATTTTATCATAGGTAATCATAAACATAATCACTCGTCATACTGAATAATAGAAAACACTTTCCATTAATAATTATACTTAATAATAATATAGTAGGAATGAAGCTGATTAAATAAGGCCTTGTAAATGATCACTAGATATTGAAACACATCCATTTGTATTACAATAGTCGAATAATCACATGGTTTATCAATTTAAAATACCATAATGTATGAATTCATATTTCAGATCATCTGAAACCTATTATCATGGCCTCAACCAAGAGGTCTAAAAATACTAGGGTAAGGCCTCGACTAAAACTCAATTATTTTTTGTCTCATGAGATATACTAATGAATCATGGGGATATAGGCTTCCCCACTTATCAATTTTCATGTATAATTAATTCCTCATATGAAAGAGAAAAAAATCCACATGAACATTTGAAATAACTTTCGCCAATCTATACACATAGACACCCACCATTCTGAGTAATATCATGAATGGTATAAAGATAGCACATCCATGGTCAAAATGGGCAAAAACCATTAAATGTAATATATTTCATATAGAAATAATATATTAACATTAATAAGACATAAAATTAAATATAGGTGTTGAATTAGACAAAAATACATTATAATATTGTCATGTAATTATAAGATAAAAAACCTTTTCTTTGAAAATAAGTGTTATTTTAGAAAAATCATTGAATAAAATCGTAAATTAACTAATATATTTTTTCATGAAGAAATATTTGGTTTTATAATAATAATTTTTGCTTAAATCATACTATAGAGTGCACTTTAAAATATGTAATAATTTGAGAAATTCTCTTTGAATTTGGCTAGTTTATCGAAAATAATTGAGAATGATATTTATAAAACATTTAACTCCCCATAAAATAACGATTGATTAATATTTGTAGAAAAATATAAAAAATTAAAATAGATTCAATGATGAGTAAATGATAATAATTAAAATTGTAATTAGCATCATGTGACCCAATCATTAACCAGAATGTAAATGCAGTTTCGAGTCGAATACTCTAAACATATAACTGAATGAGTATTGAACATGAACATAACATCCTGGATCATCAAATTAATTAATTAATTAACTAATAATATTTTATAGATGTATATTATTTATTATAATTTTATTAAGATCATATATGAAATTTTTGATGAGTTGTAAGATACAATTTTATTTCTCAGGAGCGTTTGATTCCTTTGTTTCCATGATATGTATACATGTATATGAATATGGATGTTCATGTGAAATCATTATAATTATTTAGAATTAAATTTAATTTATTCTAATAGAAATAAAGAATATTAAATTGTGATATAATTCATTTGGTTATATGGTATGGGAAATAGGTATTATATATATCATTTTTGAAAATCATTTATATTATTTTTGCGAAATATCAATTGTTACGAAATATTTTAGTTGTATGAATTAGTATTATGTTTATATACTATTTTAAAAACTTTAATATGAATTAAAATATATTATTTTATTTTTCAACCATAAAATTGGTTTCATGAAAATTTTTGATGGAGAAAATTATGAATGAAGGGTCTTCATCCTTGATGATTGAAAATAAGCACCTCAGGGATGATGATTTCCATTCATTAAAAAGAGAGATAGAGATAGTAGTTTCAAGAATGAATTCACATTAAAAAGATATGAATAAAGATTATAGATGAAAACTACATTATAATGATCACTTGGGTAGAGTATGTGGGGGTATAATAATAAAAGAAGAAACTAAAATAAATTAAAAGGGATAAAAGAAGAGGAATTTTTCTCTTGTGTACTCCTCCTTGTGAACCTTCTCAAGGGAAGGAATTTTGGTATTTTGGAAAGAAAAATAACATGTGGATGTGGGTAGGGAAAAGAGAAACATATTTGGGAATAACATTAAGAATCATCAAGTCATAGATAGATGAAGAGAAAATAATGGGATGAGTGGTTTTTATTTTGGTGGGAGGGGTGATTTTTGAATATCTTATTCATTATTTTAATATTTTTCTCAAAGAAATAGAGGGTGAATATTAATGAGACAAAAATTATTAATATGATAATTTATATTGGAACAAATGTCCATTTACATCATCCATGAATCAATCATAATGTAAAAAATCACTTATTTAGCATATTTCGTAAATTATCAAATTTCACAATTCACCAAACATTCTACTGTGTCATAAAAAATCCAAAATTCAGTCAAACCAATTTTCTATTTTTAGAATTCAAAAATGGACTCCATTTTATCAAAATAATTATTTAAATAACAGAAATTATATTCTTAATTAATATCATTATTTACATGGAAAATAGAGATATTATATTTAAAGATGATTTTATAATACATTCAAAAATTATCTAACATCTCAAAAAATTATCCTAAAATATAACGAAAATGATATATTTATTTACTAATAAATTTTTTGAAAATAAATTTTATTAATTTATTAATTTGAAATTGTAATTAAATATTTATTACTCAAAATAATACCAACACTTAATTATTTTTTTATAAATTTCTCAGTCTAAATTATAGGGTTCCTAAATTTTATATATACCTGCATGGGTGAGGTTAAGGGTCATATTTCTATTCATAATGGTACATTATTATACATATGGGTGAAGTTACTATTCACAAAAAAATATATGTTGATCCTATCAGACACCAAATATTTTATTGATCACAAATATGTGTGTTAGTTTTTCGAAATTCAATACATAGAAGTAGCAAAATTATGTTTAACAGCTCAGTTATAACTATCTCATATAACAGAGTGTTTGTTTCACTAGTACATGGTGGTTCATGAATTCTATATTAAATTTATTTGTAAATCGATGGGGTGTTAAAAAATATATGAGTAGTTTTGAACTCCATTCATCAACTAGGGTAAATTAAAGTGTAAGCTATATTTTGATGTCTCTTCCAATTGTTTATAAAATTATGTAACCAATTTCACTATAGTGGACCCGACCTTAGTATCCAAGATCTATTGTCTAAATTATTACCTTTGAATAATATATAATAAATCACATCACAATTGATCGAATAGTTTATTATTCTTGGTGAAAAATATATATACATGATGTTCACGATACATATTAATAGATAAATTACACAAATTATTTTCTTTGTGAATGAAATTATTCTCCATAGGTTATCTTTTCATATTTGAAGAACCATTGTGGTGTTATGTTTTAACAACATTTTGTATTTATTGAAAACAAACCCTTTTTGTTGAATATTTTATTTGATGTACATGATGATGAATTTATTGGTAACTGGAAGTTGTTATTATTCATTATTATAGAAATAAAGATGTTTATTAGTTTGAATTAAGTTGTTGAGTTTTAAAAAAGTTGGTGTGTTTGAATGAATATGATGAGTTTGAAAAAATTTGATGTGTTTGAAATATTTTTTGATGTGTGTCATGACAGTATTCATAAACTTTCTCAAACTTCCAAAAAAATAAGATGATTCTTTTCTGATCAAGAAGTTATCATAAATCATGAAAATAGTCATTATAAAATATTTTTAGGTAATGGTGGAGAGGACTGAAGAAACTATAATCACTACAAATAATGATGGAAAAATCATAAACAACATTCTACACAAATTAGAACATCAATTCTTAACAAATAGAAACCTAAATTCTTCACACATCAAAAAATGAATTCTTCACCAATAATAAACTGTATTTTCTGCAAATTGGACCATGAATTCTACAAAAAAAACCTAAATTCTACGCAAACCAGAACATATATTCTACAGAAATAGGAACATGAAATCTTTATAAATCTTAACATGAATTCTTCATAAATAAAAACATGAATTCTAAACAAATTAAAACATATTTTTTTAGAAATTGGAAACACATTTCAATGAATGTTTCTTTCAAAAACTGGAACCATGATCCTACATTATTATAATGAGAGTTATATGAAGTGCTCAAGAAGTAAAGCATTAATTTAAATTTTGGGTAAATCTCATAGAAATATAATTATGTTTGTAGAATTGAAATATTGAACATTAAATACAATAGATTCGTGGAGTTATTGAGATTTAAGGAAGTGGGAATGATTTCATGTTTCCTACTTTTCATTTTTGTGTTTCCTAAACATATTTTCTCAGATCATCTGTTCAATTTTAACATTGACACCCATACAAAAACGGTGGAGATCTAATGAAATCAATGTGAAATGTTACCACCATATTGAAGAAGGATTATGTGAGTGTTTGAGATGTGAAAAATGGAAATCAATGTTACCATACTGAGAAGCCCCAACTAATCCTAATTGGACTAAGGATACAGACTGAGCGTTTGTTGAGCAGATTCAAAACAGTTTTTATTATTCTATTTGGCTTAATTAATCTACAAGAAAACATCGTAAATTAATGGGTAGTCATTATAACATTTCCAATCATGAGAAAGAAGGTTTCAAATAATATTTGTTCCCATGTTGTATTCACTTCTTTATTATAGTGTATTTCAATAGACCCAAATGAGTGGCTATAACAAGGACTTATCTTCAAACATTGAGGTAGAACCTTGTTAATAGTGTGTACCATATTTTTTTTACTATTCTTTCGTGCAAATGTATTTTTAAAGGATGATATGAAAATAAATATTAACAAGTTGTAGTGGTTACGTTTCTTAATGTTATGAAACTTATAAATATAGTACATCTAATTCTACCCCCTTCATGGTTTTTATTCGATCTATGGAACATCAATTTGTATCAATGAAAGGTTCCCTTGTTGAATTTTAATCATCTATAATATCAATTTTTTCAATAGTAATGTAATTCCTACATTTTACCGATGAATTTATTATAGTTGAACAAATAGAATCATTCATACTCTCACATATCTTGGACTAAAAGTTGAGGACATTGATACTATTGGTTTTCCACTTATTGAGAATGATTCTTTTATAACGAATGATGATAAACGAAACATACAATTTCATTTAAAATAATGAAATGCAATCCATATGTCTATATCAGATATTATTTTCTAATGGTTATGGGTTTAAAATACTTCAAAAATTGTGTAGTACAAGCTTTAAATTTTTTTCCAAGTGAATACTAATATTATTGAATCAATGGTAAAAATCTATCGTACTAAGTATGAAGAAAAAGAAAGGATTTATGAAGAAACATTTTATTAATACTACATAAGAGTAAATGATTTTTTTACATCATCAATGGATATAGAGATGTCTTGTAAGATTCTAAAATTGTGAAAAAACATATGAGAAATTTTTTGGATAGGTTTGATTCGAAATATAATGATTTAGAATATAAGGATAGTTTATCACTTGATAAATTTCATTACAATCATTTTTCATATGTAATGAGGAAAGGCCCAATGTATAAAAAGAATATTAAAATGAAATGGTTTTGGAATATATGGGACTGATGATTATCAAGGATATTGTAGAAGCATATCCTTTTGAGTCAAAAGATAAAGAGGATGATGAGATTTATGAAAAAAATCATGCTTCTCGTATTCAATTACTATTGAAGAGGATGAATAAAGATTGCAAGAAGAATTCCTCTCAAATGTTTGGAGTGTGGAATAATGGGGAAAATTTCTATAAATTTCCTGATGAATAATGTTGAAAAATATTGAGATGATTCCGATGAAAGATCACGATGGAAAAAGTGGAACCAAAATTATAAAGAAGAGAAGTCTTCTAAAAAATTCAATAAGATTTCTTCTTGAAAGAAAATAAGGTTGACTTGTAAAAATTTTGAATCAGACAAAACTACATTGATTCTTCTAAATTAGAAAATGGTGAAAAATTCATAAATGTCATAAAAAAATTTAGAAAATAAAATACTCTTTAGAGAGTGAATAAGGTGGTGAAAATATTATATAGAGTATTAGATTTGAACCAAAAATCATACATGTTTTGAGAAAAAAAAATATCTCAATGTAAAATTAGTGTAATAAAGAAGTATTTTGAAGAAGTTTCTAGTGGAATAAATGTTGTCATCAAGTTGGAGGATGAATACATTCTTGAGATTTTATGTTAAAAACATATAATTACTAAACATGGAAAGATTGATGAAGATCTATTAATGAGGTTGTAAGAGAATTAAGAAGTTTTCAACAAGTTGCAATCAAAACATCTAGAGTAAAAAAAATACCTTTAGTAAGATTAATGAAAACAAAAAAGCTATAAATGTGAAATTTGAGACTTTTAAAATTGTTGATATGGATCATTAAGAGAATCAGGGGAAATATTCTCTTCAAAAAATAATGATTCAATTGATTCATCTTATATTTTAGATTATATAAAAACTATTAGAAATGCTTGGGTGGAGAAAAAATGTCAGAAACCTTTAATATCTATAAATGATAAAAACAAACACAATAGAAAAGATGGTTGAAATCCTGAGTATGTTAGATATTAAAGATGTTATCTACCTCAATGATGTTTATAAATATAAAAATTATTAATTAATAGAAAATAATGACTATAAGGATATAGCTAGTGCTATAGAATCTATGGGAATATAGATTATAATTTTTGGAAAAACTTATCTCTAATCGGATGAAGGTTTTTAAAAAGTGGAAGAAATAGTTTTAGAATAATGAGTAACTTTACTATCTCATAGAAACATGAATACTTGAATACATAAGATGTTAGAAACATTCCAAAAAATAATAAATTTGAATGTGTGGAAGATGTTTGTGGAAGAAGTGATCAATCCAATCATCATGTAGAAAGATGTATGAAAATCCTTTGAGAACACGTTTCTTATGATGGGAATGAAAATAAATGTGAAATTAATAAGGACGATGGAAGATATTTTTTGTATATTCGGTTTTAAAATAAATCAAAGAAAACAAACCACAGATAGTTTAATGTGGTTTTTCTTCACATAAGATCATTGATATAAAAATTCTGGATCATGTGGAATGACATTATGGGGGAGAAGCTACATTTTGTAATGATGGATTCATAGAAATCATAGGAATCAGAATGGAAGAGATTTAAGATAAAAAATTAAAATCCAATAAATTTCTAATTGAAGATGGGTTAAAACATAAGATACTTATTGTTTTTCAACTCTGTGATGATGGAAAAAAGTAATCTTTAGAAAAGATTCTTTTATAATAAATTTTTCGAATGATGGAAATGTTATAAAAAATGAGAAATAAGCTATGCGAATCTCTACCAAATTTGATAACTCAACAACTCTTGTTAAGTGGGTATGGAAGATGAAAAAAATTGTGGTACCAAATTTATAGGCACCTTGGTATGAAAATTATAAACAAACATTCCACTGTAGATATCATTTATAACCTAAAAACGTAAAAAGAAGGGCTAAACATGTTTGAATTACTTCTCTGATGGACGATTGATACAAATTCATAAAACACTTCAGATTTAATTAAGAAAAAAACATCATCACATTCATTCCAATTTGTGTTAGATAATGAATCCTAAATGAAAGAAAGTAAATTTTTACAATATCACATTTATTGATGATTTCACTCGGACGACCAATATAATTTTTATGAAGCATATGTTAGAGTCTATTGAAATGTTCCAATTATTTCTAAAAAATTTCGAGTAATAATTGGGGGTTTCTATAAAGAAACTGATAATAATAAATGGTACCAAATTCAAAAATATTTATTTTTTAATTTATATGATAAATAATGGTGGTAAACATCATTATAGTGCTCTCTATTTTCCACAACAAAAAGTAGTAGAATAAAGGAAGAATATATTCATAGTGGAAATGGTAATAAGTATGTTATTAGAATACATACATTCAATATTCTGTTGGGGAGAAACAATTAATAATACTATACATGTTTAAATCTAATGCTTTTGGAGACTGATAACCAACATGAATCTTTAAGAAATATGGTATAACAAAAAGACATCATTGAAATACTTCAATGTTTTTGGAAGTTTGTGTTTTCTGAAAATTAAAAATCTAGATATGGAAAAGTTTGATGAGAAAGCTGAGGAAGTAACTTTCATGGGTTATTCAAAGAATGGATGGAGTAACAAATACTGGAACAAATTTTTAAAAGACTGTTGACTCATCTGATGTATTGGTAATTAAAATCATATGTTCCTCTAAATATGTTCATAAGAATTCTGAGTATGATAAATCATAGAATCCCCACAAATGTGAATGTACCTCAGATGAGTCACACGGTAAGGAAAGTGATGTTGGGAAAGAAACCATGAGATTTCCGACATTACAAAATTTTGTTAAATATGAAAACATTATTGGGAATTATTAGGCTCTAGTTCAAACAATAAGGATGTTAAGAAAAGAAAATCAGAAATCAGTTATCTCAAAAGTTTAACCATGATATTATTTAGAGGCTATTCAACATAATGAAATGGTGGTTGATATTAAATAAGAGTTTGATCTAATTGAAAATAATGAAACATGGGAACTTGTTCCAAAGATAGAAAATAAACATTTTATCAAAACTAGGTTGGTGTACAAATATAAAATGAATGATAATGGAGAATATTCAATAAACCAAGGAAGACGTGGTTGTAAATGATATGCACAGGTGGAAGGTATGGATTTTGATGAATCCATTTCCCCTGCTGCATGGCTATAGACTATTTGTAGTTCTCTTGTAGTTGCTACTAATCTTAATAACAATATTTATCATATAAGTGTAAAGTCAATATTCTTAAATTGTGAGATTTAGGAATATGTTAACATTAAACAACAGTGTGTGTATTTACATGATATATATGAAAACAATGTTCGCAAATTAAAGAAATCCTTGTGTTGGACAAAAGAATCTCCATAGGATTGGTAATTGAAGTTCCACAATTGTTTCAAAATGAATAATTTTTATAAAGGAAAAGATGATAGAAAATTTTATGTGAATGATGTTGACACTGAAACATTAATTTTATTTATTTGTGTTCATCATATAATTTTTGATGGGGATAAAGAAAAAGGTTTGTGATGAGTTTACTAAGGAGATGAAGGAGAACATTGAAAATTCAATGCTGGGAGAATTAAAATTCTTCCTTGTCATATAAGATAAAAAATGAAAAAATATATCATCTTGTATCAGGAAAAGTATTATAAGAAATTGTTAATGAATTTTGGGATAACTAAATCCAAATAGGTTTCGTCTTCTATTTAACTTATCACAATGTTGTGTAAAGATGAATCAATATTAAATTTGAATTAGGAAGTCTTTCTAAATTTTATAAGAAGTATTCTTTACCATATAGCTTTATGGACTGATATTATTTAGGTTGTGTGTTTATGTTCCAGTTATCAATGTATACTGAAAGAATCAAATATGTTGGCTACAATTAGGATATTGAGATATGTCAAAGGAACAACTTTAAATTTGTTGTTGTATAAATGAAATAATGAGATGGAGTTTCATGGTTATACTAATTCTAATAGGGATGGATATTTTAATGATAGAATGTAAACCTCAGGGGGGGAAAATTATCCTTGGGGAATATTGTAAGAGATGGAACAGTAAGAAAGAAATCTCAAAAAACATTAAACATTTCTGAATTTGAATATGTTGTAGCCACTCAGGATTGTACTCAAATGTCGTGGATTATGGTAAAATTAGATGATTTAATGTAAATGTTTCTAAACCATCGAAGATACACTGTGAAAATCATATTGCAATTGAGCTTTCTAAGAATCATTTCCAACATTAAAGATCAAAACACTAATGATATAATGTTACAAATTATAAAATATAATGTTTCTACTGGATATGTTTTGCTGGAATACACTTCAATAAGGTATCAAATTGTTCATATCATTACAAAATTAATGTTTAAGGAATGTTTTATTAAATTGAGGCTACTATATCTTGTTCAAAAAACTTTCAGTTCTTCCTATACCACACAATGAAAAACCACACCATTCATTAGATTGTATTGATAATGGTGGAGAGTTGGAAAAACATTTTTCATTGTACTGAAGTATTTTTCATAGATTTACTTTATAAAACTGATGCTATTTTTGATATATAATGGGGGAGGTAAAACGAAAATTGGGAGGGAAAAAGAAAAGTGAAAAATATAAATATAAATGTAATGGGAGAGTTTGAGTAATGTGGAGTTTATCATTACATTTCTAACAAATTTTTATTCCTCCACGGGATGTAAATACTTCAAAAACCTTACTTTAATCAGTAGTGTAGTGTCAAGACACTCTATTCTAAGAAAGGATATGTTTTGATAAACGTAAAAACATGAATTGTGAGAATGTTGAGTCATGAGAAAATTCTGGGAGTTTGAAATGTTGTTAACAAGGGTTATCAAAAAACCAAAGGGGGAGATGGAAGAAACCTTTTGGTGTGTTTATCAATGATTTGTATATATTGACAAATAATCTTGTTTGTTGAAGATGGTAGTTTACATAAAGTAATATGAAGTTGTTCATTGATGGAAGTTTTCCTTTCCCATAATTAGAGAATGAAATAAGTTGATGAGTTTGAAACAAGTTGCTCTATTTGAAAAAAGTTTCTATGATTGATTAAAGTAGATGAATTTCAATGAAGTGGATGATTTTGGAAAATATTGATGAAGAGTGAAAATTCATGAGTTATAAATTTTCTAAAAAATTATACACAAAAGTAGAAATTTTTTTCCTGATCATGAAGTTCTCAAAAATATTTAATGTGTTCATTATAAAATCATTTGAATAAATGGTCGAGAGGTTTGATGAAATAAGAATCACTGTGATAAATTCTCCACAAATTGGATCCTTAATTAAACACAAATCAGAACCTAAATTCAATACAAATCGAAACATGAATTCTACATAAATCAGAACCAAAATACTTCATAAATAAGAAATTGAATTATATAAAAATCAGAACCTAAATTATGTTAATATTGGAACATGAATTCAATATAACTCATCACATTAATTCTATACAAATTAGAAGTTATGTTCATCACAAATCAGAACATGAATTATGTAAAAATCTGAAACTCAATTTTTCACAAATTGGAACATGATTTCTACAAAATTCAGAACATTAATTGAGCACAAATAACAACATGAATTCTAGAAAAATCAGAACCTGTTTTTTGAATAAATCCAAACCACATTTCTGAAAATGTTTAATGAAAACTATGTACAAATTTTTTTATCATGTTTCTAATAAAATATGAACAACATTTATGAGCATGTTTCTTAGAAAAATCAGAACCAATATCTAGAATTATCATAATCCAAAAGATATGAGTTTTTCAAGAAATAAATAATAAATTAAATTTTTTTATAAATCTTGGGGAAATATAAAGAGTTTTGAAGAATTTGAATATTTAATATTAAATGTGATGGATTTGTAGTGTTAATGATATTTTTGACAGAATAAAATATTTCAACTTTGATGCTTTTGATTTTCATGTTTCATATACATATTTTCTCATATAATTTATACATTTGTAACATTGACACAGGAAGAAAGGTATATCTATGGAGAATTAAAATTAAAATGTTCCCACCAGATTAGAGATATTTTATTTATGCATTTGTTAAGGGAATAATAATAATCATCCTTACCATACTGAGAAGATAGAACTTATCCAAATTGGAAAAGGGATTCAGACTGAGCACCTGTGGAGAAGATAAAAAAAATATTTTATTATTTTGTTCAGATCAATTGTTTTTTAGAAAAACTTGTAAACTGATGGCATTAATTATATTCTTTCATATCGGGATATAGAATATGTCTAATGGGAGTTGGCATAAGTTGGATTCACCTATTCATTTAGTGGACTTGTATATACCCACAAGAGTGGTTATGGAAAAGACGTAGGTTTTATTAATGGGTCTGATCTTTTAAAATCATGTGTTCCATAATAGCATTAGTATTATTGCATGTATAATTATTTTCTAAAAGATGACAAGAAAATAAATCATAACAGGCAGTAGGGATTAAATATCTTAAAATTATAAACCATATAAAAAGCGAACAACTTATTCAACCCCCACCCCTCTCAATTGTTATTAGATCCTTGGAACCTATATACCAATCAGATATTACATCCCCATATCTTGGAAAACAATTAAATTGTTAAACATAAGCTCTTAGATGCTCAGTATGCGTAAGAAGAAAATATAAGATATGAATAAATGAGGGATAATCATTATAGAATAGTAAATAACTCAAACACATTCCATTTACTAAATGACATGAGAATAATATGGTAGGAATAAATGATGATAAAATAATTCCATATAAATAATGACATGATCATGAAACATATCAATGGATATTATAAATGATAAAATAATAACATGGAATACCAAGAAATTAATTCAAAATAAAGGAATGGATAATGCCGAAACATCGAGGAATTGTTTCAGGAAATATAATATTTTTGAGTCCTAATGGAAAAATTCTATATAAATGGGAAATGCCTCAATGAAAACACGATCTAGTTTGTCTCATCAATCCCACAGATTCATAGAGGGATATAGTGTGGTCCACCCATCTCCTAAAAATTTAAATGAACTATTCATAAAAAATATGTGAAACAAAATAATCACATTCATTCATATTGAAAAACTATAAAATTAAACTTTATATTTTTCCCAAATAAATAACAACAATCATAAACTATAAATGATTAATATCATGAATTATAATAAAATTATACATCATCAGTCAAACATACCACAAACAATCCAAAAAATAATAAGGATGATATCAATAAAACATATCCCCATTTTATCATAACATCAATAAATTTTTTATGCTAGTGATGTTATAAAAAACGATAAAATTTAAGTGAAAAATTTATTGATGAAAAGAAACATTTCTCATTGAAAATATTTGTAAAACTAAATGTTCATAATATATTTTAAAACTTATTTTATTTGAAATTAACCATTAAATAATTGTAAAATAATATTAAAAACATTAATTAGTCATTATGGTGGAAAATTCTATTCTAGTAAAACTTGTTAAAACTAATATTTATTTAAAATTATCATAAAACTCCAAATGAGCATTGTTTTGAAAACCTCTTGAATATTCCAGTCAAATTTAGATAATAAAAAATTCATTATAAATATATTTAATAAATTATTTTTAAAATGTTAAAACAATTTGATAAAATATTAATTGAAAAATTAAGTTTTGATTAATATTTATTATTGAATAAAGAGAGATAGAATGTTTCATTTTCTAAAAACATTTCCTATATTAATTTAAATTCAAAAGACTGGAAGAATTGTACTATTACTTGAAAATGATCATGAATAACTTGAGGAAAAAAGAAGTTGATTTCAATATTTAAATTTATAATATTTCTCTAAAGGGAGATTAAAAACAAAAACATAAAAATGATGAGATTGTGAAATATTCCTTTATAAAATTGTTAAAAATCAAATTATATTCCCCATGAATGAAATAACATTAAATGAATCTTAAAATACCATAAAGATAAATGAGTTCATGATATGAAATACAAAAAGGCTAGTAGATACACCACACACCCAAAATTCATGTAGAATGTGGAATATATCTCATTGAAGTAAATATGAGATGAGAGACCCTTATCTAACATCTAATTTCATTCACATGTATCAATACCTCAATCTTTAAGATAAACCACTTTTATAAATCCTCTTGAGGACCATGGGGATGGAATTCTGGGATGAACATGAGATATTGAATGTGAATAAATATGTTAAGAAGATAATGTAGAAATATTTGGTCAATAAAAAGGAATTTCAGGGTATAAATATGTGAGGGGAGTGAGTTACCATATATAAGTTAGCAATGGATCTATCAAGGAAATTATTTGGGAATTTTTAAAAGACAAACACAAAATGATAAATTCATTTACATGAAAAAAATTAAAAATAACCATATCCTTAAATCATTTATAGTATTAGGTGGAAATAGGTTTATTAAATAACTTTTTGATTAGTTGGTGGGTCATTTTAACCAATAAGTTCTTATTTTAACCCTATGGCAATCCCATTTTTTTACTTTAACTATGGTAATTGTTTTTTATTATTATCACTATTACTTTGGTTAAAATATTATGTTGAAATTGATAAATAATGTAAATAAATATGGTTCTAAAAATAGAATCCAGTTTTCCAAATTCAATCGATATTATTAGAAAAATATAATATAAAATTAATCAAGTAGACACTATGAAAAAGATATTTTTATAATGATAAAATGTTAGAAATATTATTATATTTATATATAAAAATAAAATCTTAAATTGATTTCAATGAACAATATTGGGTTAAATATATATTACTATAAAATTCACTTTAAAACCAAATTTTAATTTAAATTATCTTTATAAATAAATTAAATAGAAAAAATAGTTTTCAATATAATCCTATATTTTTTTAATCAAAAAATGAAACCTTTTACGAAAATTCCAAAAAAAATTAACCTAACATGATATTCATATTATAATTTAAAAAATTATGTTTATTTTCAACATATATTTTCCAAAATTATAAATAAATAAATTATAAATTATGTTGTAAAAGCACGACTAAACTACATTTTAGATAAATACAGTTTTTAGGAAAATAATTCATTTTATTGAATATATTTCTTATTTTATCTCTAATAAATAGATATCAATTTTAATTATTTTATATATTAATTTACCATATAATGGTTATGATTTATTTTTTAATATTCATTCTCAAAAATTTGAAAACTATATTCTATTGGTAATATATAAATGATAATAAATGTATAATGTTTTGGGTTTTGTTCATACCCGTTATTGTGGGCATTACAATATATCATTGATTGAATTTATTATAAATAAATATATCATAAATCATTGACATGTTTGATTACATCATATATTTTATTTTAATGTCACAAAATCATTCAGATATTATGTTAATATTTTAAAATATTTCGGTGTTACCTTCTACCTTCATAAATAGATTGTGTAATCATAATTTAATCATGATTATGGTAATTTTGGGTTTTTCATTTTAAAATAACCTTTTAAATATTCCAAATCATATGGAAGAATAATAAATCATTTTCATAATAATAGATAAAGGTAGGTGTGATGTTAATTTGGCATAATAAATATTAGGATACCAAATATGAGAACAAAGGTAGAAAGTGAAGGTTTTTTAACGTTTAAAACCCAAAAAACATAATACTATTAGGGGTGAAAAGTTTAATAGTATCATAAAAATTATTGTAATATGAAAAAAAAAATTCAATATCTTTTTTCCTACGGTTGAGAAAATTTCAGGAGAATATATGCATACATGACTCCATTCAATTTCTTAAGCACTATATCATCCTTTGGTGGATAATTTTTAAATTTTATCATAATATATTAATCAATGAAATGAAGGTGATTTTTTATGCCTAAATAATTAATGATCATGAAATTCATAATATAATGGTAAGTCATTCATTTTATCTACAATCATCATCATAATGAAATGTTTATCATTGGTCATCCAATATGAATAAATATTCCTATGGTAAGTTAATACCATAATCTATAAAAAATAAACTATTTCATAAATGGGTAACCTATGACCAATCCAATATTTTATGATCCAAAACATCTGAAAGAATGCTACTAAATTTATAAAATTGACTTATCATTAATCTGTATAAAATCATTGAGTATCTCTTAATCATATCAATCCAAACATGTGAATTCCTTCATCATCTATTATCTTAAAACCAAGTAATAAAATTAATTACCAATATAATATAATAAAAGAATCTTCTCATCCTTATTCCATAAATAAAACAAATATTATTGGAAATAATCTTTAAATCCATAAATTTTTTAGGCTCCATCAATGATAGAATATATCCCTCTGTCAAAAAATCATTAATCAATTCCATTTTAATCATTAATATCTAATTTATATTATATAAATAATTTATCTCCATATAAAATCATCATTATCTAGAATTATGGAACATTTTATGAGTTATTTTTCACTTAATCATGTGTTTTCTAATTATTTGAACTTTTCACTAAATCACTTTCTTAGTCATCAAAACTCTTCAACATATGTTTTCAAACCCTTAATAAAAATTTACTTTAGTACAATACTTATATATTTTAAAAATGTAATAATAATTTTATCGTAGATAAAATACTCATATAATATAATTAATTAATCCAATAAAAAGAAATTCAATCACTCAACATTATTTTTTTAATAGAATAATCCCAAAAAATGATCCATTGACTAAATTTGAAGTATAATCATTTGATTCTTATAGAATTAATTTTTTTATTTCACCTTCTCCCAATATTTATATAAATTAACATTTGAAACCATTTTCATTCCCTTGTAACCATGAATTTTGTCCCCTTTATCTACATTCATTTATAAATCTTATATTCCCATTAAGAATATACCAGTGTTTTATCATACCAAAACCATAATATGTTAGATAATTATTCATTAAATTATTCCCATTATCCATCATTTTATGTTTCATCCAATTTTTCTCTTAAACTCATTAAAATACATAATAAATAAATAATTATTTCATTATCTTGTTATCACATGATATTATTTAATCATATGATGAGAATAATTGGGAGAGAGGTTTAATTCAATAAAGTGTCTTAATTCCATCAACGAAATGATCATTTCAACTCTTAAGATAACATGAATAAATTAATTTACCATTACATAATTTAGGAACCATTTCAAAATGATGGAATATAACACATTAGATTTTATCATTTGAAACATAATGCATAACTATGAAATTGGTGGAATATTTAACAAAAATTAAAAACCTTTTGTATATCTAATCTTTTAATCACAAACATGGTTCCATTAGGGATATCAATATTTTCAATTCCTTCATAATTATTTTAATGAAAATTTTAATTATCCAAAACATATCCTTTAGGTGTGTCCAACTAGGTGCGTAATAGGGATCCCTTTCATGCTTCAGGGGTCGATTAGTTGATGCCTAATATTCACTTTTTGAAGTTTTAAACCATGGTACATCTATGGGGAATCCACGCCCACCTGTAGTATCCTTATAGAGATGTTTGTTCAAAAATATAATTTATCATTACTAATAATTTGTGATGCTCTTTAATATTTATTCCGAAATTATACATGGGAAAATAAATCAGAACATTATTTTGATATCAACAGCCCATTAACGGTAATCAGATATCAGAAGATATGAATAAATACACAATAATAAATATAAAATGGTAAACAAATGATAAAACTTATATTTATTCAACAACATGAAAATTATATGGCAAGAATAAATGATGATAATGTAATTCCATAAAAATTTTCACATGAGTATTAAACATAATAATGGCTATTATAACTAATTTCATAATCACATGTAATATCAATAACATATTTCATATTTATGTAATTCAAAAATAATGGATATCTAAAACATACCGTTGAGGCCTTGGGCCAAGACATCTATATAAATCGCCATTTCCTCATCCAAAACCGAATCTAGTATGTCTTGTGATTCCTATAGATTCATCAAGGGGTTATAAAGGGAACCTACCATCACAAACTGTGAACAATTAATTACTAATGAAATGGGAGAAATATATTCATTATATAAATTATTATTGGATAAATATCATATGAAATGTCATTAAATTACCTATTCATTAAACATAATCATAAAATGTCCAGATTAATTTGGTGAATGGTAATAAAATTTTACTTCATCAGTCAATCTAATAATAAACCATACAATGATATAATATAGATGAAATCACTAAAAAATATCACTAGTGGATCATAATTTCAATGAAAGGTTGATCTCTTTGATGAGTACAGTTAAAATAGAGAAATATTTAAATTTTTTGAGGAAAATTACACTTTGACATAGAAACAATTTTTAAAACAAATGGTTCAAAATTTATTATGGAAAGCCTTTTATTTTGAAATAATCATTCAGAAAATGTATCATAATATTTAAATAATTTATTTTTCCTGATCATGAAATATTACATTCACTCCAACATGATACAGTAATTTCCCTCTTAGATTTTTGGAAAATAAAATTGGGCTCTATTTTTATAATGATATGTATAATCTGTTAATATCAATTAATGAAATAAATTTTTTTATAAAAATGAATTTAATAAAAAATATATAATGGTTAATAACATTTTTGAATTTTTTTAGAATACAGGGGATTTCAAGAAAAAAGATTTCCGACCGAAGAAAGAATGCCAATTTTTCTAAAAATATTTTCTTCATCATTTTATTTACCAGAGAGAATAAATGGTAATATTACATGAAAACTATAATGAATAACCAAATGAGAAGAAAGTAGATTTATTTTGACAGAAAAATTTATAATAATTCCTCTAAGGGATACTCAAATAGATGAACCTTTAATGAGGATGAGATTGTGAAATAAACCCTCACCTCATTGGTAACATTATAATCAGAATCCCCATGCAATAAATCACCTTAAATGAAACTTAAATACCATTAAAACAAATAAATTTATGATTTAAATAATAAAATAGCAGTATATAGTCCAAAAAATATATATTAATCATTGTTGAATATAGTGCATATCTCATAGATGTGATGTTAAGATAAGGAACCATAACCTCAGGTCTTATTTCATTTGTACATGTATGTACCTCATTATTTTAGAGAAACTTTATATGGATCTCCTGTTAACAGACCCAGAGATGGTGTTTTATGTGGAAAAGTAGCTATAAAATGTAAAAATTTATTTATTAGAGATAATTTTATATGTTTCCTTTGATCTGAGGGGCTTGAGGGGTCTGATGAAGTGAGGGGAGTGAGTTCCCTTTTAGAAGTTGGGAAAAACCCTTTGGGAAATTACATAGAAAATTCCCAATGTAATGTAAAATGATAAAATCACTCACAAAGAAGAAGATTCAATATAAAATTATCCTCGAATTTGTAATAGGATAAGTTCTAAATATGGCCATATAATAATATTTTTACCATTTTTAGGTGATTTTAACCATAATATTATTTTCCTAACCCCACAATAAATCCATGTTTACTTAATCATCATAAATATTTTTTTTTCAGTTTTGAAGTAAAATTTATGTCAAATGTCATGCTAATCTTATTAGATAATATAAATAATTATGATTAAAACATTCTAGTCCATTATTAAAAATAATATTTGCATAATTGTTTGCATTTTTGTTAAATGTAATCATGTAAACACGATGAGGATATGTGTTCTTAATGTGATAATGTTTATAAATATTTAATATAATAAATGGGTTTTAAAAAGACTCAAATAATCAAAATTGGATTAATTGATATATAATAATTCTTTTTTAAAACCAATATAAAATATAATTTATCATTCTTAAAAGGTTAAATCAAATGTGCAATTTTCAATTAAATTTATTATTTTACATTAATCATTGAAAAATGAATCATTTCTAAAAAAAATATATATAATTAAGTATAGAGATGTTATTTTACCTTATATTATTATAGTTGAGTTTTATACATGTTACCAAACATGATGTCCCTATTTTGATATATCTAGGTGTTATGTTTACCCTTTAATGTTTATATAATCATTTATAATAGTTATTATTCACAATTGCAAAAAAAATATGTTTAACAAGAAAGTTAATATTAATTATTATAATTCTAAATTTTTAATTACTTTCATAAAATTTAATTCACATAACTGGTATATTTTAATTTAATATTTATATTGGAAAATGTGATAAAAATCCACTTACACTTAAAATGACTTCTAAAGTATAAAAAATGTTTAGTCCGAAATCAAGAATAAAATTTATTATAATTACCTTAATTAAAATATAAATTATATTAATGAAATAATTTAACAATTAATTAATTTTTTAAAAAAAATATCTCTATAAATTCTTGAATGAAAAGTCATTTTTAATAAAAATTACTATTTTCACTATTCAAAAAAAATCCATCTTTTCAGAAAAATATAAAAACATCAACATAGAATAATTTTAAATTTTAAATTTAAATAATTGAAAATTATTTTTTAAAATATATTTTAATGAATTGAAATATATTTTATATAATATTTTCTCACAAAAAATTTTAAAGCCCATTTTTTGATGATACAATTATTTTTAAAGCATAAAAAAGCATTACTATGTAATGGATGATTATTTCATTATAATTTATCAATAAATTTATATTATTTAATACCACTCCATAAAATGTGTTTTTATTATTCATTACTCTAATTTTAAAAAATGTTTATAATGATCATATTGAAATATTAATTTTCTCTTTTTTGTCTTATGCTTACATTCTTGAGTCATGTACGGTGTCTAACAAAGGGGTAAAATTTTTTAATCTTATTGTGCCACAACCCCACCACAAACCCCCCAAAAATTAAAATATTTCATAAAAATAATATTTTATATAGTTCAATGCTCAAGGATTTATCAATGGAAAATATTTATTTTTCAAACCCACTTCTTATAAATGGTCAACAAATAATCCCTTTCGAAATAGGGAAACAGAAATATGAAGGCCCTCATGAAAAAAAACATAACATGGTTTCTAAAATAGGAAAATATTAGTTTCACGTGTAAATATTAACATAGAGGAGAAATTAATGACAACATAATGGTAGAGAATCATATAGAACATTGATCTTTATATATTGAATTGTTATGATAATGATTATAACCCCAAAACCATAAACTAATGATGTGTGAAAACCATGATCAATTCATTAAAAATGAATTTAATATAGTAAAATAATTATTCAAAGTCCATTTTCATGGGGTTTAATAATTCATTTACCATATATACTATAAACACTAAGAAATATTCCTACATTACAAGTTGAATTTAATCCATTAATGAACCTTAACCATGATATCATATTTTTCTACAAATGATGATTATTCATGATTTTTTTTATGTCTGATGCAAGGAAATGAAATTATAATAGATCACATATTGAAAAAAAATTAAATCTTAATCCTCTTATCATGATATATTTAATTAACTAATTTTCCTTAATAACATCAACATTAAATAACATAATTAATATCAACTAATATTTTATTTTAATGTTAAGGGTTATTCAAATCCCATCCAAGTGAATTATATCAAAAAAATATTATTAATCACCATGATAAATCACTATATATTCATATAATTTAATTTAATTCACAAAAATATAATAAAATAAATTTAAGTGCTATCAGGATAAGTATTTCCAAGAATGACCATAAATATCTATAAAAATGTCATCCTTTAAATGATTAGTTTCTCAACCATCATGATTTTATATATCCCAATATCAAAAATTCCAAAAAAACCTTAACAAAAAATCATATACTTTCCCAAAGGGTTATTTTATACATTATTGAAGTATTCTTCATAAATCCCAATAAACCTCTCATATGACGTCAGGGTATAATCATTAATAATTATAAAAAGTGAAATTATTTCATTGAATGTTTGACCAATGTTAAAATTATAAACCCATAATATTATCAATAATAATTTAGTTATCAAAAATAATAACATCAGAATCTCTATTTTTTTAAATGTGATGTGATAACAATTGTAATTGCCATGAACCTGTTCTCACATATCTTGTTCTGGAAACATAATTTTTATATCAATGTCTTTATATTGATAAATGAGGCCCATTGTTTCAATAAAAATCAAATAAAATCATTATATCACTTACATGAGAATTTAAATATTATTTAAATAGTTTTAGATAGTTATTAAAATCACTATAAAATTGGATGTTTCCCTATAGTATATATTTTTCTCTCAAAACTTGTTCATTATAATAGTTTTCTCTCTTGGATTTCTATTTAAAGATAACTTACTTTTTTAATTTTTCAATAGTCCATAATCCTAGAAATAAATATTTTAATTATATGAGATGATATGATATAGTCATTAAGGGACATATAAAATGGTATAAGAAAACATGTTAGTCTATTTCACAACCATACGTTCTAAAACTATAGTTTTTATTTCAAAATTGTAAACTATTAGATTAAATAATTTTTTACCTACATAAATCATATTTATTAACAATGTTTTTCATTATACACATTATAATAAATTATTAATAAGAAATAATAATCAAAATATTTTCTTTTAAAACAAGGGAAACAAATAAAATTTTTTTTATAAAAATATAAATTAATGTAAAAAACTTTTAATCATTAATTTAAACTAGAAGATTATTATATTACCTTTTAGAGTCAAATAATATTCTTGAAAACTCAATATAACTAATATTAATTACAAGTAGTATCCTTGGACCATTAGCTTCTATCATCCTTACCAGAACACTTACATGTGGAATAAGATTTACATTCAACTTATAACAAAAATTATATAGGTACTACGATCATAACCTAATGGATTATGTAGTAATATGTGGATCATCAATTGTAATAAATTTAAAAAAAGTAATATATCATGAAAGGATCAGAATAAATTCTACATTTTCAATGTTAAACTCATATAAATATTCTTTCAAACCCATTAGAACATTATTTTCATATATTGATATATCTGATTCCATAAAACAAATTTTTAAAAACTAAAATGTCCATAACATTGGGAAATGTGATTTTTTGACTAATAATGGTATATTATAATAGAATCTAATCATAAATTATCATCTATAGAAGTGAAAAAATTTATAGATTCAATATATTGTAAAATAGAAAATTTCATTTACCATTTTTAAATAATGTCAAAACATTCCTTACAAAATATATAAACATACTTCTTTTTAAATATTATGAAAGAAAAAAATTTGAGAGATGTGATTTAGATTTAAATTCCTTTTTAAAATATAAATTTATCCTCAAATAAATTTTAATAATATTCTCTAGGATGAAAAAATATAGAAAAAATATATATATAACATATTAGAATTTGTTTTTATGTTAATGTGACCATTTCCTCGAGTCCTAATTATATTGAATGTTATTTTTCTCATTTTTAATATTCACTAACCAATTATTTATTTTTATAATACCAATTAAATGGATTAATAAATTATCATTAAACTATTTACTTCAATAAAAATTTTAATTACATAATTGGTTAAGTGAATATTGGGTAATTTGAGGAGATTCAGTTCTTAATTTTTTTAAAAAATTATTATGTTTAGAGTGGTAAAATGTATTTTTATTAAATTATCAATAGAATATTAATTAAGAAATATTTATTATTTTTATACGTTAAATTCCTTTAATGACCTACCATTTAATGTGGTTATAAAAAAATAATTATGTTATAAACATGGAGAGGGCACGCCATATGTGTGTATTATTGACATTTCCATTTTTTCCAGTAACATGTTGGAAAAAATTTAAATATTTTTATATATTTTTATATTGATAATAATTTTATTAATATTCCATGTAAACCATAGTTACATCATTATAACAGTTCTTAAGAGGATGTAATAGATGACTAAGTACATTGATTTATGAGCCCATAGACTTCTATACCCATGAAAAATGTTTTCATTAACCATTTGGATTAAAAAATTGTTGGGATAAAATTTAAAAAATTAACATAATATTATCTCATTATATAAAATATATTAGTATATTTATATCATAGTGGATCGAATCGTTTTGATCGTCTTAACATAAGAAATAAATCTAAATCATTTGGTTAAAAGATATACCACTTATTCATAAAACCTCTATTTAATTACACCATATTTCTTATTTGGTCATTATTATTCATAAAAAGGACTATTGGTCATTAAGAGGGATTTTATGAATGGATTTGGGTAGGTATTGTTATATATTATTGTAATGTCCCGACCCAAAACCCACTAAACTTGTACTCTAAGATGGTTCACCAAAAGGCCTCAAGCGCGCCTCCCCATACACCAAAGTCTGAAAATTAGTAGTGAGGGCATAGGGTGTGATATTGGGGATATAATTACCTTATACCAGAGTATGAAAACAATAGAAATTACAAATTATCATACCAAGAAGAAAGTAAAAAGAGTGTGGAAGCAGTAAACAACTAAAAAATAACAAGTATTAATATTAAAATGTTGTAAAAACTTGGACTACTATGAAAAACAATACAATAGTAGTCACCCACTGGGCAGACCATATAGATACAAGTACAAAAGAAACCAAGATTAAATGTATAGGGCCCTGATAATAACTCTGATCCATTCCACATAACTGATCTCTAGACACAGTCAAAATACATCAGCCCGATCAGTAGAACCACTCGAGTAGCTCTGTTCGATCATGCGACACTAGGCCTCAGAACTATCCACCAAAATACTCATTCTCAACATGAAAAGCAGACATAAGTTCAACACATACAATGAGGTTCATGTGTTGGGGTGAGAAATAATCTCAGTAGGGTACCCCAACAAGAGACCTATAATTGTGCTACTAAATGTGTACGATACAAAAATGTGCTCAGCCTAGATGGAATAGAAAAAAAAGAGTTAAACCAAATGTGAAACCACCTTCGAACATAGAATAAGTAATCCACTTCAACTATGAATGTGCCAAAATGGATGTACATATCGATATATGTACACAAGTATAGTCCAATACCTATAAACATATACATAAATATGAATAATCCTGTTTACAAGATTCAAATTACAAGAAATCACATAAGAAGTCGATCTTTTGGGACTATAAGTGTGATATACTAGACATCTTATGCAAGGGAAATGTGCTGGACGTTGTTCCATGTATGCTCGGCATCATTATGTTGATATCTGGGTCTGTAATCCCATCAACATGTACCTACTTTGGCCAACTCTAGAAATATATATCTGAGCAAGCTAAACAAAAACAAGTATCCAAATGGGAATTAATCACAGTATACCCAAAAATAACAGAATCAACCCTTGGGGTAGTACTCATAGTCTAACCCGTCTTTCTATTCTTTAAAAACGACTCTCTGTGGAAGCACCCACCATCAATTCCCTATATGGTCTCGTATCGGTAACTAATACTTACTCTAGGGAAGCACTCTACATCCAATTCCCCATGAATGATCATATCGATTAAACTATATAAATTCTAAGGGAGCCCAAATTCCATCCCCCTATGGTCTCGCAACGTAAAAGAAAATAGGTACTCTTGAAAATCCCTCAACATCCATTCCCCCAATGGTCTACTACAGCAGGTTCTGACAGCCCTGTGTAAGTCAATGTGAACAATGATATAAATGGACAAAAAAGTAAACATCAAGAACTATATGGATAATATTCTACAACATATCCTATAATTTCAGTAAAAATTTCTACGTCCTAACAACACTATGCATGGGAACCAAGCATCATAATAAGCCGGTCTAGACCAAACAGTCAAATCAAAACAAACATGGACCACACATCCATAGCATGGAAAATAACCCTATTCACAGAAAAACACATGACGTATTCCACACAAGGCATAGTAGGCATCCCAACAAATAAGAAAGAATCCTTCCCTAGGCATAATATCCACCAACCAAGAATCACATCTGGTTACCATGAATACATCAGCAATCTATGTCAGATTTAAAAAAACTAGTGAGGGTTGCTTGAATGCCCAACCAAACATTAGATCCATAGCACCAATTAAATTACCATATTTTCACGGTTTCTAGGTGACACCAGATCACCATATCTACCAAAACCCAACGTAACAATTCATAGTCAGTCCAATAACCGGCACCCGTTGGGACCCTCCAGTTAAACACTGAGGATGCATCACACTTGGGACCCCCCTGTAAACATGAGCAAAGGAATCATACACTAGATCTTTAGATAAGAGTAAGGGGGGAATCTGAGAGGGGATCCAAAAATGAAATTTAATATAGGCATTCAATAACATGGGTCCAATTAATGGAAACATAGGAGAGATATCCTACAAAGGACTCACTAGGTCAACACACAAGTAAAGGCATCCCTCAGGGGATCCTTGGAAGTGCCCAGTCTCACGGCCTCATAGGAATTAAGGGAACATCACAAATGGGAAAAATATTCTAAAGAATAGGTTACAAGATATATCTCATCGCTCAACTGAGATTAAAGGTCTCACCTATGTTGGTCCGAACACCCAACCTATCACTCATGCCATGACTCGCTCTCATGTGACCAAAGAACTCGATAACTTGAGGAAGAACCTATCCATTAATAAAGAAACCACAGAAACACCACTTAAATAAATTATAAATGTAAAATTGATTCCACCATTGTGATATATGAAGAATAATGCTCAAAATGGACTACTCACATTCCCAATTCTAACATCCTAGGAAACAGGTATCCCAAAACTATTAAGTTGAAGTAGTACATGGACAGAACACATATCCAGACACATGGGGTCTACCTGTGTAATAGTACGCGGCATGTAAATTTTAGTACACCACATGTAATATTCATGAAACATCACCCCATTTGTTTTTTCATCAGAACACATGACCATGTTCCACTACACGGAGTGTACTTATTGTACACGACTTGTACTCCTTAAAAACCACTATTCTGTTTCCATTTTGCACATGGTCGGACACACAACCACCACTACATGTCATGTACTCAAAGTACACAGATTTTAATTTAGAAATAATCAGCTTCCCAAAATTGGAAGAACGCATGGTGTGTTCCCCTATAACATATGTTGTGTCTTCAGAGTTCTCCGATGGGAAATCCCTCAAAACGCCCGAAACACCCGTTTTCACCCCCGAAACAAAAGATCAGGCCAGAAGGTGCAACAAGTAAGAAATATAAGGATTTAAAGACATAAAAATACATTTATAAAAAATATATATGTAAAAAACAAAAACAAACCAACCTTCAGGCATAAACCGCTGAAGCTGTGGTTGATTTCACTGCTCACGGTTGCCCTTCGCTAAATCAGCGTGTTGAGAGCTTATACTCTGTACCCGTATAGCCTCTAAAATCTCTATTTCTTTATAAATACCCCAAACCTCCCAAGTTACGTGGACAAATAGGACCACACATGGAATTAGCACAAGAATAAGGATGAAGGACGAGAGACGAAAGAAATGAAAAAATGAAAAGAAAAGGAGGAAAAAGGGGACCTGGCCGGCCCCGGCACCCAACATGAGTTAATTCCTCCACTCGGCTAAACTTTCCATTACTGACTCAACATCACATACAAAATATAAATAAGAATCTCTTTTTAAAAGATATTTTATAAAAAACCAGCATGAATAAATTAATATTTAACTTAATAATATTAAAAATTATACATTCTTCTAAAATTCGAACATCTCAAATTTCGTCCAAAATTTTATCCGATGCTAAACACCCTATTTCAGAACCAATAGAGTTGTAAAAAATATTCCCCTAGGACATCTGGTAGGTTCAAATGACTATTTTACCGCATAGAAGCTTCCAACAGCAAAAAAAAACAGATTTCTGCTCAAAACGACAGTCTGGAAAAAACACAGGTTCTTACCAACTCCCCACCAAAAACCTTATCATCCCTAAGAAGCCTAGTGAATGGACCAGTATCCATGCTCCCAGTCTGATAATATACACAACCAAGCTATATAGACTATCCAACAACCAGTCATAAATCATTAACAACTCACCTCTTCATAGAATACATTCAACTACGACTTATTTAGTACTCCCCACCATAAAAATACCCTTATCGTTGTCTTAAAGGAAATACCCGATCTCAAAAGCTCACAGAAAACATTGAAGCTTAACCCAGACAAGGAAAATAACCCTCAAATGTCCAATGGTATACTCCCCATCACATGGCTTTCCTTACACCACTCCGAGAGGATAACCAGAATTGGTCTCATTCTCAACATGGATAAACATTATGAAATAAAATGTAGCTCGATATAGGGTCGAACCTCACTCAACAGTCTCAAAAAGAATCAAGACAGCGCATGATCGTATCTAGTAGGAGTAAACTAAAATTTCACCGAAGGCATGTCAAGATCCTATCGTTCCATGCTAACATCCTGCCAAAACCCAACCAGGAATTAAGCATGGTTAAACCATTTCACGGTATCCCAACATTTCCTAATGTCACCTCTACAACATAGGGTCATTGTAACACAACTCACAAGGTCCCAAACCACAAAAAAGTCTTAATACAACATTCATTGTTTAATTCTCGGACACTCACTAGTTTAGTTTCAATAAATTCCCAGTGCAACAGCAGAAGTATGAGTCAACCAGGCCTTGAAACCAAATGGGTATACCCGTCAAAGCCAGTCCCGAAAAACAAGAACCTTAGGTGCCTCAATCATGAACTGAATACATTAAATATTTTTTACAAAAATACAAGCACATACCATTTCTCAATCACAAAATGAGTGAAAAATCAATCTCACATCTGAAAAATGAATTACAAAATAATAGCCAACAGTTCAGGCATGCTTCCATAGAATATAATAGAAATATACCTACAAGGGTTTGAGCCTAAATGAAGGGTCTCTAGGTCTTCCAACTAGACCTATAGAAAACAACTCAAAATAGGGTCATAATGTCTAACCTCCTAGTCCAAAAAGATCCAAAACCACTAAAATAAAGGTAAATATCCCAACGAACAAGAATGATCAATGATGAATATACACAGCCTATGATGGCCCTGATACTCTCCAAGTATCCTCATACAGATATTCTACTTGGAGGTCACAACGAAAACAAAAGATACAAGATTAACTAACACTCATCAGGTATCTGAATATAGTAATACCATAAGGAGGTCCATCTCACAAGAAAATCCACGGTATCTATCGACATCATTCTCAATGATCCGACTAGATAACCACATTACTGGAATAAACTCCTAATAATGGGTTAAACATAAAGACATCACATTCCATCTCTACCTAATATGGACTCTACACCACATGTGCATGATAACTATGTGATAAAAAGAAACAAAAATTCCTAAACATAGATCCACATAACTAGAAAACAGATTAAAAATATGTTTAGACAGAACAAAAGGTCTCAATCGTCAGTAAAAACACACACTAGCAGAATTACATATTGTAAATCACATGTGCCTATTATGATGCATGAGACGCCTCATGACATTGCCGACCAAGAGTCAAAATCCATTCCCTACATCATACCAATGGAGAAGATCCAGATATCCATAGTAAATCAATACACCACACAACATGTGTGTTTCTCAAGGTGAAAATCATATACAATTGTAACGTTGTGAAATTTGAACAACAATCCCAAAGCCTGGAAACCGGGACTTCTTACCGGAAAAAGTTTTCTTGAAACACTAGTCTAATAACCATCATAGGTTCTGACACCTTCCTAATACTCCTATCATCCACAACACAAATAGTAATGACTAGGGAATGTATACTTTCTTGATACCACTTTGTAAAATCTTGACTCGAATGCCCCTAAACTGGTGCTCCAAGACGCTTCTCCACAAGACCTCAAGCGTACCTCCCTATACGACAGAGGCTACCGACTAGAGTGTGGGCCTAGGGTTTGATAGTGGAGAGACAATTCTATCATACTAGAGTATGAAAACATAAGAAATAACTAAGTATCATACAAATCAGAAATTAATGAGAGTAGAAAATAAATAGACAACTGAAATAGAACTGGATGTAATTTTAAAATGTTTTAAAAGCCAGAATAACTAGGCAAAACAATACAAAACTTGTCACCCACTGGGACAAACATAAAGATAAATGTACATAAGAAACTGAAAGTAAAAGTGTATGGATCATCTACTAACTCTGAGCCAATTCACATACCTGATCTCTAGACACTCTCGAACTGCAGCAGTTTGATCAGTAGAACCACTCGAGCACCTCTACTCAATAATGAAACACTGGTCCTCAACCCTATCCACCATGCAACTCATGCTCAACTAGAAAATAAAAAATAAGGTCTACATGTACACTGAGTTGCACGTGCATGGGTGAGAAATTATCACAGTAGGGCACCCCAACAAGAAACATATAAATGTTCTGCTAAATGTGTATGCAATAGAAATGTGCTAGGCCTAGCTGGAACATAAGAAATGGAAGTAAACTAAAGGTGAAACCACCGTTGAACTCAGGGTATTTAATCCCTATCAACTATTCAAGGGCCACCATGTATTTCCATATCTATATGTGTACACATGTATAGTCAGATACCTATACATATATACATAAATATAAATATTCATGATTAGGTGAATCATAAAAAAGAAACCACATAAGAAGTTGATCCATGGGACCATAAACTTAATCTCATAGACATCCCATACAAGGTAATTGAGAAAGGCTTCTTCCCACTCAAGATATGTATCATTAAGTCAAACTATTGGACTTTAATCCCATCAACATGTACCTACTTTAGCCTACGTCGGAAATATTTCTCCGAGAAAGGGAAAAAAGTAACCCCCTAAGAAGTACTCATATCCAAACCCCTATGGTTCAACCAAAAAATAAGAAGCAACCCTCTGGGAAGTACTCATGATCTATACCCTCTAGTTCTCTTTTAGCAGAGACTCCCAGAAGATGCTCTGACCATCAATTCCCCCTCGTGGTCTCGTATCGGTAACTAATAGGCACTTTGGGGAACCAATCAATATCCAATTCCCCGTGTGGCCCATATCGAGGAAACTAAATTCATTCATTTGGGTCTGGACGTTACAAATCCTCATGTGCGGCTCCTCGTATGCCAGAGGCTGCCGAATAGAAGTAAGGGCCTAGGGTGTGATAGTGGAGATATTATTACCTTATACAAGAGTTAGAAAATATGAGATATTACTATGTACCAAACATAGTAGAAAGTAAAGAGAGTGCAGAATAAATAAAAAACTGAAATAGGACAAGCTGTAATATTAAAATATTATAAAATCTGGAACCACTATGAAAAATAATACAAAACTAGTTACCCATTGATCTAACCATATAGAAACATGTTCAAATGAACCTGAAAGTAAAAGTATAGGGCTCTGCTACAAACTCTGATCCAATCCATGTACATGATCTCCAAACAATGTCATAATACAACCACCCGATTAGTAGAACCACTCGAGTAGTTTCGCTCGATCATGCTACATTGGGCCTCAACCTTACCCACCATGCATCTCGTGCTCAACATGGAAATAAGACTTAAGGACTACATGTACACCGATATGCACTTGTAGGAATGAGAAATAATCTCATTAGGGAACCCCGTCAAGCAACCTATAACTATGCTGCTAAATGTGTATGATACAACAATGTGCTCAGCCTATTTGGAACATAAAAAAGTAAGTAAACCAAATGTGCAACCACATTCAAACTCAGGGTATGTAATCCCTATAAACTATACAAGGTTCACCCAGGATATCCATATGTAGATATGTACAAATGTATTGTCCCATACCTACACACATATACATAAATATGAATATTCATGATTAGGTGAATCAAATAACAAGAAAACACATAAGGAGTTGATCCATTGGAGAATAAGCCTCATCTCCTAGACATCTTTTGCAAGGGAATCAAGTTGGATGTTGTGACACTCAAGACATGTATCTTTATGTCGATCTCATGTTCTGTAATCGAATCGACATGTACCTACATCATCCAATGCCTGAAATATATCTATGAGAAAGATAAACACAAACTAGTAACCCTCTTAGAAGTAATAACTTCCTAACCCCTATAGTTCATCCAATAAAAAAGAACAAAATCTATGGGAAGTACTCACAATATAACCCCTCTAGTTCAGATTTATCAAAGACTCTCTAAGGGAGCACTAACGGTCAATTCCCTCTGTGGTCTCGTATTAGTAACTAATAGGCACTCTATGGAATCACTCAACATCCAATCCCCCATGTGGCTCGTATCAAGGAAAATGCAGACACTCCTAGAGAGCACAATGTCCACCCTATATGGTATTGCAACATAAAATTAAATAGACACTCTAGAGAATCTCTCAACGTCAATTAACCCTATAGTCTAATTCACCAGGTTCTCACGTCCATGTGTAAGTATATCATATACAACGATATTTATGGTAGCCAAATCAAACCTCAAGAGCTACTTGGATAATAGTCTACATCCTATCATAGCATTTTTGATAAAATAACTCCATCCAAATAATAGTAGGCCTGGGAAAAAATCATACTAACATGCTAGGCTAGACTAAACTGTCATATCAAAAAAAACAAGGGAAGCACATCCATAGCATGGAAAATATCCCTATTCCCAAATAAACCACCTCTACACAAGCAGAGAAGGCACAATAGGAATCCCAAAAAACAAGAAAGACGCATCGCTCTAGGCTCAACAACCACCAACCAGGAAGCACCTCTGGTAACCACTACTACATTAGAAAACTATGTTTAATATAAAAAAATAAGTGAGGGTGACCTGAACGGTGAACACAATATTATATCCATAGCCCCAATGGGATTACCAGTTGGGAACGGATTCTAGGTGACACCTAATCACCAAATATACCCAAACTCTATGAAACAACTCAGGGTTGGTCAAACAACGGGCACTCACTGGGTCCGTCAAGTCAAACACTAAAGAGGCATCATACTCAGGATACTCCAGATAAACACGAGCAAAGGAATTCTACACGTGATCCTTAGCGAAGAGTAAGGGATAAATCATAAATGGTATACTCAAATGAAGGAAAATATATTAATTCAATAACATGGGTCCTTTTATAAGAAAACATGAGAGAGATCTGACACAGGATTCCCTAGATAAGCAAACAAGTAAAGGCATCCCTCAAGGGATCCTTGGTAGTGCCCGATCTCTGGCCTCTGAGGCCAAAAGGGATGATCTCGCAAGGGAAACGTCCTCTAAAGTATAGGTTACAGGATATTGATCACATCTAATCTCAAATTAATGGTCTCAACTATGTTGTTTCGAACACCAAACCTATCACCCATACCAAGTCTCACTCTCATGTTACAATAGAACTTGTTAAGTGGAGGAAGAACCTCACAATTTAGATAGATGACCCAAAAACACCATTTTCATGTACTCTAAATGTAAAAATGATTCCACCATTGCGATATACAATGGAAAATTCTTAGAATAGACTACTCACATGCCCAATTATGACTTCTAGGGAACATGATATCTCAAAACTAATACGTTGAGGTATTACAGGGCCAGAACACATGGAAAGACACATGGGGTCTGCCTGTGTTATAGTACATGGTGTGTACATTACTGTACATGGAGTGCACTATTCACAAAACGTCACCCCATGTGTGTTTTCACCAAAACACATTCCCATGTTCCACTACACGGTGTGTACTTATAGTACGTGACTGGTACTTTTTAAAATCACTATTCCATGTCCTTTTTGAACAAGACTGGACACACGACCACCACTACATGGCATGTACTCAATGTACACGGTGTGTACTTTGGACAACGTTATCTTCCATGAATGGGTATAACACATGGTATGTTCTCCTAGAACACATTCCATGTATTCTTGTTTTTTCTATGGGAAATCCCTCAAATTGCAAGAAACAACCATTTTTCTCACCCCAAACAACAGATCCAACCTTAAGGGGATACAAGTAAAAAATATAAGGCTTTAAAGAAAAAAAACATGTTAAAAGGGGATATATGAAAAAACATAAACGATTCTACCTTCTAGTGGAAACTAATGATGCATCGGTTGTTTTATGGCTCACAGTATCCCTTCGCTGAATCAGCGTGTTGAGAGATTCAAATCGATACCCCTCTTGCCTCCTAAATCTCTTTATCTAATTATCAATCTCCAAAACCTCCCAAAGTACATTTCCATGGGGGAGAACATGTAAATTGTGCACAATATGGAGGGGGAAGGAAGATATAATATTGAATAAGAAAAAAGAAATGAAAATGATGAAAAAAGGGGTCCGGGGCATCCCTTGCGCCAGAGGTGAGTTTATGACTTCTCTATGCTAAACTCCCCATTCTGGACTCAACGGCATAGAAAAAATCTCAATACGACGCTCCATTTAAAAGCTATTTTAAAATGAACATGCACAAATAAATTAATATTTAATTTTATAGTATTCAATATAAAATATTCTTCCAAAATTCGAACAGCTCGAATATCGATCAAACATCTATCATAGGGTAAACACCATATTCTGGGACCAAAAGAGATGTCAATAAAATTATATGAGATTATCTAGTTGGGTAAAATAATTATTTTACTCTTCAAAATCATAAAATAAGAAAAATTCAAATTTCTTCTCAAAACGATATACCGAAAAAACATAGCTTCATTCAATTATATTCTAAAATTTTCAAGAAAGTTATGATAAGAAGTTTCATTTTCAGTGTGATAGTAGGAGAAATCATATAATTACATGAAATATAAAATTAATATAAATTATTATTCATATTAATTTGGATATGAAAAGATTTATTTTGTATATATGATGATGATATATTGAAATTATTTCATCTATTTGAATTTGAACAATATTAGGTGATGTTTTCACCCATATCCCGTAGTTTTAGCCCATCCTTACAACATTTTATCACTAACTGTGATGACAAATTTTTCAATCATTAATCTATTTAAATTTAACTCTAATGTTTAAAATTGATCATAAATGGTAAGAACAAATGAATTTAAGCAATTTAGGATTTAACATTTTTTATTTTAATAGTTTTCTTATTTTTAAGTCATTTAATTAATTATTATGCAAAATAAATCATAATTAATGTCTTTTAAGGAAAAATTCCCATATTTTGACTTTAAAACATTGATACATATTTTTAATAAATATATAAATACTAACACCATCCATTATACCTTATTATTTTCCATAATATTTATAGACCACAAAATCAAACCAAATTGTTTTTACTCTTGATGTTTTAAAAATCATTTACTTTAATTTATATTCATATTTGAAAAAATATATCAGTGTAGTATAATTGTTTATAAAAATTATATAATTAAAAATTTTAGAATTAATATGTGCAAATAAAAATAATTTCAATATGATTAATATAATAATTAATATTCATCAACAACAAATTCTTTCCCCAATTTTAAAATAAAAGAGATATTTAAAAGAAAGAGAATGACATATTCACTTTTTCTTTACAAAAAATATTATATTGGATATAATAAAAGAAAAATAATCCATGTGTCTATAAATTCTAAACATAGTTGAGTAAGGATTAAATCTATCAATACTATATGATTGAGGAATGTGTTTGGTTGATTCAAAATACTTTTTACAATACATTGTGTGACAACTGACATGTTTACCCTTTACTGTGCTTATAAATATTAACCATAGATACTATTTATTATGATTAAAAATTATTTTCAATTTTTTACCTAATATTTTTTATGTTGATTAAAAATAAATAATCCATTTAACAATTATCAATTAATAAAATTGGCATAAATTAATTTAAAGATATCCTACAAACCACTTTGAAAACTATTTTCTAGAACAGTTTATTATTATGTATTAAAATAAATCATGCATACAGGTAAAAAGAATATAATTTTACTTCTAAACAAAAAAAAAACTAAAAAATTTATTTTATTTAAATATTTTGTTTTCATTTTTATTTTAAAAATAAATTATATCACAAAAATTATAAAAAACGTATTACAAACAAAATATGACATATTGATTTAAATAATAATATTTATTTTTTAAAATAAATTTTCTAAAATTTATAGGTATTATTAATAAATGTTTCTTACCAAATTTAACAAAAAAACAATTTTAGGAGAAATATTTTTAATGGATAAAATGACCTAACAAAAATTGTTTTCATTTTTCCTACGACTATGTAGATAAATATTAATGGTTTAAGGCCGTTAATTAAAGTGGTTATTGTTATTCATACCCAAACACTATAAATCTAGTATTTCAGTGTATTATTTAAATAATAATATTTCATAGTTTTTTATTCTAGGTATTTCTTATCTATTAATTATGAATCATTGTCTCCATCTTTAAAAATTTACGGTGTTCTAATTCTTATTATTTTAGTCAATCATGTTAGAGTTCAAAAAATATTCAATCATTTTTGAATTAACTTCCATTGGAAGGAATTTTAATTTCTATATTGTATCCTCAAATCAGCGACTTCAATATTCATATTATTTTGGATTTACATGTCTTCTTTGATAAAATTAAGAACTTTGAATTAAAATTATTTAATTTAATTTTAATGTTAGGGGATTTTTGTTGATAAATCACAATCACATTATCATTTTTCAGTATTATATTCCCACTAAACATTTCAATTATTCACTTAATGAGATACTCCTTCTTGAAATAAAAATATTTCATTAATAATGACTCATTTTCAGAATGTATTGTTTAATTATTACTAGAGGATTGACCATATTTCATCAGATTATTATTCTACCTCTTCTATTTTTAAATTTATTAAAGAAATTCAATATTCTGAAACTTCCTTCCAAAATATATTAAGGATTCTTATTCACTTAATCATGTTTTCCTCTTAGGAGTGGTAATATCTTATTTATTCACTTTTATAACTAGAACTATTTCACCAACATGAATAGAAGTATCAAATTATCCAGAATCCTCCCTAATTTTCCCATATTCATTCAAGGATATATAATTTATTTTTATAGGCATATAAAAATTCTAACGGTTCCCTTTTAAATAAATATGTTACTTTTAAAATAATAAATCAGTCTTCCTTGAGGATATCCATTACTTTTACCATCTTTTTTACAGCTATCACATTCCTTTATCCTATGACATTTCACCACAAAATCTACAATATATCATCCATTAAATATCATTAGTTGAATATATCATTGGTTCCTTCATTTTATTATTCTCATACTACATGAAATGAATAAATTGTGTTTTTTGAAATTTCATATCAAGATAATCATATTCAAAAGATTCAACCACATCCATAGAAAAATTATTTCACATCTTAATTGATTTCAACAATATTTAACCGTGATTTATGTCATTATCCTTTACATTATTCTTGGAAAAATTCCATGTATCAATTTCTTAAGAAGTAGTTTTATCGAACTAAAATATTAAAATACACATATAATATTAAATAACATGCATGGCGTGAAACACTAAGAGTAAAAGAGAATATAACACCCAAATACATTACAATATTTTTATTTTTAAACAGATTCGGTCTCTACAATATATTGGAAACTTTGAAACACTAAATTTTAATGCATTAGACCCAAAAACGAGTTTTTAAATGGTTTTGTTACACGCAAGATCTAGTTTTACCAAACAAAAATAAAATATTATTATTATTATTATTTAATAAGATATTTATCACCTAGCCTTGGAATGGAAAATATATATATGATTAATTAAATCAAGAAAATATATTTATTTCACATTTTTACTAATTACTTATTTATGTTATTACGAATATGGATGATTTAAAATAAAAATATATGTTTATTTTTTTTAAAAAAGACATTGTAATAACTCTGTTCTCACATAATATAAAAATATTTTTTAAAATATATAGAATATTTATATAAATAAATAATATTAATTTCTAAAATTTAAATATAAAAATATAATTAGGGTAATGTTTTGAGATGTTTTTTAGTAGATTAATTGTTTGGTAAATAGTTACATATACTGAATTTTAATTAAAAACTAACTTTTTTAAAAAAATTATAATTTTAATATATATTTATAATTATATTAATGTAAATTTTGTTCAATTATACATATATTAATCAAATTTAGGTCATTGGAATTAATTTCATAATGTTTTTTTACATAAAACATTTTAATCATTTAAACAGTTTCCCATTAAAAAACATCTTTCTCATCACATCAATGGGATTAATTTTACATTAATTTATCAGTCATGTGTAAATTTAACTAAAAAATTAGGGTTCTTTTTACGGAATCATAAAAATTTATAATTTAAATGAATATAAACTTAAATTTTTTTATCAATATGAATAATGAATGTAGTAAAAACATAATTATCGCGGTTATGGTAAAAAAGGATTTACATTAGTGTTAAAAAAGAATTATAAGATACAAAATGACATAAAATACTACCTAAATATTAATTCATTAATTTATTATTATAAATTATAAATTAAATCCCATATAATATGGAAAATTAATTCCATTTATTTTTAATATGAGTCATATAATATGTAGAGTTTATATAATGAAAAAGATTTACATTTCGTCATTTTAATATCTATAATACATTTTTATAGGAATTATTTTTGTTTAAACATATTATTTTAAAAAATATATAAGTTATAATTTTCATATTTATTTATATATAATTTTAATAAATGAATTAATTACATAAAAATCTTAAAAAGTAAAAATGTAATATTAAATAAGCTAATTAAGAATTAAAATAAATGATAATAAAAACAATAAATGTGAAATAAATTATATGAAATATTATCTTACATTATTTTTTTGATAAATATATAATGTTACATAGGTATAAATATTATATATTCAAATTCCATCATTTCATTTATATTCAAAAATTCAATTTAAATGAATAATGTCAATATTGACATTACACATAATATATAACAAATTATATTTTATTACATGATTAAAAATTACTAAAAATAAAATATTATGCCAATTAATTTTCAAATTATTATATAAATTAAACATATTCCATTCAAATAACTATTTTTCTTTAATAATATCTATACCAACGCCTAAATAGTAAAAACATTTTTAGAGTCATTACAGTTAAAGTGATGTTTTCGCACGTTACATGTTCTCGAGTTAAATTTCATTTCAACAAAACAAAGGATTTATATTTTATGAATTTGATACCATATTTATATTAATTATTTCTAAATTATCAAATAATATATCTTTAATTTTGATATAATGGATAAATTACCTTGGTTATGAAACTATTTGATGTAGTGAAAAACCGAAATTGGTAAAATAACGAAACTTATTAACTATAGAAAAAAATGATTAGAACAAGTGTTTTAATATTTATTGTAGGTATTAATCAAATATATAATTCCTCAAACCAATTAATTACCATTATTAGATCAATTTTCGGTGTGATTGACTTCCTAATATTGAATTCTTTGGATTTTTTACATTAATTCCTGTCCTCCTCAAATATAAAAAGTTAGTTACTACAATCAACTATTTATACAATGAAACCACATTGGTTCAGAAAAAACCTCCCTAGTATCATTAATATTCCCCCAAATAATCCTAGAATCATTATTTTTGTAATAAATACATAATTTTAAGGATTTCATGCAAACCTAAGGAGGATACTTGATGAAGAGGTAATGTTTATCAATTAATGTCTTTATTTTATATCTTTATCCACACAAATAAGTTATTATTATAAAATGTTGATATAAAAAAAATATTGTCTCCCATTAAATTTGATGTTGTTATAATATTATCATCACCTCAAACTATATCTACTCCCATAACATGGGTTACAAAATAATCATTATTCTTTATAATGGTCTACATCATCACAAACTGATATTGTTCATTTTTCCATTTTCCACCACTCAAGGATGAGTATGTTGACAAGTATAATGTAAATAAATGTTATTTATAGTGTATCTATACATCTATAATCACTATGATATATAAATACCTTACATTCCTTAGATGATATAATAATAATGCTCGTGTGTACGACAAAATAACTCCTTGCAACGCGATGTGATTAGTAGTTCACTAATGCTTCACATGGAATGTGAAATATATAAGGGTAATTATTTTATATGACATACATGACATAATAAATATATTAATTCTGTATTTATAATTTTTTAATCATAATATCATTCATTTTTTCATTTATGTTCACTTATGTAGTGATGATAACAATGTTCGTGTATGTGTGAGCGATCGGCTTCAAGAAGTACCGTGACTCTACTTTGATTACCATACCTCACAAATAAAATATATACATATATTAATTTTTACTAATGATATTATTATTGTTATATAAGTTTAAAATACTACATACATCATTTCTATAATGACCAATGAAAAATGGAAACATTAATAATGAGTACATATGGCCTATCACCTCCACGACAGTAACACACATAATTTTTTATAACCTTCATTCATGATAGGTTAAAATAGTATATTTAACATATAAATATATTATTTATGTCATTTTTATTATTCTGTTTATTATGAAACATTATAATATATGCAATAAAATTATTTTAAATGATAAAACATGTATTAGAAAATATGGTAATTAACATCTGAAACAAGGAATATAAAGTCCAATATTTAATAAATAAGTGATAAGATGTTATAAATATTGGTCAAAATATGTAAGAATATATCACAATACAAGTGAGTGAATTGTATGTATAAAAAAATTAATTTTTAATCTTATGGAAATATTTGGTAACAATTTTAATCTAATATGATTCATTAATCCCTCTTCTGTAAGGTAAACAAAAACACCTTGGTTCTGATAATGATGATTATAATAATGAAAATAAGAGACAATTTTTCTTATATAATATTATACCATAAAGATAAAAGAATCATAAATGGGATTTTATACAAAATGAAACTATATAATAAGTACCATTTTCTTGATATGAAATTGTTTTAAAATTATATAAAACCTCTATAAAAAAAGTAATACAAATAGAATGAAATATTTTAACCAATAGAGAATGGTATCCAATAACCATGGATAATGGTACCTTGATTTATTAATTGAATAAAGTCAATATTAACCACACCGGGGTATTCCCTCGATACACAAAAGATTGAATCTAACTTCTATCTTACTATTCCCACAAGATCTTGATTAAGAAGGTAATCAACACCTTTGTATTCATTTAGTTGGAATCCCTCTATTAATGAATCAGATGCAGGAAGAAAATATTACACAAACAACCTGACAATGAATCATTATTATTCACTCTCTCTACTAAAGTAATCAAACAAATGGAACATATATTTCACACTCTAGAATTATGAAAAAAATCACTACATGTTGACAGACATATTTTTTGAGAACAAATTACAAATGAGGAAGTGACCTAGTATTTATAGGAGTGGATTCTAACAGCCAACTATGTCTCCAAATATAATATTTCTCAAAACAAATAGAGGGACCTGTACAATTGCCTCTTAAAACCATTATAATATTATGAATTATACAGCATCATTTTAATGTTAGTAAATGTATCATGAGAAACCTTGACATGAAATATATGTGAGAATATGATTTTAGGAATTAAAAAAAAGGAATTTGAGGGACTAGTAAGTTTAAACATAATAAGAAAATGGATTATAAATATAATGAAAAATAGATTCCAGAATGATGGGAATAAGATTCTAGAAAGGAAGAATATTTAATTCCAGAACTAGTGAGAAACAAATTTACATAACTGTGTAAATAGGATTAATAACTCTTGTTGAATTCCAATTAAGAATGTGTAGGATTACATTAATAAGTATTGACCCCATTTTCGTTGATCTAATTAACAATTAGGTCTTAATGAAATGTTAATTAGAATTTTCTGAAAATAGATTAAATGTGATTAAATTAAATGAATCGAATTATTTTCATATTTAAATATTATTCCATATATAAAGAAACATTTTTAATTAAAATGTGTTTATAATTTCCAAAACATAAAAGAATGAGTAAAGACATAAGAGAACATTTAACTCAATAATAAAAAGAACTTATATGTTATTACAAATATAAATACATTTATAGTGTTAGTTAATGAATGGATTAAAAAGAATTTAATTGAGTTTAAATCATATACAACCTAAAGGATTTGTCAGGTAAGGGATTTCATGACCAAATTTACATTCATTGGGTTAATCATAATAATCATTAATTTTGTCATTATAATATTTTTTGTATAATAAATTTTTATTTAAATATTTTTCATTTACACTTTTATAATGTGTATTAAATGTTTAAACATGTAATATAATAATTTAAATGTTATCACATCAATTATAAGATTATAGTTATGGTTTACGACATAATTTAATTCTAATAGAGATTATTTAGTATTATATTTTCGCTAAAGGAAAATATTTTATCATTTACTAATTTACCATTTTATTTCTTTATAATATCTCTATTAACGATAATTAATATTTTTAATATTTACATTCTTTGGTACTGAAAATGTTGTTTAAAATTTCATGTAGAAAATTTAATTTAATTTCACTCTTAGGCCAACAAGCCATTTTTTTCCAAAATCACGATTTCTAAAAAATGTTTCAAATACTCGTTTATCCATTTCTAAATTATTTATAAAAATAATTTTCATACATTTTAAATGTTAAAAAACTAAAAAATTATTATTTCATTTTAAAATCATTCATGGCTGGATTTTTCTAAATATGTTCATGGAAACATTTTCTTGTTTTCTGAAAAAGGCACTTTCATAATCATTTCAAAGTATAAAAGGAATGTTCTCTTAACTCTTACAACATAAATTTTAATTACCCACTATCATGGCCATTATTTTTTTTATGTTTCTTATACATGTTTATGATGTTATTTTTGATGAAAATGTTTTAAAAATATATTCTAAAAAAATTAAATTTCAATAAAAATTTAAAATGAAAAGGATGTTTTCTTGACGAATTGTTTCAAATGTGTTCTTAATGTAATTATATTTATCAATAAAAAAAATTTATTAATAAAATGTGTTTATTTATATAATATAATTATCCTTCCCTTGGATGATTTATGATTATTTTTTCAAATGATTCTATTTACACTAACATCCTAATTTTATTTTTTAGTCATTAAAATTACCATGAATTATTCATATTGCTATGTTTATTGAAAATTATATTTTACATAAATATTGGTATTATTTATCATAAAATTATATATTTCTTATACCGTATATCATTTCATTATTTGGGGTTCTAGATATAATTTCTTTCATTTATTTATGTTAATATTGATAATTCATTATCCATTTCAGGATACTGATATTTGTTAAGGAATATTATTATGAAATAAATTGATTATTAAATGTTTGAGGAATAATTTCGATATATATAAAATGTGTTGGGATCCATTTATATAAATCCCATCAATGCATCAGCAGTTTAATGGGAAAAACCAGTGTTCGAGAAACACATTTTGTCTGTTACAATGTAATTTTAATCAGTTTGGAGGTTGTATTTGGATAGTATGTGTCTGGAGAATGGTCATGAAAAAAAAAATGGGTTTTTACCCAGAATTTTTTATACCAACATGATGATATATCATTATTATATATATATCATGTTTATTGGAAGCTTGACGTCTAATAATTAAGCATTTCATTCATAAAGGTTCATTCATTATTATCATTGATATTTTCTATATGTTATTATGCTAAAATGAATTTCATTCTCAAGTTATTGATTAAATGGAATGTTTTATTAGATATTTACCTTTCTACAATATTCATACCATATCTTAACGTGATGGAAAAGTAATTTAAATGGATTGTGTGTCCAGTTATTTTCTGTTCAATATTTATTATACTTATTGATTGATAATAGATTCCTATATACTTAACTCTAACTTATAATTTCATCCCACCCATAAATTATTATGTATTTCATGAATACATGGTGTTTAATATGACTGGTATTGATGTTTATGATTGAGGTAATGTTGATATCCTTAAAATAAAAATATATGATATAATGTTTACTAAAATGTTTTGTAAGACTCATTTATGTATCTAGTTTAACAAGACTACTAATCTGGATGGTCCATTTGGATGTGGTTCTGTGTATATTATTTTAGTGTATTTTTAGTAGACCTCAAATCTGGACTACTAGGTTCAAGGTCCTAATAATTTTTCTTATAGGATTTTTATTATAATTTGATGAACTAGATTTTGGAAATGTAGATTGGGGAATATAACCCTAAAATATAATTTCTAGATAAGTATAGAATGACATCATAATGTTACTATAAGGAAATAATTACATGGTTTAATTGTATACGTACATACATATCCTGATAAAAAAAGTATACGTGGTTCTAGAATAGAGGATACCAGGGGTTATAATACCAAAAAGGGCATGTTGAGATTGACTAGAGTTTTTCCTGGAACATGACAGCGAGTATTACTATACACCAGGATTGACACTCCTTGTGTATATTCAAAGGGTAAATAAAATGTTCCTTATAATCCATTCTGATGAATTAGAATGAATAATAAAGATTAATTACATTGGTTAATCCCAAGATAATGGAATAACCTATGTGAAAAAATGGATGATGTTTTTATGTATTGGTATTTAAGAATTAAATTATGAGAGTATTTTTCAATGGTATTTTAGAGATATGAATTATGAAACATATAACAACTCTATTTCATTTTAGAATAAAATGTGGATTTGTAAACATAATTTTAATTTACACTACCATTTTATGTGTTTTTTGATTTATCATAAGTACAATGTCTTAAAATTACATTTAATAATATGTGTGGTTGGAAAAAATTATGGAAAGAATATTTATTTGGGTAAAATATATTTGATTAATACAAGATTTATATTTTACATAAATAAGTTCAAACATATGGATATCCTTTTTTTGGTTAATACGATCATTAATTATATTGTAAAATTGTCAAATAAAATTATTAGACTTTGTAAAAAACTATTATTAGAAACCATAGTAAAATATGTTATTTAATGAATATTTATATTTCATGAATTTCAATCATATTATTTTGTTATATGTTATCGTAATTATATATACTTAATAAAAAGGACAACCCCCATGTTCAATGAAACCCCTGTGCATCTAGAATAGTCATTGGGCTTGAACCTATATCCAAATTTTGTTTACTGTATAACTTATAACACTCGAATATATGATGTTATAGTTAACATGTTCTGTTTTTATAAAACCAATTTGAATTAATAATATTATTAAATAACAAATAGTTTTACTTTATGGGATTACAGATTAATTTATTATATGGATATCTTTTTCTGACATTATTGGTTTTGGAAAATAGTTATTGGAATAAAGAAAGACTTGTCACTATTTTATGGATCTTATAATTTATAAAAACTAAATTTTAGTGCTTCAATAATAAAAAATTTGTTTTTGTATATTGATTTCATAGAGAATGGGAGGAATTGAGAATTTATGGTATTATAACCAAATAATTAAATTATCCTAATGAAATAGAAACATATCAATTAAGTAAATTTATTTGTACAGAAAAATAATTCATCAACCATACAAAAAATATCATGAAACAAAACATTTATCCTATTTCATTCATATATGAAGAATTGATTTTATTTAAAATCATAATAGATATATTTTTTTGAGTCTCTAATATTTCCATTTATCATTAACATACATGTTATCAATGAACTCAACCACCATCAATATTTATTTTCACTTTTCATCCATTTTCACATAATTACATTCCACCAATGTTCTCCTACGTAAAAACCTAGTTATACTTTATTCTATATGACCATAGTACATGCCAATATATATTATTAATATATTTTTTATCAACCCTAATCAATATTTGGTATTTAAATAATGTAATATCAAGTATCGATCCATTGATTATCAGGATAAAGTATAAATTTCATGGAAACAATTAGTTTGGGGTGCATAGAATGTAACACTGTGAAATTTGATAATATAAACATCATATTCAATTTTGTGAGTAGAACACAACACAAATATTAGTAGGGAATATATCATAAATAGATTTAAATATATTTATTTAAAATATATTCAATATATTTTTATAGATAAATTCATATGGCAGTGATTTTATCTATTTTTACATAAAATAACATGTTTCCCCTAAAGCGTATGTTGCATACAAGATTTAGTTTTACCAAAAACTAAATATAATAATATTATTATTTTTTAATATGATAGTAATCACATATCCATTTTAATGGAGATTATATGTTGGATTACATTTAATATAACATTATATATTTTACCAATTTTTATTCTTTAGCTATTTATTATAAACAATTACGGATAACTTTAAGGAATTTTTTTCTTCTAATAAATGATAATTTTTTTCCAATAAATGGATTTCATGCGCATTATGAGGAAAATTAATATTAAAATATAGCATATTTTTTTAAATAAACTCTAAATTTAAAATAATAATTTCATAAATAAATTAGGATTAATTTTTGGGAATTTTCAAAATTCCCTCATTTTTTGATGAACAGTGCAAAATACAGATTTTTGATTGAAAACTACATTATAGATTAAATGTTTCAGATTATTAAAAAATATTTTAAATGTTTATAAGTTACAATTAGTTAAATAATAAATATATTAATCCAATTTAGATCATTTCTACCCCTTTCAAGTTTATTTTATATATAAAAATTTCTTAACATGTAATCATTTTTACTACATAAAATCACTTTCACGTAACAAATGTGGGATTTATTTTAAATTAATTACTTCTAAATGAGTGATTTCAATTATGAATAATCTATTTAATATGTATAATCACAATAATATATATTTTATATTTAGGTAAAGTTATTTTTAATTTTAAATTAATTATGAATGTATTACAAATCATTTACCAAGGATAAGGTAAATGTTGGTTTACCGAAGGGTTAAACATGACTAATTAGAGATAAAATGTACTAAAATATTATCTTAATTCTATTTACTATGTATAGTTGGACTCTAGACAACATATTCTCTTATATATTGAAATTAATTTTCACATTACTTTTATAATGACACATATAACAAGCTAAGTCAAGAAAAAGACAAATAAGAAACTTGTCTTCATTTTAATATCTATAATCAATTTGTATAAGAGAAAAAACAATGTAGGTAATTTTATACCTATTATTTTTAAATATAAATTAATTTTAATCATAATAACTTATATTTAATTTTTAAAAATGAATTATTTTCTTAAAAAGACTATGAAATGCCAATATAGTAATTATTCAGTTAATATATTCAAAATAACTGATAGTAAAAATATTAAACGTGTATTTAATTTAATGGGTAATTATGTTATTATATTTACGGAGATGAATATATAATTTAATTTTTTTTGAAATATATATATCAAAATTCGATCATTTTATTATTATTTAGAATTCAATTTAAATGAAATGTGTCAATATTGACATTGATGTTATTTTATGATAAACAATATTTTATTAAATGACTCCAATTTAGAAAAATACTATATAATTACATGTGATTTTTTAATGATAATAATTATTTACTATGTTCCATTCATGGGCCAATTGTTCTTTTAAAACTACTATATTCCTATAAAATAGTAACAACTCAATTAGTGTGGACATTGTTAAATTATTTTTTATTCATGTAACATGTTCATTTCATGAAGATAATTTCCAAAAAACATTGGATTTATATTTTATAAAATATATATTATATTTAAAATTAGTTATTCCAAATTATCTAATAATATTCACTTTAAATTAGTCATATTGGACAAATTATCTTCATTAGAAAACTAATTACAATTTTGAAAACCCAAAATGGTAAAAATATGAATACATAGATCATATAGAAGAAAATGGTTTAAAAAATGTGTTTTATTATATGTTGTATGTATAGATAAACCATATATTAATTAAAAAATATCATTCTTTTTTTACATGTGAGGTAATATCAACCTCCCTATAGTGAGTACATTTGAGTATTTATGAAAATTACAATCCTCCACATCCATAAAATTAAACTCACTACCCACACTTCTTCTCACTATAAAAACATTTAGGATTTTAAAATACCTACATAATTCACTTAAAAACATTCCTCAACTCAACAAATATGTCTTTATATGGGAATAATTCCTACAGTTTAATGATTTAGTACAATCTTAAGCGGGATACCGAAGAAGATATAATGTTCTTCAATTTCCATCTTTATTTTACTACATTATCCACCACCTTATGTTTTAATTAATACATGATGATTAAATAAATAATATATTCTGTATAAAAAATTATAATATGTTACAAAACTAAATCTATATAAACTTCCATCAAATGGTTTAGAAAATCCTCATTCGTGCATATGAAGGTCTACACCCTCACAAAATGATGTCATTCGTTTTTAAATTTTAATCATATAAATATTTGGTATGATGATTGATATTAAGTGAATATATATTATTTATGAAGTATTTATTACTATATAATATCTATATAGTATATATATTTTTATCTGCCATTCAATAGAAGATACAATATTGTTGCTCGTGTGTACAAAATAATACCACCCCGTAAAGCGATGTGATTCATCATTCCCTAATATTTAGTACTGATAGAGATAAAGTTTATTTTAAAGAATATATTTGATATAAATAAAATAATTATCATATTAATGACATGTTTATAATTCTGTAAATATAACATTTATCATTTTATTTATTTCCTTTTCACCAATTCAAAGATGATGACATCATTCGTGTATTTTTGGACTACCGAATTCCAAAAGTGGTGTGACAGTATAGTGATCCCAAAAACAAATGGATGAAAGGTATAATTATACAATATTGTATTAATGATTTTTATCATTATATAAAGGTAATTAATTTCTTACCTCTTTTAGATACTGATCACTGAAAATTGAAACATTACTCAATCATACATATGACCTACCATCTCCATGATTTTAGTTTTCTTCATTTTTTATAACCATCATTCATGAACTATTGTTAAATTCTAATTAATATCTTAATTTAATAATTATTTCATGAATACAATTCTGTAGATTATGAAATTATATAATGTGTTCAATAACTGAATATTTAGAGGCAAGACACACAAAAGAATACAAGGCAATTAACCCACAGAGAAATGATGAAAAAACATGATTATAAATGAACGAGTTACAATATTTTATAAAAGGAAAATATATGATATTATAAATAATAACATTGTTCATTTATAAGTTAATGATAACCATTATAAAGGATTTTAAATCATGTTCAATTAGATGTATGTGTGAGGTATGGGATTTTTTTAACTCAATTTCCATTCATTTTGTTATTCTTATTATTCATTTATTATGTCATTACATGTTTGTTATACTATTAATTTTTACTAAATTATGTTTTATTTACACTTTTTAATGATTTTTATAGTTCAAACAAATAATCAACATTTTTTTTTAATTCGTACTTCAACGTTATTATCATTTTATTGGTTTATTTCACAGTCATGTTCTCATCTAGATTGATCATGCATAAATTTGAGTTGAAGGAAATTATTTGATCATTTAATGATAAAAAATAACCTACATATCCACTTGTTGTTAATGATATTTTCATGTAATAATACTATTGTTTTAATATTTGTTACATAATATGTTTTAGAAATTCTCTTTATGATTATCTATCATCATTTTTGTCTTTGGTTAAAATTATATTTTATTTTAAATGATTTGTTTTCCAAAAAATGATTTAAATTTTTTAACTATTTTAAAATGATTTAAAGAATTTATTTTCACCCATTTTGAATCAAAATAAGTGTTTTAAAAAATATTATATCATTTTTAAAAAATTGTCTTTTGGATTATACAGATATTTTAAAAGGTACCATCATGTCATTTTTAGATCAATGAAGTTTCTCAATCCATTTATAGAAAAAAAGAACATTAATTTTTTATTTTATATAATTTTTTAAATTACCCACCTTCATGAAATCCTTTTATTTAATGTTTCCCTTTAATGATGATGAATACATTTTTAAAGAATTGTTTTTATAAAAAATTTATTTTATAAAAATGAATATCAAAACATTTTTCATGGGAAAATGATATTTTAATGAAGAATGTTTTTGAAGATATTTTAATTGTTATAATATTCATAAATATAAAGAATAAATTATTCTTATACCAATGGGTTTATGTTTATATAATCCTTGTTCTTCTACTCCATGGGTTATGATTATTTTTACCGAAGTTATTATAGACATTCACTCCCTTATTTTATTTTGTTGTCATTAACATCCCCTTAAATAATTCACATTCATGTGATCATGAAATCATTAAATTCACACAAGTATCAAAATTAATTATAATGTAAATATTTATTTATTAAACCATATATCCATTATATATTTCATGTTCTACATTGAATATTATTTTCTTATCTGGGAAAATAATGATAAATCTACATTCTTTACTTGATACCAATATTTGATACGGCACATAATTTATGAATTAAATTTATTATTTGATAAATGAGTAATTAATTGGATAGTTAGGACTTGGGTTGGAGAATATTCATAGAAACCCCTTCAATGCATCAGTAGTTTCATTAGGCAAAATCAGTTGGCCAAAAACCCTATGCTTTTGTAACCAAGTAGTTTCAAACGGTTTGAAGGATATATATAGATAGTAAGTTTCTTGTTAACAGTTTTTAAAAACCGTAGATGGGATTGTGTGTATCATGTTTTAATACATCTTGAGGATATATGTGTAAGGTATAGGTATCATGTTCCGATGAAACACAACATCCGATAATAATGTTTGCCTTTATTCGGAATTTAGTAATTATAATCAATGATATTTTAACTATTTTAGAATATATGAATGCATATAATTTTCATATTATTTATTAAATAACTTTCTTTCATAGATATTTTTATTTTCATATTGGTTCTTTCTTATACTATCTTTTTATTGATGTTATTTAAATGGAATTTTTATTCTATTATTTAACTTTCCTTATTTATTATGCTTATTGATTCAACATTGAACTCATTTTAAACAAAACATATTAAGAATTTCAGTTCACCATTATTTTTTTCCTTTACAATGAATCGATGAATTTAACTATGAATGATATATAGAATTATGAAATAAATGATAATTATATTGTTAATTAGAACAAGAAGTGTTGATATTTGTTTAATAAAATTATATGTCAGACTCTTGTATGTATCTCATTTACCAATACTACTGAGTTGGTATGACTTTCATGATGTGATTTATTGTATCTTTTTCCAATGTAATAGTATAGGACACTATCTCTGAGTAGCTGGGTTCTGGGATTCTATAATAAAAATCCTATGAAAGTAATAAAAATTTTTTTCACCCAAAAAACTGTCATCAGGTACAGAAAAATTTGAACCAAAACTATCTATTATGATTAATTGTATGATTTATATAACTACAAATCATTTTATCTTCTCAATTAAACCACTAAACTAGCTCATAAATTTATTTTATTAAGTGAAGATGTTATCTTTATCTCGAGCATATTTAATCTTGGAATGTTTATATTTCAACCTAAATGTACTCTACCTAATTTGATTCATCTTTTATTTAATTATATATGCATGTTTCAATTTATCAAAAATTCGTTTTTTTATTATAAACCCATTTAAATTGAAAAAAATCATTTTTAGTGGGATAATAGAAGACGGAATTATAAGAATGACCATCATTCTGAAAATTAGTCTTATCTGATAATGCCATCACAATGCCTTTGGTACTAGGTCTAAAATCCTTCGTAGATACCGCCAATATATCCATCCTAATTAAATTTTATTTAATGTTTTATATTTAAAAAGCCAAAAATTATTTCAATAAAAAATGTGGAAACCCGTTAATGTTCACTAAATTAATGTGATTCATATGAATTATAGAAACCAAATACTGAATGAATTAATTCAGAGGAAAATATATATCATATCCACCATCAAATTGATACATTTCATTGAAGGAATCATGAGTTCTATGATATGACATTAAAATTATCCCAAACAGACTATGATTATTCATATAGAATGGGTGAGTTATTGAATTTATTTCCATTTTCATTTATCATAAGAAATAACATTTTATTCTATTAATATGTATGAAAATATTAATTAACCCACACAAAAAAACATCAATGAATAATTGCATTAAAAATAATCTATTACTATAAGGTTCCCTACTAAAAACCCAAATATTGATCCTTTTTAATTTGTCACATTTCCCAAAATCAAATATTCTACAATAATATACATTGGGATTATAAATAAATATGGATTATTAATGTTTCTAGGAAAATAAAATAGTCTATAATCTTATGTAATGTGGTCCCACAAAAAAGATATAAAATTATAATTTTAAATGAAGTTGAGAATTCATAAAATATATAATTCACGCATCTAAATTAATTAATTATCATATCTCATTATTTTTTTACATTTATATCACATAGTATCTAAACATCAAACACATCAATGTAAGAATCATATATGATTTGTAGTGATAACATCCAGCCCCACCTTTTAAACTTCCTTTCTATATATTGGGTTTTCTAGATATTATTAACACAATTCGATATGTTTCACAATATTAAAGGTGTTAATTTATAAATCACATAAATAACTAATTATATCAAGTTAGAAAATCATTAATCCAACATTTTCCTTTTATTATGAATTTTTCTTATAGTGTAATAATCACATTCACATAGTAGTAAATATATTTATTATATGGAAAGTATCTTTTCTCTAACTTGTTGGAAACCTACCCTTTTGTTACACCATTGAAATCTCCTCTTTGATTTGATCATTCAGATTACCAATTCTATAGATATATCTAATTAATATAGGCTAATATTTTGCATGTGAATATTATTAATTTACACTTATGTAGCATTCATTTTACACTAATATAAGTCCATTTTAAGAATAATCACTTCTGATGCAGAACAATGTACATCCAATAATCCAAATTTTTCATATGTATTATCACCCCACTCTTACACGTGACCATATTTGGCATAGTTCACAACTATTTAGCACAACCTCCTTCAACTCATTCAACTTGAGAATTTCATTTTCATTTCATTGGGATTTAAATGTATTAAATAGGACTAACTTCAACATACATTACAAAATATGATATTTTTCTCACAATGAAAAAATATTAATTTTATTTACTTTTTATAATGTAAATCATAATACATTATTAAATTTAAACATCAATAAGGCTGTGAACTATAGGTTGTGGAATTTTTTAATCAAATAATAATATATTTTAATCCTATGAATAGTGAATTTAAACAGAAAAACTATTAATTTAATCTTATATATCATGCATTATTATTCTATTGTCTTTATTACAGCATTATTACTTCCATGGAACTAAACAAATCTCCGAAATACCATCTTCTCATATTAGGTCTTCTTCTATACTCATCTAAACTACTAAAAACATTTCAAATCATATGAATTAACATATATATATTTGATGAAATATGATTTATGGAATTTAAAATTCATAGAAAAAATAAAAATCATGAGTTATGAACCATATTCACTTTACCTTCAAAAAGAACAATTTTTAGTAGAATCACATCAATAATTAATAATTTTTATCCATTAATCATAGAAAACTCCACCAACACTCTAGTTTCAAAAAAAATCCATCATACTCCTACAATATTTTGGTTAGGATTGATATTATTAGAAATTTATATATTTTTTAAAATGATGGGGAACAAGGCTCATTTTTTTATTTAAAGAAATGACCTCTATATACTAGGAAGTGGGAGTCACATTACTTAACATATTACTCATGAAAAATAAAATAGGCTTCTAATTTAGATATTTTCTGTCACGACCCGTCCTCGGGGCCCGTGTCGTGACTACCCCAAGCCCACCTTCCATAGGCCATGGGCTGGAGACTAGCACCAAAGGCATAAATCCCGATAAAAGGGAAAGAATTGCCTTTATATAAGTAAAAAAACACAACAGTGTATGAAAGTTGAAGTAAACACTATGAAAAATGAGTACAAAAGTAAGTAATGGAAAGTAAATGGTCCATAATACAAACCCAACTGAAAGTCCAGTACAATAGTAAAGAAAGAACAACTCTAGTAAAGTAAACCAACAACCACTGAGTCATCCTTCATATATCCCACCAGAAGGGTGGGTACAAATGGTCTCCTCAGCTCCTCAGGTCCGGCCGTCCACTCCGTGTACGTCCCGCCATGTGGTCCACGTTCAGGTACCGTCCTACTCCATAAGACTCCACCTCGATCAGTGTTGTCTTTTGTCTGCATCCAACACAATGTAGTGCGAGCATGGATCGTGCGAGGGTGAGTATATGATACTCAGTAGCGACCCCGAGACCCCCGAAGGTCTCCCAGAATTCACAAAGGATAAACCACAAATGAAATATACAAACACAAAGTATCAACCAACTCTACCTAGGTTTATGCCCATACATATACCTAAGTCATCAATTCCAGTTTGACTCCAACTCACGAGCCCAATTACAACCCAGTCCATACAGGAAAGCACAACCCATTCCACACAGGAAAGCAAGTCAATCACATTGATGATAATGACTGAAAGTAAAAACTCAGATCACATAGGTATACTACTCATGAAGAGGGGTGGAGATGATAGATATAGCCTCTGAATCATCTCCCCTACCGAACCCACGTAGGATCCATGTACATAAGTCATCACTGCCGAACACACGTAGGATCCAAGTATAGTAACAATCTCTACCAAACCCACGTAGGATCCATGTACAGTCTTCATCGCTGCAGAACCCACGAAGGATCCATGTAAAGTAGTCCTTACTGCCGAACCGACGTATGATCCAAGTACAATCGTCATCATCATCGCAGTCGCAGCCATCTCTATGGTTCCCGCACACAGCACGCTCGATTTCAGGAGGGTCCGCTCCACGAGCCAAGGGGGTCGATACATCATCTATAACGATGTATAGATGTGATGTGTCCTAAAGTTCCGTCTCGTCAATAGGAACTCAACGCAATAGACGGCGCGTCAATCAGATTCCCGGTCTGAGAGATATTGGCCTTTTCATCATTGGTGCCCAATTAGAAATACGCTCATTTATAACATGGTTGATATCCAAATTCATCTGAAACTCACTAATAGTATCTCAAAAGGACCGTCTCATCGACATCGTCCTAGTTCCGCAGATGGCACGTCGATCAGATGCGTGGTCCTTAAGTTATTCACATTTAAGTGACTAACGGGCACGGTCCGTTAGGCCCGATGGGCTGACGGATCCGGTCGACTTGGTTTTGGCGGGTCTGACCTAGCAGAGTGGTCGGACCAGCCTGGTGAGTTTTGCTGCCCGGCCCGATGTGGCGCGGCCCAGCCCGGCGTGGCCCGCATGGCTCGACCAGCTGGCCGAGCGGCGTGGCCGAAGGTCGAGCGAGTTCCAGGGGGGTTGTCCGCACCAGCGACACCGCCCTTCCCCAAACCAGCCTTCTGGCACGCGGCCCGCATGGGTAGGCCGTCGGTCTTCTAGTGCGGTTCCCTCCTGGAATAGTGGTACAGCTCCACCCGGCTGTCCGGTCCTCTAGCGCCTCTCCCTCCTGGATCCGCGACTCTTCTACGTCCGGTCGGCCGACAGGCTGGTCGGTTCTTCCGCTGAAGCCATCCGAGATACTGGCCACGGTTCCTCCCGCACATCAGGCGTGATAGTGCCGGCTTCCATCTCCATGTTCCCGTAATGGAGCGATAGCACCGTGCTTCCTCCGCCTCTGGTTGCCAATTCCAAAAGAATAAGTTCCAACGAAGGGTCGTCGGGTCATGTTCGTTCGGCCCGCGCCCTCCGTGTTAGGCGGTATCACATAGCCAATAATGCACGTGGTTCATGAAACACATCAACAATTTTATTTTCAAAAAAATTGAGTCAAATCACCCTACATAGACAAAAGATATCGAATGTTGGGCATCGCGGAGGATGGCATCGTGGGGTGAGGTTCCGTAAGCGACGATGGAGTGCGGTCGGGGAGGAAGCTGTGTCTCTCCTTTTGTCACGAAGAGGAGATTATAAGGGAAGACGTTGTTGTCAAGATCCTGCATGACTGTCTCCTCCCTTTTCATGGAGGAATTAGGGGGTAGATAATCTGGGGTGGTCGATTCGATGTTCTTCATCGGAGATTTGGCATTCATCAACAAAGGATATAAAGCGTTCTTCGAAACTCAAGACCACTCTCCCAAAAATCTCAACACAACAAGCCAACCTAAACTAAAATAAGGCTTCTCCTTATTTTGTTTAATCATTCCATGCATTCAAAATTTAAATTTCAAAACACTGAATTAATTAATTGAAGTGGTTCAATTAATTGAGTAAAGTGTGTTTGAAAGAGTTAAGAGGAAGTGGGAGAGGAGGTGGAAAGGTTTCACATGTAATGGGGTGTTTACACAAATTATGAGGGGGTTTACGGTGATTTAGGGAATGTGAAGGGTTGGGGCTCGTATGGGCCCCACCACACATTTATCCTCACATGGGTAGTTAGGTGATAGTGGGTCCCTCCCTAACTCCCCCATGTAGGATAAAAAAAACTTATATATAAAAATAAAATTGTCCCACAATTTTATTAACTTCTCATTTAATCCAGAAATTTTAACTTCTCCTCCCGCGCAAATGCATCTATGGTAAAAGTCCTCTTAAGAAATTACCAGTGCTACAAGTTCATCTGTGCCCTCAGATATAAATTCCGAACATCGGTTCAAATGGTAGAAAACCTCGCTCCTTCGTTTACTGAACATACCCAAGATAAACTTTGAACATTGATTCCAGGCACACCAGGCCTTAGAATCATATTCCGTCATAAGCCACAGACTTGTAAATTCCAAAGTATTTATGAAAAAATTTTCCTTTAAATTTCGGTGTCATTACATTTTCATGTCCATTTTAATTGATTATTTTTTTAATTTATAGTTAGAATAATTATATTTATTATATATATATATTGGTGTTTTTTTATTTTATTTATCGAAATCTATTTTTCATGCGTAATAGGTTATATATGCTCTTAAAACATTTTATGATGATTCATAGTTTATGTGGATCCTTTTTGATTTATTCATTCATTAATTAATATTGGTAGGTGTTATCGAGCCTCGATGTGGTTATCATGATTTTCATATTTCATTCCTTTCATAATGTTTCCCAATACCTATAAAAATATATAACTCATATTTTAATATTTTCGAAAAAATTGATTTTATTAATATCTTGGTATAATCGAAGGAATCGCTTCAATGAATTAATGTGGTTATTTTATACATTATTCATTTTAATTTTCATGTATTGTGAACTAATTATACCAATTGTATTTTTTAATTCATAATATATCTCTAGTTTTATCAATTATATTATCCATGTAATAATAGTTTTGTATTCAATGTTTTTTTCATGTAATATAATACAATCTATATACATACTGAAGAAGGATTTTTTCTGCTAACGTATCAGCAAACCATGCCTCCACGTCACCAAAATGTCTTATACCCACCCTCCAAACCCGCAAATAGCTACTGCAATCCCGACTCTAATCATGTTTTTCCAGTTTCTATTCGCTCCCCACATGTTTCACCTTTTCAATTTAATTCTCCTGGGTCTATGTTTCTCCCCACCATCCCAAATCTGCTCCCCCTCTCCCCATTCCCCCCTCCCCTCCCCTCCCCAAATCCCCTCTTTAGTCCTGACTCCACCTGCCTGTGATCCGCCTTCAGCTCCTCCGACTTCGGCTCCTCCGACTAAGGCTCCTCCAATTTCTTCTCCTCTAACTTCAGCTCCTCTGGAGTCCCATGTATTTTTCCTTCTACTCGAGCTATCGATCTAGGGTTCACGCTATAGGTACTCATCATCTACATTCATCTCAATCGACTAATTTCCTTCTTTATCTCTTCCATAGATGGTTTTACCATGACTGTCATCCCGCTCGTGCTTCATCTCTGAATTCCCTCCACTACCACAGGTATTTTCCTCAGAATCATTATTGCCTCACATAAACCATACGCTCTACAAAAATCTCTGATTTCTATCCCGAATACCTTTTCATCAAAACTGTCTCCTCAATCCTTGAATCCCTGGCTCAGTGGGTTAATGAAATTCTTATAGAAAATCAATCCTCTATCTAAGACATCTTGTCAACTCGTGGCACCCAAGATCAACCACAGACTCATCCACCTCCCGACTATGGTAATTTTCTCTTTCAATCATCCCTACAACATTAATCATGGACATTCACTCTATCATATTAGTATATTCATACAAAATATCCATACTTTATTAATCTATCTTCATTCTGGGATCTAGAATTAGTGATCCACTTCCTTCAGATTCTATTATCAATAACGTAATATAATGAATTTCATGGTTAGGTATTTGTTTACCACTATGCGCTTTCACCGACCTTAAATATCCACTGCACTGCTTAGGTTGTGTTATACATACCCCCTTACAGAATTGTCTCTCTTCTCTACAATACTTAGTATTTTGGTTCTCTTATGATTTATTCATAAGTTATTTTAATATAGATTCTATTATAAATAAAAAATTGTTATTTGTGTGTATGCGTACTCTAAATATAGAATAACAAATATTCATTTTCAAATTTAATGTTTATTATATTCTCCAATCCCTATAGTGTTCTTTTCAGTTTTACTAATTTTTTCTCTTTATTTGAATTTTTTTCACAATATGCACTATTCAACTTTTAACTTATATAATCCATTATTTATGATTTTTTTTTCTATATGAATTAAATATTTGGTTTCTTTAATACTATATATTTGGGAATTATGTTCACTAAATATCTCTCATTGTCATCCAATCCTAATTCTGCTCATCCAATGTTACTTCATTTTTTATTTTTATCATCAAGTGATAGTCTTGAAGATATCTTTTATCTAAAGTAATATTCATGTTCAAACCATTTTAATTTAATCCTACAGTTTTCAAAAATGATATTATATATTACATAGTTATCAATATGTGCATTGTTTGGATTTCAGGAGTTGTGTTCACATCGAGGAATGATTATTTCTAGCAGAAGGAGTCGATTCAGATGAATTCAGTACATTGGAAATCATCACTTATTTCTATATATGCTTATTAAAATTAATAATCTATTTATTATCTTGACATTCATCCATCTATATGATGTATTCAATAAATAAATTCATTTCTGGGAAAGTGGGTTATAAATCTGATGATTTTTTTGATCATTTTATGTTAGGAACCACAATTGACATTGTTCCCAGTTTTATGTGTACCTGCATGCTGGAGTTTTCAATACATTTTTCCTCCAGTGGGAATTTACTAAATTTTTTTAATCATTCATGTATTTAAATGGGATGGAAATCTTGAAGAGGGTTGGAAATTTACTCTTCGTGCAGATTGAGCTGTTTCGAGATGCATATAGTGTATGGTTTGTTTTCCTTCATAATAGCTTTGTACAATTAATCTCTGGTTTTATGTATTCCATTTAACATAATTTGTGGATAAGGTCTCACTACTATAAATAGAGGTATGTTCTTCAATTTCATAGTTTTTTAGAATACAATTCATTCATCATTTTATTCATCACTGTGAAAATTTATCCATCTATTTTTTGATTCATAGATGCTGAAATGGTGGTCATTTTCATTATGGAATGTTCTCCTCATGCAATTTAAGGACTATTGAATTAACCTATTTGAGCAGTAATGAAAGGGATTTTGTTTCATTATTCTGAAACTTTATTGAAGTTGTTTCCGTGTTTTAATCAACACTGTGTCAATTTATACATCTATTTTTTGATCATAGATACTGAAACAGTGGTCATTCAAATTATGTTATGTTCTCGTCATGCGATTAAGGTACTATTTAATCATCCTATTTGAGTAGTGATGATATGGTTTTTGTTGCATCATTATTTAATTTTATTAATGTTTTTTGAGGGATGTATTTGTTCATATTTATTTAATATACAAATTCAAATTTTACATCTCTGTTAATTTCTATTCAAATTTGTAAACATGAATATATTGGTTTATATTTTTTATACTTCCATTTGTATTTTATTTTATATTGCACTTTATATTACTCTTAATATTAGTCCATGTGGTACTGAAATTTCAGTTTACATTCCTATTTTTATAGCTGTTTCAATATAACTTCATATTGTTGTTTATGATGAAGTTTATATTGCATTACCATTTATTGAGATTTCATTTCCCTTGTATATTATATTATCATGCATGTTCTTTTTTATGAAAAATTCAATTTCTTTCTACAAGTAGGATTTATCTTGTATGCTCATATGTGAGTTTGGCTGATACACTTGATTTCTATATATCTAGTGATTAATATTTTTTCTTCCGTATATTTATTTACTTCTACTGGTTTTATTTGTACTTTACGAAACCAACTCAATGTAGTACATCCAATGGTTTGGTTATTGACATGAATCTTGTGTTTCCTTATTGATTTTAATAACTTATAGTAATTAATTACTTCAATGTTTTTCACTGAAGTTTTTTAACAGCATTCATATGATGAATTTTTTTCTTGCTCTTGAGGCTTTTTTATACAGTGTCTCATTTTATGGCCATCATAGGTTACTATAGTAGGTGTGACTCCAACAATATTAGTACATTGTTTCTGCATTCTGAGTACTCCAGTGCAATTATTCAGGGGAGTAAAAATTATCATCATAATAATAATAATGGCTATAGTCATTTTTTGGATGTGTTTAAAATTTTTTGTTTATTTTGAATGTCATTTTTCTGTAGGGAATATACCTACACCAACATTTGAGCCATCCATTTTCAAGGACCAGAAAAGAAGATTCTGAACTTGGTGAAAATGGAAAGCAATTTAAATATTGTTCTAATTTCATTGAATGAAAAATCTAGGATTTCCCAGTTTTTTTTACAGTGCTTTTGTCACTATTGGACATTAAAAAGGATAACAAAGTGGGGGAAGAAAAGATCAAGGTTATTGTACTAGATCCATTTGTTTAATCTATGGCATCCTATTATTATTTAGTGATATATAACTGCGTTCTTGAAAGTATGTGTGGTTCTTTCAATTTGTAGTGCTCTTTTATTTTTGTGATCTATTTCTTGTCTTGGTGGATACAATTTTGATACTTTAAAAGGTGAAGTTTTATGTCAAATAACTACAAGTGAACCTTTGGTAATGCAACAGATTAATCATAGTTCATTCTTCTATCTTCAATGCTATGAAGTTACAATAGTTGGACAGTTTATTTTAAAATGATTTCATCAATATCTTGGTATTAAATAAGTAACCATTAATTATAATAAACCTCCTTGTCTTCATAGAATTTTTTTTAATACATCATGATTGATTCTTTTTCTGGGGAAATTATTTTTATTATATAGTTTTGAGTGTTTGAGTTGATGTTACATAGAGCTGTTTTCAAGGAAGGAAAAATGATATGAAAACTGAGATGCAGATGCGTTTAGTATGGGAAAGGGTAGAGGTTGATATATTTGGTTTACACATTGTTTTTCGAAGTAGTGAAACATTAATATATTTTCATTACGTATATATGCATGGTATAGATGTTTGTGTAACATATAAAAATACATTAAAACATTTAATTGCACTGGCTGTTTCTATTACATGAATATCTTTAATCATATTTTGGGGTGCAAGCATTTTATAACATTGTTGTAATGCTTAATATTCATGGTTAAAATAACCGTACTCAATTAATAGTAAGGTATTCATTTTCATTCAAGATGAAAATCATGAATGTGTATTACGAGTCAACATCCCATGTTTGTGGAATCTTTGATTGGCTATTAGAGAGTTGGAAGTGATTTGAGTAGCTATGGAATTTAAGTTTTGTGGACATATATATCTATTCTAAATCTGGGTGGTTTCCAGCACACATTTTACATTATCCAAGCTCCATATCACTCCTCAGTTAGGTTCATGTTACAACCCCGTAGTCTCACTCACTCCTGCTTGTGTTTTCAATTCTATGTTATTAGGGATTCTGTTGAATATCATCGTCTCCCTCTACGACTCTACACTCTAGCTGCGCCGTCTGGTGTCACACCTCCGACTCCACTTCAGATCTCTTCTCTAGAATATCCTTCCATCAATTTATCTTCACAATCCTAGATACCTCCTCCAAACCCTATTTTGATTCCACCACTCATGACTTGCCTCGAAGGTCCTAAGGTTTCTTCTGAATACCGTCATCTCTCTCCTCAACTCTCTTCTCCAGTCATGACATGATACGCCTTCGCATCCACCTTTGACCTCATCCCAGACATATTTTTCCACCATGGTATTCTAAATATTCCTCGACAACTCCTCCAAACACCATTTTGATTCCACCACGATCCTCAGCCTCAACAAACCCGCCTAAACTGCTTCATTGTTTTCCACCTCTGACTATGTGTCGCAACACCACTTCTTTCTGGAATCTGGTCCACACATCATTTCTGTGATGACTTCCCAATTACATAACCTAAATCCTCGATTATTCCTACCACATTTCCCACTCATGGCCACCGTTATGAGATCTCAGTAAAGTCAACATTTCTAGGCCCACACATCTGTTGACTCATCTTCTGCTGAAGTATATCATATCTAAAATGATTTCAAGGCATGATTTATTTATCAATCATGGTGTTTTCCTTTATTTTTTATGAATTATTGATTTTTTGTATATCGTGCTCAGGAAACATAGCTGTGCTTCTGGGATTCTCATATCTTTTCACATCAATTTTGGTGGACTGGTAATGCATACTAAATTTTACAATAAAATTATTTAGGTGTGGTTAGTTTAGGTTGTGTGATAAAAATTATTCTATCTTATATAGATTCATCACAATGATATCCATTCAAATACATTTATCTCGATTGATTTTTTTCAATTTCTTCTAAATCTCCATGATGGATATGTAAAATATTTTAGTGTTGTGTTGACTGTATTCATTATGGATATTTATCTTCTATTTTTATTGGTTTTTCTCTGATATTGATTTTATAGTAGTAATGTCATGGTGATGTTATGTGGTAATGAAATAGAAAGTTATTCTATGTCATTGATATTAATTTTTTCATTTTACACTTGTTCTCTAGGAACATAACAACCCAGGAGGTTTAGGAGTAAGGTGCAATAGGGACTTTGGTATTTCTACAACAAATACAAATATATCATCTAGTCATGTATATGTTTTTTTCCTTCATTGTATTTTATTTTCATTATATCATTGGAGTAGACAGGAAATATTTTTCCTATTCCATTGAAATTATATGATTAAAAGACACTCCATTTGTTCTTCTTATTTTGTAATTATTAAAAATCATATTTCAGTTCAAATTATTACATTTGGAAATTTTTTGGCATGTTATTGATTGAAGTCATTTAATAATGTAGAAAAATTTGTTCATAGAGTTTGATGATGATGATGCAGTCCAATGAATTATTACAATGCCTTAAAAATCTGGAAATAGAACGCCCTGAACTGCCACCCCATTTGAAGGATATATACAATAAAAAATAGACAAAATTGACTAAAACTCCTTGATTTTTTTACAAGATATTGGAAATACCATATTAAATCTATTATTTTCTTATAACCTTTTACATTTTTTAATTATACTACTATCTATATCATTATTAAAGACTACATGAAAATATTTAAGAACAAGTTTGATGAACAAATAGACCCTTTCTGACAAGTATAGCATGTAATGTGAACTAATATTCAATTTACTATTTTCTCAACTATACATAACTACTATAGGAAACCATATTACTCTCAACCAACATCCTTCAGAGCTGTTATACTACAGGAAACAATCTAGCCATTACAAGGAGGATATATCAAACATAGCATGATGCACAGAGTATTACTCCAAAGGGGACACTGAATACTATTAAAAACTATAGTTACTGTCCGATTTTAAACCCACCACTTTTTAAATGTAACCATATGTGAAAACCTGGAGTGCTGTTTTGTTGTTTTGAAAACATAATATCCTCTACCAGAATGGGGTTTTCAAATTGAATGTTTTATTTTTTTTGACTTTTCTTATTTAAAGTGTATGTTACTTCATGTTTACTATTTTAATTTGTTGAGAATAAATTTTCAGTCCTTTTCCAAAATAATTTATGCCTTCTACTATAGTGTTGAGGTTTGAGAACATTACTTTACATGTTTAATTCGTGCTTTGTTGTTAAATTCCAATGTAATGTTTCCTATCATTTAATAACCACTCCTATATATCCTTTTCATTGGGTTATTCACATGCTTGGGCTTAGCATTGCAGATCACCCATTAAGAAAAGGCATTGATTATGGAAACGTTAGTAGAAAAAAAATAGTAAGATAACATTAGTTTTCTAGAATCTTTGTGCACTTATGTGTTTACATATTATATATGAAATTATTCATTATAAAGCTTGGAATTTATATAGAATATTGATATTGATTCTAATTTAATATCAATAATGAATATCCCTTCATTTTTTTAATTTCATGTTATCAGGTCTTCTGGAGTTGTTGAAGGCTCGACATACCATTGATTGGTCTATGTTTCCTTTTAATGCAATTTATTAGTTATTTTCATACGAAAATATAAATATCTTATGTAACTACCTTAATGGGGATATGTAAAGGAGATTAGAAAAAATTGAATATATATATGGTTAAAATTAATAGATAATGTTGTAGTTCTCAGGGAGCATTATTTACAGAGATTTAAGGCCTCTTAATATGAGTACTGTAGAATCGTGGATTCCTTTATTCCCATCAACATGATTTTGGTGATCAATAGCTCAGTATTTATCGAGTGGATGCACAATAACTTCCATATTGATGAATTGTCTGATCCATTTTTCTCTTTAGATACTAATTATCATTCAATGACACCACATGAAACGCATTCATGTTTCATAATAATCCGTAGATATGAATCTTTGGTATCCCATTGAATCTAGTTAAGATCCATAATCCCTGAAACTCTATCTAGCTTTCATTCCATAATTAATCTCAATCTCACCTATTCCCATCATCTCAGCCTACACCTTCATCTTTTGTTTCATCTCTGTCTTTGATACCCGGCACTTTCATTCCATCATAATCCATCTCTTCCAGCATTAGTCTTCACTCCATTTCCATTTGTCACATTAAGTCCACTCAAATCATCATCATCATTTTAATTTAATCATTATATTGACTATATATTATTTTTTGAATGATGTTGATTCAGATTATTTGAAAAAAAATTGATAGTCCCATGCATTTGCACGGGCAGAGTACTAGTTATCACAACTCACTTCTCATATTCATTAATATTAACCTTTGCCTGGTATAAGAACAGATGGAATTAATTCTATGTTATCTTAACATTAAAATAACATATAATGTAGAAATATAATCTCATCATACACTCTCATAGTTTTTTTTTTGGATTGATATTGTTCTATCCATTGAGTTTTGTTTAGGTTCCCTGATAGAAATATACTCTTTTTACTAAAAATTAATGAACATAAAGTCAATAAATCACAAATAACCTATGGATAATAGTGTATGTCGACAGTGATGTGATTTTTAGGCTTAAAATATAATAATAAGTTATTTAAAATGAATATTTCTATGTTTCACGGTATACCTAATCAAAAAATAAGACAAATACCATTTTTATTGTTGTTTAAAGTGTCCTAGATTTTATGTTTTTTAAAAAAATGGGTTATTTTGGAAACACTTTCATAAACATTAATCTCTTTATAATTTTTCTTATATCGTCTAAATATTTTATCAATTAGTTTTTTATAATAGCATTAACAATTTCATTAATTAGAAACAATATTTTATCAAAATTTCTAGATAACATATGTTGTAACTAAAAGAAAAAAGAGGATTTGGGTTTACAATTACTCTTGATGAATGATTAACCTACCTATTCCAAGTACTATTAGTGTACTTTATTAACTAGTGTCTTAATAATACTATCTATATCATGAATGAAATTATGTTTGTTGATTTTATTATTTACATTATTCACTTTTCTAATTATGAGAAGAGAGTTTGGTAGGTTATACCCTTCTCTATTCATTAAAAATAACCAACATTTTTTACCATTGCATGGGTATTTTATTTTATTTAGTATTTTACATAATATTTAATTTTTATAGACTATATTGGTTGTTGATACGGTTAAATATTTTTTTTAATTTTATATTGATCAAGTTGTTACATGTTTATATCTAGAATTTTAATACCATATTTTATCAATCATGTTATTATTTTTTTATGTCCAAACTAGATATATAATTCCATCGTTGATCATGTTGTTTTGATATATCAATGAGAATTATAATTTATAGATTAGTTAATCATATCAATATATTTACCACTTCTTTGGTAGCTCGTGTATAAATATTCAATTGGGTTTCAATTGATCATTGTAATATCTAACAGTTCTACTCTAATGACCTACTAATTCTTCTGATATCCTTGAAATTTTCATATAATTATGTCAATTTGAATATTTTTCTCTATATATCCTGAGAAATAAATCCAAAAATATTGAATAGGTTTGTTTGAGTGATATGGTCCATAAATAAATGACTTGTATTACAATCATTCCATATTCCCAGAAATATTGGTCATAAAAATATACTTTTAAATATTGATTCCTTTTTCCCAGGGATAAAAATTAGACTGTAATATATTATCCACACATCTACTATTATATTTATGTGAATATGTGTAAAAAGTATTTTCAATCATAGGTAAAGGAATTTATTAACAAATGGGATGACACTAGTAACAAATCTTAGATCTGAGGTAGTCTAAATATCAGTAAAAAATGCATGGCCATCCTAGTATTGCGTTTTAACATTTTAGGATTAGATATATCTATATATATTTATATATTAGTGTTTCTATAATGATCTAATTTTACTATTTATTATGTAATTTTCAAAATTCATCATCTTATATCTATATATATATGTGTGTGTGTAAATATATAGATATATATAAGTAACATTGGACTGTGAAATCACCTAAACCCGGGGAGCAAAATCTAGTAATTTTTTTATTAAAATATTTTTATTTTTAGTTACCCTCACTTTGTATTTGTACCTCTATCTCTGTTAGGATATATATATATTACCTAACACACTACCCCCAGAAATCACAACATACATTAAAGTGTAAGAGACAAAAAAACACATGAATATTACAAATATTCGCACTAATTTTGGTAAATAATCTTTATTGTGTTTATATTAAATCTAATACATATATTCGGGATTTTAATTCAAATTATTACAAACGAATTAGAATGTGTAACATTATTAAACTACATTATCCTAAGAATTAGGAAGATATCCTCTTTAATAATTCGTAAGTATCCTTATTTCCATATGCTACCTCACAGTAGGGGTGATCTCCTGAAGGCCCTTCTATATAGTATGTGTATTGTTATACAAGATCAAATGATATATTCAATGTACTTCTTTCAAACACATCAACTAAATTCCAATTATTAAATTGGATGAAATTGCAACAATTGAGGATATTTTCTTCAATTCAAATTCATCTTATACTTCCAAGACATAACTAATAACCCTTTATTCATATTTTCCTCATTGTATTAATCTATCATTTAACTAATGAACTATGCATATATAAAATATGAAACTCCAAATTTCATTTTCATACATTCATTATTTTGTATATAAATATATCGTTGGGATTAATTTTCTTCCTATTTGATGCACTGGTTCTTCTCTAACTATTATCACTAGGATGTGTTTCAATGATATGTAGAATAATCGTCAGAATAATATACTAGATCCTATCACTATATTCTTTTAATCGTGGTATATAAAATATAATAACTGCATTGGAGTAATAAAACATATTCTTCTTGTCATAATTTCTATATTCATATTTTCATTATAAAATTATGTATATAATATATTGTACTATAATTATCACTTATTTGTAGTCTTTAATATCATTTTAATTAGTAATAGTTATCATATTTTAATTATTATAAAGACTATATATTAAAATCAAATGATCTAAGAATAATCATGAACTCTTATTCCCATATACAATGTATTCAAAATTAATATATATACATACACTTGGATATATGTAGAAACCCCCACATCATATATTATCACATAAGAGTTTTAATTAATATTTATTTTACATATGATCCACATTGTTTTTATAATATGTCATCTATCATATAAATGAAATAATCTTTTATATAATTTTAATGCTACATGAATACTCCATATAATATGCCTATACAAAAGAGTAATGAATCATTTACTCTTAGGGTTAATATTTATGGGGACCACCATACTAGAATGAAAATTGATCATGCTGCTAAATGAAATCTATAGTATAGTGGATCCACAATCGTGTTCTGAAGATTTATTATCACGAAATGGGTTCCATCCATTTTTATGTGGAGATAACTACTAATCAATAGAGAGGATAATATGAAATTTGGAATATAATATTTCATGGAAAATGAAAATATTAGGATTAAATCTCATTTATTTTCACGTTTATTCCTCTTCAATAAATTAATTGATGGATCATGGAGTTTCAAACATCCTGGGATCGACCCCATAACACCAATACATTAATTATATTTATCATCTCATTAATTTATCACATAAATGAATTTAATATGATATAAAAGAACCATTTTGTTGTTAATAAATTATGTAAACAATGATGGATAATTTTGTCGTCTACAATGAACTCAAATACCCTAAAACCCATGTAATAATTCCTAACATACGGTACTATATAATATAAATGAAGACTCCTCATAACACTTTTGATATTAATATGTCATATGCTATGTAATGTATCTCCATAATATAATATCTTATGAGTTAAGGAATATTATAGTCTATGATATACCTCATTTAAGTGGTTAACATTCCATCAAAGACATGCACTATGATAACATATGAAATTATTTAAAAATTCACAATGCATTATAAATCCTTCTAATACAAATTTTCCTATGTTTTTTAATCTCTATTAATTTTTTTTAGAAAATTATTTTTTTCAAAAACATGTCCTATATACATCGGCTTAATTTTGTTACACATCGGGATTTAGAGGTGTTGAAGGAATATAAAATCATAATTTAAAAACAAATTATGAAATGCAATGTCTTTAGAAAAGCATTAGTGATACTCAAGATACTGTGTGTTCAGTTTTGATCTCGATCAATGATACTCATACCCCCCCATATGAACATTTTCACATCAATATGTATTATAATGATTTTAGGTATACTAATTTAGTATCATTGTCTTTGACATTGAGTGGACACTTAGTATAGAACATAGATATATAGAACAATCCATATCACCCATTGTTGATTCTTTAAAATACACTATTCGGGTTGATGAATATATAACATATCACTCATATATATGATCGTCCCTTCAAATTCAAATCATCTATGTAATTTATCCCATCACATGTGACCCAACTAATTCTAGCCATGAATTTATTTAGATGAATTCAATCAAGGGATCAAATGTTTTTTTATTATATGAGTGGAAAAATTCCATTTTAGTTGTACCCCCGAAAAATGAACATAAACATACATAACCACCCCTAATTAACTATGTATCATGATTTTCATAAGGCATGTATCACATTATGAAGGATATAATGTTAGGTATCTCACCTACCCCAGGTAATGTAGAATGAAAGAACCATATACCCTTATGAATATTGATGCATTTTTTCATTCAATAAGATATATTTTGGTTGTGTAGACAATAAAATAGTCAATTTTTTTTTCTCCATGAGTTTATTTTTCAAATCATAAATACATATTTTATATCATGTACATGATTCTATTTAATTTAACCATAACATATAGAAAAAATCCATAAAACACTATGGTGATCATTAGTTAAGAAAATATCAATTCCATCCATTTTTAGAATATTATAATTTTTTCATGTAGAAAAGAATATAGGACAAATGAATGACTGATAAATATTGATTTAACTTATCATTAAAACCTGAAACATTTACCAAAATTTTATTGATCTCATATTTATCATATAGAATGAAACATAACATGACCATAATTTTGTGGTTTTAGTAATATATTAATTATTGGATCTATGATATTTTAATCCATATATAATTATACTATATTTAATAAGTCAATTTTGAAAACAAATTTTTTTTTTCAAAATCTTTTGCTATAAGAAGCATTTTGGTTAAACGATCCTCAATATACTATTAAAATATTATTATTTTATGTGATGGTCATTTCTTACCTGTTTGTTTGGTGGGTATAAATAGGACTAAATAAATAATGAAAATTATAGGTTTTATACACTTGTAAAATAAATTCATTCATTATCAATTAATATGTAGTAAAAATAAAAAAACATGGATTGTTTAAGAAATATTATTCTAAAAAACTGTTATTATATGTGAAATGAGAATATTTATTAATAAATTAAATTATTCACCATTATAAAATGATTTTAATGCAACATATATATTTTACATTAAAAAAATGTTTTTTCAGGAATCTTATTTTTTTAGGAGCGGGGTAAGTCTACATATTTTGTTATACTTCATCATGTATTTTTTCTAAAACAAAAGTTGTTTCATCACGGTTCACACACTTGTTTTAAACATCTATTTTAAGAACATTTAGAAAATTTATTTGGTTAATTAAAATTATTTTTTAAAATAATCATTTAAAAAATATATTTGAAATAATATATGAGAATTTTCAAAAAAATATTTTTTTTCATTCAATAAAGAAGAATTGTTTTTAAATGTCCTTGTATTTAAAAAATATTTCACGATCCTTTTTATTTTCAAATGGTTATAAAAGTAATTTTCTTTCAATTTTATTATTATTAATCCAATTAAATACATTTTAATAATTATAATTACATATTTTTTAAAAGATATTTTCAAGATAATAAAACATTTCATTGGAAAAGTTATTTTCAACAAGTTTAACAAGTTATTATTAAAATAAAATTTCTAAATAATATGAAAAAAATTTAGAAGATGATTAATATATTTGTAATAAATATACTTATATTTATGTAAATAGTTAAACTTATGTTTTTTCATGATGAATTGAAATGATAATAGGAATTAATTACTATTATTAAGGTAAAAACATGTTTTTGGGGGGTGTTTATATATAGTGATTAAGATTAAATTATCCTAAGAGATTATAAATTTTTCATTTTATATCCATATATAGATAATATATCATATATTATTATTTAAGGATTAATTTTTTCTACAATTTTCCGAGAATATAAAATGACATTATTTTGAAACATTTAAAAATTGAATTTTGTCTACTCCTATCAATTTTAAAAGTGAAACATTTTTCTTCTTGTAATCACACACAAATATCAATTTAGAATAAACAATTCCTATCAAAATATCCCCCTAAAATATTTTAAAACTTCTTATAGTCCGTTTTTATTATAAAACCTTTATTGGAAGGCTTTTACCGTAATCCTACTATAATTTCCCAAAAAAGAGGCATAATCCATAACCAAATTTTTTTTTTATTTCTTCTTCCACCACAATCATATATTTTTCCAGTATGAGAAAATAAAAAATATTCCAACTAATTATATGTTATTGTTTCAATTTAATGACATATATTAATCTTCTCTTCCATCAAATAGTGGTCTAATCAACCAATCAGGTGTATAGACGACTACCACATCGCTAACAGATGTAATTTGTTTCCAATATTTGCATTATTGAGATGAATATAATAACGATATATATATATATATCTGTGAAATTTATTAAATAATTGTACTTATAAAATTTTAATATCATTTCTAACTTCTTACATTCCAATCTGCTGAAAAAAGATAATGTCGCTTGTACGTATATATGGAATGAGAGATCCAAAAAGAATTAGAATTAATTTTTAATTTATACATTACATAGATAATTATAAGGATTTTTTTTGAATATTTTTGGTATTATAAATATTATGTAGTATTGAATTATTATTTACCATTCTATCATTCTATTAATTGAAAAATGAAAACGTTGTTCACATTGAAATAAAACCTACCATCTCTACAAACCTTGTAATTCAATTTTATCCATAACAGTCATGGATGAATATAAATATGTATATATTTAATATATATCATATTTATATCATTTTTAAAATTAAGGATACTATGTAAAAATTATCAATGTAGTTGTAAAAAAACCATCAAACTAAAAAAAAGCAGTTATCACATAAAATAATGTTTTGAATAAAGAATTATTGATAAAAGGGTGATAAAAGGTATATATGTAATAATATATGTTACTGTATATATGAGTATGGTTATTGAATTTATGTATAATAAATCTATTTTTATTATAATGGAGGTTAGAATTAGATACAAAAAACCACATGCCTGATGTAAGGTTCTTCATCACAAATAAATTTGTGTGACACACATTCCATGTTCACAATTTGTTCCATTTATTTGGTGTATATACTACACATGATTATTTTTTTGAATATTTTCATTAAAATTATATGGACAATCTTATCCATATATTGTTTTCCCTTTACCATAGTTTTAATTTCTATTTTACAAATGTGGTATTGGATATACATTGCAATATAATTATTTATCAGGATTATTTATGATTAATACATGTTAATGAAATATTATTGTATATCATTAAATAATCCCATTAATTTTAATATCTTATGGTTATTTATTGAAATTATGAGTTTTAATATCATTTTAAACCATTTAAATAATCAAAATATTGAATGAATTATTTTAAAGAAAATCTATTTTATTTCTTTTTATAATATAAAATACATTTTCTTTGATATCAATGTTTTCAAGATTGTTTTTAATACTTTACTACTATTTATTAATTTCATTTTTGACCATTTTTAAAATTTTATGAAAAATTTTAAATTTTAATTTTATATCATATTCCAAATTAAGTATATTGCTTATTTTTAAAAAAATTGAAGTAATAATTATTTTAACATAAAATCATTAAGAGAATTTTACACCATCATGAAAAATCAATTATTTGTATATTTCACTATAATATTCCAACGTGAATTTCATAGAAAACCGTTTAATTAATATTTGTGTAATTTTTACAGTTTAATTTTATTATATTTGAAATGGTTTTTCTTGAAGATTTTTTTTTATTATTTAATAGAATATCTATTCATCGACCACATAAACCCTCGATTGATCTTGTAATTTACTAGGGGAATGACCCAATGATTCAATCATTATTATTCCTTATACGGTTTATTATTAATATTACTTGATGTTTATAATGATCGTTAATTTTTTATTAGTTGGGATGTAATGAATATATGAAATATTCTTGGAAATAATTTATTTATAACAATTCGTGCCATGATTAAATGATTATAAAACTCCATTTCTCTTAGTAGTTTTTTCTATGATTAAATTTTTAAAACATTGGTTTTCTTTTCAAGGTCTATTATCTGAAGAATGTTTTGTGATAATTTGGAAAAAATATGAGTGATTTTAATTATTATTATTGGTTTCCAAGAATTATAAATCCCTCTAATGCATTGGATAAGGATATATTTATCATGAGATAAATGGTATATGAATGGGGTTTAAGACTATTTCAGTAATGGACTCTATCCAATATAATTTTCATGGGATTGAACCTTTCGTACTATGATTGTTTGGGATGTGAACCCAATCAACTAGGGATGTCTTAGATACAAGCCTTAGTACTATGTAAATAGTTTATTTATATTTATTCCAAAATAATATGTATCATGTAAAATTTAAACATTAATTTTTTCATGTTCTTTGATTGAATTATGATTCAAGGATTCCATTTTCACAACCATTATTTCATGACCCAAGATTGAGATATATTGTATATAATGTTTGTTCTTCAAACATTATGTTCTTTTTCTCATACACTTATACACATTTTTCATTTATGTGATCATAGATATCTCCCTTTTATCCTACTATTATGCATCAGATATCACATATTTTTATGTTTCTTTTCCCTAGGTTATGAGGAAATGTAATATGTATTATATTTCTATTAGGGGTGTTACATATGAAGAAAATAATCCCAGATGGTATATTTCAATTTCAAACTAGTTATTTTAATATCCATGTTTCCAAATTCACAAAAAAATATGATTCTAGAATGCATATTTATTTAATTTTAATGAGTATTCATTTTATAAAATGTGATATCATTGTATGAAATGTTGGGTCACTAAATTTTGAATCCTAAAAATATTAATTAATTTTTTAAACAAGTATGGGAGAATATTTCTATGAATATTGGTGATAATTATATATGTATGATAACATCATAAAGTCCTGAAAAGGATCCTAGATATCCTACATTAAACCTAAGGTATCAGAGATTGAAAATTAATTATCTTGATTATGTTAAATTAAAATGACTTATCATTATATTTTGCTTTCCAAATATATTATTTTTTTACACATAAATAACTTTGGATTTATGGGATTTATAGAACATAAAAGAATTATGTTAATTCTAAATAAAATGAAAAAATCATTGATTCACCTCATATGAAATATAATTGTAAGGAAGATGGAATGAGAAATATAATTTCTATACTCACAAAAAAATTTCAATCTATGGATCATTCTTATCATATAAATGAGAAAAGGATGAAATAATGTTATTTTGCGTCATTCATGAGGCACCATTAGCATTATTTTAGTTTTCCCACTAATACCCTAGTTTTTGAACAATTAATGAGTATCATTTAATGATACTTTAAATTTTCTATTGTTTAATGAATGAAAAACCCATTTTTCCAATCAAATATTTAGATGGAATAACTGATCAGTAGTGGATTCTTATCAATAATATGAGGAAAAATTATATAATTTACTATATTCTTTGCGATGAGTTTTCAAGATTAATTTTCAATTGGTATTTTATATGTATTTATTAACAAATATCGAGAAGGATTTCCCAGATATAATGCATAATGAGATAAATCTATAAGTATATATGGGGAAAATGTTTTATGGGCATATGAGGCACTGTTCTTGTTTCATCATCCACTCGATAGGTAATGTTTATCAACTATTTAGTTTAATAAAACCATATCTCCCAAGGGTGTTAGTCATAAGAGGCATCCGTAGATATGAAGAAAACATTTCTTCACTATAATGGTAGAAATGGATATTGGAATTGGACATTAGTCTCATTGTTCTAAAAAAAATTTAATTCAAAGTAAAATCAACTAACTATGGAGAGAGGATAATGATATTTAATTTATTCATGATGTGTGGAAGGAAACATGGTGGATATTTTCTTCCTTGGATCGGTTAAAGTTTTATATATAGAATTTGAGGTCATCAATGAATTGAAAATTGAAGTTGTGGGAAGAATCAATTTTATGATTAGAATATAGAAATTTTATAAAGCATTCACTACTAATTGTTTAGTGTTTCAAATTGAATGATTATGGGAATTATGATACCCATTGGTATAAATTTTATATTTCAGGATAATGAACTATGTCAATAATCTCTTATTCGTATTATAAAAAGCAAATATCAGGTCATAACTATTTATAATGTTGGGTATAATAAAGACATGTTAAAATGTATACTTATAATCCACTATTATACAATTAATATCTTATTGGAATATAGATGTACCTACTCTTTAATATTTTATGAAATTTATAAGGGTATCATAGTTCCACCTCAATGATTAGATATTTAATTAGGATAGAAACCCCTTAGCGATAAGATAATATCATCTGAAGACTATGATTCGTCTCTGGTTGATGTTGTTGGGGATTTTATTTCAACGAAACTTATTATTCTCCCATAGGATGAAATTTATGTTATCTTAAGAATATATTGACATTTTCTAAATATGCCTCATATAAATTTTATAGTATGGGATGTCAAATTTTATATATTGAAACAATATATGTTTATATATCAATGTGATGATAAATATGAAAAAATAATGTATATCAAAACAGTTATATGGTTATAGATTAATATTCTGAAGGGTTATTTATAATATATGGTTCTTGAGAAACTAAAAATCAATGATATGCCTATTATTTTGGAGTTTTTAGCATTCATCCAATAGAGTTTCCTAGTCTTGAAACCAATCATGGTGTTGAGTTCTCAATATAACACTACATGAAGGTAAACCTATTTAAATGGAACCTTTTAGAATAGTCATGGTTTAGTTCAGTGAATTGGATAAAAAAATTAGTATAATATATAAAATGGATTTTTCTATCACAATTATTCACATTTGGGTGAACCTTTATAATTTTTACTAACAATGATGGATCTACGTGATGGTAAATTGATATTAAGGAATTGAATGTAATAAAAAACAAGTACATACATCATATACATTTTATTGATTACTTGTGTGATCAATTGAATAGAGCCTACTAAATTTCCAAGATTATACTTCATTCTAGGTATCATCAACTAAGTTTTAATAAGAGCGATATGTATAATAATTTTTTTTCAAGATAACGAAACTATTTATATATTTTTGTATCAATATGTATTAGTAATTCCACTATGATATTCATGGATATAATTGGTAGAGTCTTTTGATATTACCTTGATTAGTTCTAATGGATTTATATAAACTATTATTATATAATTAATGTGACAGTTATGGATCAAATATCACTTATCAATTATTATAAACAGACAATGTAAAGATAATTTTTATGAAAATATTACCATGGGTGAATTTTGGAATTAAAAGGTTTTATTTTTGTGTCATATAATATCATTATAGGCTGTATCTATGGATATATCAATTATTAAATTTATTGAAAATTTTCATGGAACTACCATTGTGACTGAGATTCATAGTTTCATTGGTTTTTCAAGATATTATCCATGTTTTATATAGAATCTACCATTATTTTTTAATCCACTAACCATGTTAACTTAGAAAGGAGATAGGTTACTTCGAAAAAATGTATGTGAAGAAAATTTCAAGGAACTAACAAGAATGTTTTTAGGTGCACCTTTTCTTATATTAATCTATAGTGGAGAAGAATTTGTAATCTATGACGATGCATTGGAGAAGGTACTAGAATATGTTATCATTATGAATGATATAGTTATATATTATGCCTCTTGAAAATTGATAGTTAATCTGATAAATTACCCATCTCAAGATTTGGGGTTAGCTGTGGAAATTTTTGATTTATAGATATGGAGGCATTATCATTATGGACAATGGTGTGATATATATATATATATATATATATATTAATAAGTAATAATAAAATTATAAATTCATATAAATGTGTAGAATATGTGATACATACTATTGTTGTAACTGTTTAATTATAATGACTTCCAAATTCATTTCCACCATTGTAATAAAAGCAAAGTGGCATATCATTTGAGTAAATGTAGTCATGGTAGCTTAATAATGAATAGGATGATAAAAAATATAAAATTTTCTGATATTCAGTGGATAGATCTTAAAACCCTAAAGGAAGGGGATAAATAAAACATTTATTAAATTAGTTTTAAAATGTCTATTTAAGTGAGTGATAAAGTGGTCTGGAACTATGATATATAACTGTTGAAGAAGGTGATAAAAATTCATCAGTATTACTGTGATTATGATAGAATGATATGTCTTAAGAACCCTGTATGTGTTCCAATCATAAAATATTTTAAGATGGATCTATTGGATGAGGCTCATAGTTAATCATTATATATCCATCCAAGAATTATGAAGATATATAGAGCTATGAAATAGTATTTATATTTGGAAAATATGAGTAAAGATATTTCATAGTATGTATCTTTATTCTTTGTATGTTAGATATATATTGATTAGAGATTGATGTCTAAACATATGTTATGACCATTACCCATACTGAAATATAAATAAGAAAACACCACCATGGGATTATTTATTAGATTACCAAAACCTCTATGAGTCGTAATTACTTTTGGGTTATAGTTGATCCCTATACGATATATACACAATTAATTTCTATTTGAATATACTAATATTTAGATAAAATTTAAAGTATAAACATTAAGGAACTGATAATGTATCATGTCATGCTAAAAAATATTGTATCTGATTGGGATCGGAGGTGTAACTCGATAATTTGGTAATGTATTTAGTAGGATCAGAATACGGAGTTAATTTCATTCGCAACATAACATCCTTATACATATGGTTAGTATATGTGAATCACTCAAAGCCCATAGAATATGATGAGATATTCTTATCATGAATTAAATGGTTTTTGGGATCAAAACCTTCTTCTTCTTGGGTTTTCATAAAGCAATTACTTTCAAAATATAATTATAATTTCTCTTTATAAATCCCTCTATGTAAATATGTGTTGAATGAAAATATTCTATAATTATATTAGTGAATTAAGCATATTAGGAACTGAGATATTTGAGGAAATGGTATATAAGGTTATATCCACTTCACAACAGATATGAGTATTACAAAGTTGATAGAAAAGCGATACTGATTGTCATCATTGTGTTCATAAGTTTCAATTTGGTGAAAACTTGTTTATTTGAATGACTAAATAGAGGAGGGTTATAAAATTAAAAATGACCTGAAAAGTAATCACTATATATATATTTCCCATCAAGATTATTAACCCAATAGATATGGTATCAAATCACTTTTTTTATTTCCATAAATAGAGGAGGGATATATTCATTACTCTTTTGTATAGGCATATTAGATGGTGTATTCATGTAGCATTTAAATTATATAAAAGATTATGTCATTTATATGATAGATGATATAATATAACAAACAATGTGGATCATATGCAAAATAAATATTAATTAAAACTCTTATGTGAGAATATATGATGTGGGGGTTTCTACATATATCCATGTGTATGTATATATATTAATTTTGAATACATTCTATATGGGAATAAGAGTTCATTTACTCTTAGGATTAATATTTGTGGGGACCACCATACTAGAATGAAAATTGATCATGCCGCTAAATGAAATCTATAGTATAGTGGATCCAAAATCGTGTTATGATGATTTATTATCACAAAATTGGTTCCATTTATTTTTTTGTGGATATAACTACTGATCAATAGAGAGGATAATATGAAATTTGGAATATAATATTTCATGGAAAATGAAAATATAAAGATTAAATCCCATTTATTGTCACGTTTGTTCCTCTTCAATAAATTAATTGATGAATCATGAAGTTTCAAACATCCTGGGATCGATCCCATAACATCAATACATTAATTATATTTATCATCTCATTAATTTATCACATTAGTGAATTTAATATGACATAAATGAACCATTTTATTGTTAATAAATTATGTAAACAATAATGGATAATTTTCTCATATATAATGAACTCACATTCCCTAAATCCCATGTAATAATTCCAAACATACGACACTATTTAATATAAATGAAGACTCCTCATAACCCTTTTGATATTAATATGTCATATGCTGTGTAATGTATCTCCTTAATATAATATCTTATGAGTTAAGGAATATAATAGTCTATGATATACCTTATTTACGTGGATAACATTCCAATAAAGACATGAACTATGATAACATATGAAATTATTTAAAACTTCACAATGCATTATAAATCCTTCTAATACACTTGTTCTTATGTTTTATTAATCTCTATTAATATTATTTAGAAAATTATTTTTTTCAAAAACATTTCCTATATACATCGGCTTAATTTTGTTACACATCGGTATTTAGAGGTGTTGAAGGAATATAAAATCACAATTTAAATAAATTATGAAATTTAATGTCATTAGAAAAGCATTAGTGATACTCAAGATACCATGTGTTCGGTTTTGATCTCGATCAATTATACTCAAACCCCCCCCCCATATGAACATTTTCACATCAATATGTATTATAATGATTTTAGGTATAATCATTTAGTATCATTGTCATTGACATTGAGTGGCCACTTAGTATAGAACATAGAGATATAGAACCATCCATATCATCCATTGTTGATTCATTAAAATACATTATTCGGGTTGATGAATATATAACATATCACTCATATATATGATCATACCTTCAAATTAAAATCATCTATGTAATTTATCCCATCACATGTGACCCAACTAATTCTGGCCATGAATTTATTTAGACGAATTCAACCAAGGGATCAAATTTTTTTCATATTATATGAGTGGAAAAATTCCATTTTAGTTGTACACCAAAAAAATGAACATAAACATACATAACCACCCCTAATTAACTATGTATCATGATTTTCATAAGGCATGGATCACATTTTGAAGGATCTCATGTTAGGTATCTCACCTACCCCAGGTAATGTGGAATGAAAGAACCATATACCCTTAAGAATGTTGGTGCATTTTTTCATTCAATAAGAAATATTTTGGTTGTGTAGACAATATAATAGTCAAATTTTTTTTCATGAGTTTATTTTTCAAATCATAAATACAGATTTTATATCATGTACATGATTCTATTTAATTTAACCATAACATATAGCAAAAATCCACAAAACACTATGGTGATCATTAGTTAAAAAAATATCAATTCCATTCATTTTTGGAATATTATAATTTTTTCATGTAGAAAAGAATATAGGACAAATGAATTACTGATAAATATTGATTTAACTTATGATAAAAACCTGAAACATGTACAAAAAATTTAGTGATCTCATATTTATCATATAGAATGAAACATAAGAGGACCATAATTTTGTGGTTTTAGTAATGTATTAATTATTGGATCTATGATATTTGAATTCATATATAATTATACTATATTTAATAGGTCAATTTTGAAAACAAATTTATTTTTTTCAAAATCTTTTGTTATAAGAAGCATTTTGGTTAAACGATCATCAATATACTATTAAAATATTATTATTTTATGTGATGGTCATTTCTTACCTGTTGGTTTGGTGGGTACAAATAGGACAAACTAAATAATTAAAATTATAGGTTTTATACACTTGTAAAATAAATTCATTCATTATCAATTAATATGTAGTAAAAATAAAAAACATGGATTGTTTAAGAAATATTATTCTGAAAAATTTTTATTATATGTGAAATGAGAATATTTCTTAATAATTTTAATTATTAACCATTAAAAATGATTTTAATGCAACATATATATTTTACAATAAAAAAATGTTTTTTTAGGAATCTTATTTTTTTAGGAGCGGGGTAAGTGTACATATTTTGTTATACTTATACATGTATTTTTTTCTAAAACAAAAGTTTTTTTTAATCACGCCTCACACACTTGTTTTAAATGTCTGTTTTATGAACATTTAGACAATTTATTTGTTTAATTAAAAATATTTTTTAAAATAATCATTTAAAAAATATATTAGAAATAATATATGAGAATTTTCAAAAAAAATTCTTTCAATAAAGAAGATATTTTTTAAAAAAAATGTCCTTGTATTTAAAAAAATATTGCATGATAATTTTATTTTTAGATGGTTCTAAAAGTAATTTTATTTCAGTTTTATTATTTTTAATCTAATTAAATACATTTTAATAATTTTAATTACATAATTTTTAAAAAATATTTTCAAGATAATGAAACATTTCATTGGAAAGCTGTTTTCATCAAGTTTAACAAGTTATTATTAAAATAAAATTTCTAAATAATCTGAAATAAATTAAAAGATGATTAATATATTTGTAATAAAAATACTTATATTTATGTAATTAGTTAAACTTTTGTTTTTTCATGATGAATTGAAAAAATAATAATAATTAATTAGTGTTATTAAGGTAAAAACATGTTTTTTGGGGGTGTTTATATAAAGTGATTAAGATTAAATTTACCTAAGAGATTATAAATTTTTTATTTTATATCCATATATAGATAATATATATTATATTATTATATAAGGATTAATTTTTTCTACAATTTTCCGAGAATATAAAAAGAAATTATTTTAAAACATTTAAAATTTACATGTTGTCCACTCCTCTCCATTTTAAAAGTGAAACATTTTTCTTCTTGAATTCACACGCAAATATCCATTTGGAATACATAATTCCTATCAAAATATCCCCCTAAAAATTTTTAAAACTTTTTATAGTCCGTTTTTTATTATAAAACCTTTATTGGAAATCTTTTACCGTAATCCTACTATAATTGCCCAAATAAGAGGCATAATACATAACCAAATATTTTTGTTTTATTTCTTCATCCACCACAATCATATATTTTTTAAATATGAGAAAATAAAAAATATTCCAACTAATTATATGTTATTTTTTCAATTTAATAACATATATCAATCTCCTCTTCCATCAAATGGTTGTCTAAACTACCAATCGTGTGTATAGACGACTACCACATCGCTGACACGTGTAATTTGTTACCAATATTTTCCTCATAGAGATGAATATAATAAAGATATATATATATATATGTGTGAAATTTATTAAATATTTGAAATTATGAAATTTTAATATCATTTATAACTTCTTACATTCCAATCTGCTGAAAAAAGATAATGTCGCTTTTACGTATATATGGAATGAGAGATCCAAAAAGAATTATAATTAATTTTTAATTTATACATTACATAGATACTGATAAGGATTTATTTTTTTTTAAATATTTTTGGTATTATAAATATTATGTAATATTGAATTATTATTTACCATTCTATCGTTATATTAATTGAAAAATGAAAACATTGTTCACATTGACATAAAACCTACCATCTCTACAAACCTTGTAATTCAATTTTATCCATAACAGTCAAGGATGAATATAAATATTTACATATTGAATATATATCATATTTATATCATAATTAAAATTAAGCATACTATATAAAAATTATCAATGTAATTGTAAATAAAACCATCAAACCAAAAAAAACAAAGCAGTTATCACATAAAATAATATTTTTAATAAAGAATTATTGATAAAAGGGTGATAAAAGGAATATAAGTAATAATATATGTTACTATATATATGATTATGGTTATTGAATTTATGTATAATCAATCTATTTTACTTATAATGGAGGTTAGAATTAGATACAAAAAACCGCATGCCTGATGTAAGGTTCTTCATCACAAATTAATTTGTGTGACACACATTCCATATTCACAATTTGTTCCATTTATTTGGTGGATATACTACACATGATTATTTTTTTTGAATATTTTCATTAAAATTATAGGGATAATCTTATCCATATATTATTTTCCCTTTACCGTGGTTTTAATTTCTATTTTATGAATGTGGTATTGGTTATACATTGCAATCTCATTATTTATCAAGATTATTTATGATTAAGACATGTTAATGAAATATTATTGTATATCATTAAATAATCCAATTAATTTATATCTCTTATGGTTATTTATTGAAATTATGAGTTTTAATATCATTTTAAACCGTTTAAATAATCAAAATATTGAATGAATTATTTTAAAGAAAATCTATTTTATTTCTTTTTATAATATAAAATATATTTTCTTCGATATCAATGTTTTCAAGAATGTTTTTAATACTTTACTATGATTTATTTATTTCATTTTTAACCATTTTTAAAATTTTATGAAAAATTTTAAATTTTAAATTTATAACATATTCCAAATTAAGTAAATTTCTTATTTTAAATAAAATTTGAAGTAATAATTATTTTAACATAAAATCATTAAGGGAATTTTACACCATCATGAAAACTAAATTATTTGTATATTTCAATATAATATTCCAACGTGAATTTCATAGAAAACCATTTAATTAATATTTGTGTAATTTTTACAGTTTAATTTTATTAAATTTGAAATGGTTTTTCCTGAAGATTTTTTTGATTATTTAATGGAATTTGTATTCATCAACCACAAAAACCCTAGATTGTTCTTATAATTTACTAGGTAAATGATCCAATGATTCAATCATTTTTATTCTCTATACGGTTTATTATTAATATTACTTGATGTTTACAATGATCGTTAATTTTTTATTTGTTTGGATGTAATGAATATATGAAATATTCATGAAAATAATTTATTTAGAACAATTTGTGCCACGATTAAATGATTATAAAACTCTATTCCTCTTAGTAGTTTTTTCTAAGATTAAATTTTTAAAACTTCATTTTTTATTTCAAGGTTTATTATATGAAGAATGTTTTGTGATAATTTGGAAAAAATATGAGTGATTTTAATTATTATTATTGGTTTCCCAGAATAATGCATCCCTCTAATGCATTGGGTAAGGATATATTTATCATGATATAAATGGTATATTAATGGGTTTTAAGACTATTTCAGAAACTGACTCTATCCAATATAATTTTCATGGGAGTGAACCTTTCATACTTCGATTGTTTGGGATGTGAACCCAATCAACTAGGGAAGTCATAGATACAAGCCTTACTACTATGTAAAGATTTTTTTTTTATTTATTCCAAAATCATATGTATCATGTAAAATTTAAACATTAATTTTTTCATGTTCTTTGATTAAATTATGATTCAAGGATTCTAATTTCACAACCATTATTTCATGACCCATGATTGAGATATCTGGTATATAAGGTTTGTTCTTCAAACATTATGTTCTTGTTCTCATACACTTATTCACATTTCTCATTTATGTGATCATATATATCTCCCTTATATCTAACTACTATGCATCAGATATCTCATATTTTTTTGTTTCCTTTCCCTAGTTTATGAGTAAATGTAATATGTATTATATTTCTATTAGGGGTGTTACATTTGAAGAAAATAATACCAGATGATAGAATTCAATTTCAAACTAGTTATTTTAATATCCATGTTTCCAAATTCACAAAAAAATATGATTCTAGAATACATATTTATTTAATTTTAATGTGTATTCATTTAATAAAATGTTATATCATTGTATAAAATGTTGGGTCACTAAATTTTGAATCATAAAAATGTTAATTAATTTTTTAAACAAGTATGGGAGAACATTTCTATGAATATTGGTGATAATTATATATGTATGATAACATCATAAAGTCCTGAAAAGTATCCTAGATATCCTACATTAAACCTAAGGTATCAGAGATTGAAAATGCGTTATCTTGATTATGTTAAATTAAAATGACTTATCATTTTAATTTGGTTTCAAAATATATTATTTTTTTACACATAAATAACTTTGGATTTATTGGATTTATAGAACATAAAAGAATTATGTTAATGCTAAATGAAATGAAAAAATCATTGATTCGCCTCATATGAAATATAATTGTAAGGAAGATGGAATGAGAAATATAATTTCTATACTCACAAAAAATTTCAGTCTATGGATCATTCTTATCATATAAATGAGAAAATGATGGAATAATGTTATTTTGCGTCATTCATGAGGCACCATTAGCATTATTTTAGTGGTTCCACTGATACATTAGTTTTTGAACAATTAATGAGTATCATTTAATGATACTTTACATTTTTTATTGTTCAATGAAAGAAAAACCCATTTTTTCAATCAAATATTTAGATGGAATAACTGATCAGCAGTGGATTCCTATCAATAATATGAGGAAATATGATATAATTTACTCTATTCTTTGCGATGAGTTTTCAAGATTAATTTTCCATTGGTATTTGATATGTATTTATTAACAAATATCGAGAAGGATTTCCCTGATATATTGCATAATGAGATAAATCTATAAGTATATATGGGGAAAATGTTTTATGGGCCTACGAGGAACTGTTCTTGTTTTATCATCCACTCAATAGGTAAGGTTTATCAACTATTTAGTCTAATAAAACTGTGTCTCCCAAGGGTTTTAGTCATAGGAGGCATCCGTAGATATGAAGAAAACATTTCTTCACTATAATGGTAGAAATGGATATTGGAATTGGCCATTAGTCTCATTGTTCTGATAAAAAGTTTAATTCAAAGTAAAATCAACTAACTATGGAGATAGGATAATGATATTTTATTTATTCTTGATGTGTGGAAGGAAACATGGTGGACATTTTCTTCCAAGGATTGGTAAAAGTTTTATATATGGAATTTGAGGTCATCAATGAATTGAATATTGAAGTTGTGGGAAGAATCAATTTTATTATTAGAATATAGAAATTTTATAAAGCATTCACTACTAATTGTTTAGTGTTTCAAATTCAATGATTATGGGAATTATGAAACCCATTGGTACCAATTTTATATTTCTGGATAATGAACCATGTCAATAATCTCTTATTCGTAGTAAAAAAAGGAAAATATCAGGTGATAACTATTTTTAATGTTGGGTATAATAAAGACATGTTAAAATGTATACTTATAATACAGTATTATACAATTAATATCTTATTGGAATATAGATCTACCCACTCATTTATATTTTATGAAATTTATAAGGTTATCATAGTTCCACATCAATGATTAGTTATTTAATTAGGATAGAAAACCCTTAGCAATAAGATAATATCATCTCAAGACTATGATTCGTCTCTGGTTGATGTTGTTGTGGATTTTATTTCTACGAAACTTATTATTCTCTCATAGGATGAAATTTATGTTATCTTAAGAATATATTGACATTTTCTAAATATGTCTCGTATAAATTTTATAGGATGGGATGTCAAATTTTATATATTGAAACAAGATATGTTTATATATCAATGTGATGATAAATTTGAAAAAAAAATGTATATCAAAACAGTTATATGGTTATAGATTCATATACCGAAGGGGTGTTTAAAATATATGGTTCCTTTGAAACTAAAAATCAATGATATGCGTATTATTTGGGAGTTTTTAACATTCATCCAATAGAGTTTCCTAGTCTTGAAACCAATCATGGTTTTGAGTTCTCGATATTACACTACATGGAGGTAAACCTATTTAAATGAAACCGTATAGAATAGTAATGGTTTAGTTCAATAATTTGGACAAAAAATATAGTGTAATATCTAAAATTGATTTTTCTATCTCAATTATTCACATTTGGGTGAACCTTTTAAATTTTTCACTAAGAATGATGGATCTACGTGACGGTAAATTGATATTAAGGAATGGAACGTAATCAAAAACAAGTACATACATCATATACCTTTTATAGATTACTTGTGTGATCAATTGAATAGAGCCTACTAAATTTCCAAGATTATACTTCATTCTAGGTATCATCAACTGAGGATTAATAAGAGAGATATGTCAAATAAATTTTTTTTTTCAAGATAATGAAACTATGTATATATTTTCTTATCAATATGTATTAGTAATTCCACTAAGATATTCCTAGATATAATTAGTAGAGTCTTTTTATATTACCTTGATTAGTTCTAATGGATTTATATAAACTATTATTATATATTTAATGTGACAGTTATGGAACAAATATCACTTATCAACTATTATAAACAAACAATGTAAAGAGAATTTTTATGAAAAAATTACCATGTGTGAATTTTGGAATTAAAATGTTTTATTTTTGTGTCTTATAATATCATTATAGGCTATATCTATGGATCTATCAATTATTAAATTTATTAAAAAATTTCATGGAACTACCATTGTGACTGAGATTCATAGTTTCACTGGTTTTTCAAGATATTATCCATGTTTTATATAGAATATACCATTAATTTTTAATCCAATAACCATGTTAACTTAGAAAGGAGATAGGTTACTTCGAAAAATTTTATGTGAAGAAAATTTCAAGGAACTAACAAGAAAGTTTTTCGGAGCACCTTTTCTTATATTACTCTATAGTGGAGAAGAATTTGTAATCTATGATGATGGATTGGAGAAGGTAAGAGAATATGTTTTCATTATGAATGATATAGTTATATATTATGACTCATGAAAATTGATAGTTATTCTGATAAATTACCCATCTCAAGATTTGGGGTTAGCTGTGGAAATTTTTTAATTATAGATATGGAGGCATTATCATTATGGACAATGGCGTGATATATATATATATATATTAATAAATAATAATAAAATTATAAATTCACATAAAAGTGTAGAATATGTGATACAAACTATTTTTGGAAATGATTAATGATAATGACTTCCAAATTCATTGTCACCATAGTAATAAAAGAAAAGTGGCATATCATTTGAGTTAATGTAGTCATGGTAGCTTATCAGTGAATAGGATGATAAAAAATAAAATATTTTTTGATATTCAGTTGATGGATCTTGAAACCCTAAAGGAAGGGGTTAAATAAAACATTCATTAAATTAGTTTTAAAATGTCTATTTAAGTGAGTGATAAAGTGGTGCAGAACTATGATATATAACTATTGAAGAAGGTGATCAAAATTCATCATTATTACTGTGATTATGGTAGAATGATATGTATTAGGAACCGTGTATGTGTTCCAATCATAAAATATTTTAACCTGGATCAATAGGATGAGGCTCATAGTTAATCATTATATATCCATCCAAGAAGTATGAAGATATATAGAGCTATGAAATAGTATTTATATTTGGAAAATATGAGTAAAGATATTTCATAGTATGTATCTTTATTATTTTTATGTTAGAAATATATTGATTAGAGATTGATGTCTAAACATATGTTATGACCATTACCCATACTGAAATATAAATAAGAAAACACCACCATGGGATTATTTATTAGATTACCAAAACCTCTATGAGTCGTAATTCCTTTTGGGTTATAGTTGATCCCTATACGATATATAAAAAATTAATTTCAATTGGAATAGATTAATATTTAGATCAAATTTCTAGTATAAACATTAAGGAACTGATAATGACTCATGTCGGACTGAACTATATTGTATCTGATTGGGATCGGGGGTGTAACTCAATAATTTGGTAATGTATTTAGTAGGATCAGAATACAGAGTTAATTTCATTCACAGCATATCATACTTATACAGATGGTTAGTCTATGTGAATCACTCAAAGCCCATAGAATATGATGAGATATTATTCTCACGAATTAAATGGTTTCTGGGTTCAAAACCTTCTTCTTCTTGGGTTTTCATAAAGCAATTACTTTCAAAATATAATTATAATTTCTCTTTATAAATACCTCTATGTAAATATGTGTTGAATGAAAATATTCTATAATGATATTGGTTAATTAAACATATTGGGATCTGAGATATTTGAGGAATTGGTATATAAGGTTATATCCACTTCACAACAGATATGAGTATTACAAAGTTGATATAAAAGCGATACTGATAGTCATCGTTGTGTTCATAAGTTTCAATTTGGTGAAAACTTGTTTATTTGAATTACTAAATAGAGGAGGGTTATAATATTATAAATGACCTAAAAAGTAATCACTATATATATATTTCCCATCAAGATTATTAACCCATTAGATATGGTTTCATATCACTTTTTTTATTTCCATAAAACCCCTATCATGTTCATGATGTGAAAAGGTATCTCTCAAGAGGATGTGCTTACCTGATCCTTCACTGGTGATGAAATTAGAAGTTATGACACATGATCACAATATTTTTCAAGGGGATTAACTGGTGTAGATTCTAATAATACAGAGAATGTACTACAAAACAAGACTACTCATACGGTCTCTTTTCTTTGGTCAAACTATCAATTGTAGAAATCATTATGGGAACCTGTGGATATGATGAGGTTGAAATATCGTCATTTTTTTATGTCAGAGTGATGAAATTTCAATGACATGATTCTTTTTATGTTGGTATAATGTAACTCTCGATAAAATTTTTAAACATTTAAAAATAATTTTATTGATGTATTTGGGTACATGTATCACTGAGTTTTAATGAACCATGACATTCAATAAAAACTATTATATAATGTAATTTTCATCACATAGTGGTTGGTTTGGAGGGTACAAGTTGGTATAAAAAAATTATGTATAGTTAATTATTAACAGATGTAAAAAATATATTTGTTAACTAATAATTGATTTTAAATAAAAATGATATTCTTTTGAAAGTAAAGATTTTTTTTCAATAAAACATTTTTATGTCAACAATGTACTTTATTCATAATAAATTAAATTCCACACTAATGGTGAATAATTTTAATAGAATTTATATATTATTTATTAAATATAATGTTTTTTCATTTTTGTAATATTTTTATAGACATTGGATTAGAATAAATCCAATTTTATTCATATAATATATATTTTTTATCCAACAAAATATTTTAATAGAATTATTGGATGTTATGTAATAATTATTTCCAATGAAATATAGGATATTGTTTAATATAATTAATTTAGGTTATAAATTTAATATGTCTAAAATATATTATAATGACTTTGATAGAATTTTTTATAAATACTAATTTTTCAATTAATAATTAAAAATACCAATTTTTATTAATAATTTTCGTTATATATTAAAAAAACTATTATTCTATTTGTAAATTTTTTTTTCACATGTAAAATTTCTTCATAAATATTATTATTAATCCAATATTTATCATTGGAATAGCTTTTATGTTGACTTATGATTCAACATGTTTTTATAATTAAATAATAATATTTTGAAACATATATTTTCGACATGTATAGTGTTTTAAATTTTAATAAAATTATACCAATTATTCAAAATTAATTTTAAAAAATGGATTATATACATGAAAATATAATAAATAATTTCAAATAATATATTCACCTTAATATTAAGTCAAATTAATAGAAAAATAGAAAAACTTATATACCATAGTTATTGATAAAACATGTTTATTTGATGATAAACTATACTTATAAGGGTTAATATAACATTAAAACATGTCTACTTTAAATTATCTAGCCAAATATTATCCTTATATGATCTAAATTTTTTTAAGGACCCATTTTTCGCCTTCTATGAAAGATAGAGACATGAAATTATTTAAAAAAATTGAAATATTACTAGTGTGGTGCTCACCTCCCTTTTAAATGAGAAAATCCTCTCATTTTCTTTCACACATCAAATGATTTTTTGTCATACAATTCCCTAAAAATTCATAACCTAACATCGATTCTGTTTATAATAGTCATTTTTTATTAAACCCCATATTTGGATGTATTTTGGTGCAAATATAATGAGGTTGATTTATGATGTGGTTTCATTCTCATCCATGTGTATAGTTTTATTTTTTCCCTCTCTGGTTTAAAATATTCATTAACTAGAATAAAATAAAAACACCAATATCTTCAGTATACTAGGATGGTATTTTTTTAATTTAATAAACTATACATATATTATCTTCTAGTAAATGTATAATGAAACTATAAATCATGGGTTTGGTAGAATATCACATCACAAGAAGATGGAATTTGGACTCTATGTCAGTATAAGGACCCGACAGTAAAACATTACTTAATCTTGAATTAAATGAATAATTCACCTTGAGGATCTTTTCAGGTTTATAGTTTTATAGAATTAGGCCATAATTGTTACATCTCAAAAGTTATAAAGTATACACTTCTACTCAGTTTACATTTTTTTCAAAAAAATAAAATAAAAACTCTTGATAAAAAAGTCATGTCTAGTTCCATGTTTTTGGCAACATGACTTTATGTGATCCCATCCTTGACCCTATTCCACTTTATGTCATATGAAATACATTTCAAAAACATGGGATTAGCATAAAAATCTCATTAAAAAATACACAAAGAAGGAAACTATTAGATTTTGAAAACAACAAGTAAACCATAAATACATTAACATAAGTAATACTTTTCACCTTTATGAAGTAGTAAATACTCTTCGTAGAATAAAATATCACTACATAAAATTTTGTTACCAAAATATTACCCATATAAAGAACACATAACATATAAAGGTAACTTGGAACATAAAGATACTTAAATGGAATAATCATACGGACGACTTAAAACCATGTCACTAAATGGAATAACCATACGGTCGACTTCCATAGCCAATGAATTGGATGTTATAACATAACCACCCATCCCAGTATTCACGGAACCACCCATCATTTGGTTTATCATGTAACCACCCGTCAAATGTCCAATTACCATTATAAAATCATAATATATAAAACAAATATAAAAGAAAGAAAATACATCCACATTTAAATCACAATATTTCACTTAAATATATTGACATAACAAACCCTTTATCAAAACCATTTTCAATACTAAAATAATAAAAGAGTATATGTTATATATTTTCTTTTAAAAACATTTCTGCTTGTTGAAGAAGCCAAAGATCAAATAATACTCGTGGCTTTGGAAAGGTATTTTAACTGTATACATTAAAAAGAAACATAATTTTTTACGTTTAGTAAAACACTTCATAGAGAAAATATTCCTTTTGAATAAAAGTAAAAGTCAAAGGGTTTTATACACCGTATAAATGAATGTTGTGTATAAAAAAAGTATTCCTCAATGAAAGGAGATTGAGACGAAGTCCCTTATCTCATGTCCGACTAGACGCGATCATTCTTTAATCTCCTATATAATAAACTAAAGTTAATTTCTACTTGATTATGAACCCTTTTCAAGTTTAGTATTCATTTTATATCACTTATTTCCATGTTATAAATAGTATTCAATCATTTCAGTTAAAAACGGTCATTTTGTCGATCATTGGTACTTGAATCAAAAATGGACTTCTTATAATTACAAGTTGTACATGTGGTCAAATGTTAATTATATCCAGAATGATATTCATGATTTGTATATCATATATATCATACATATCCAGCATATACATGTAATTATAATAGTACATAACATGTAGAGGTACGAAATGAAATTCACCATTCATGGAGATGGTAAGCCGTACGTACGAATGAACGCTAATTCCATTTCTATTTCATATTTAATGGAATTAAAACATAATGATACATAGTAATATTATAATTACATACTTTTATCATATATAATATCATTAAATATATCCTTTATGTGTACCACATATGGTATGAATGAGTCATATCACTTTGATGGGGTGATAGTCTGCACTCCTCAAATGAGATTATCGTGTTTACCGATATTGGAAGCCATAAAGGTATGATATAAAAGAAAAATATATAAGCATAAAGAAAACATTAAAATATTATATATCACATATATAAATAGTGACATCCTAATTTCAACCATGAAATGTGTGAAAATAAAATTGAACAATCATCTTTTCGTGAGGCAGTAATCTGCCACCCACAGAAACAGTATTTTCTATAACCATTAGAGAGAGGTGTGTGTAAGTGTAAATAAAATCCTTCTCATAACAACATCATAGTATAATTAGGATACTGGTGCTGTTATGTAATAAAAGAATACGAATATTAGGGGGAGTGGAGAAGGAAAAATAAAAGAAAGAAACTTGAGAGAAGACATTACCTCCAAATCGGGTAACTCTTTTTTATTTGAGCCAAAGGCTTTTTTGGGAAGACTTCTGCCCAAAGTGGGGCTGCTAGGAGAAATATAGGGATGTGGAGAGATAATATGCATAGGGGTTGGACGAGTGAACGGCTTGATAGGTTTCAGTAAGTGGGTAGAGTTTAGGACCTTTCATAAGAGGGAGGAGGGTCACTATTGGAAAGTCATGATATGATACATTATTATGAAATGATTTTTGGATTTAAAGGTCCCACAATGATATATTTTGAGGATAAGGTGATAAGGGTTCTTTATACAGCCATGCAATAGGTTTTAGACATGTGTATGTCTTAAATGTTACCTTATCATTTCATTTTATTTAAATCGTTCAATAATGAGGTAATCACTACATCATCACGGTGTCATAAATAAATTTATTTATTTAATGTCTAAAAATTATAAAACAAATAAGATGATTTAGGAAATAGTTTTAACATTAAAATTACTATTTTTGTCTAAGATATAATTTATATAATCCAAACTGGAATAGTTTTACTTAGGTGATACATACTTCGGTTATATTTTCCATTCATTAAAAATAATATGATAAAAGGTCACTATCACACTAATGTGAATCCATGGGGTCCCAAGGTTGGCACAAGGCATAACATGGTCGTAAATGACTCAACAAATAGCATTAAGACACATTTTGGTGTCATTTTATATTATTATGATACTATATTCTTTCTCTTATCTACCTGATTACTACTTAATCACAATAATTAAATATAATTATCGTTATTACTATTCCAAATGTCCAAAAACAAAAGGGAAAGAATTATATAATTTGGACTTCTTGATCCCAAATATGGAATCCATTTTACCAAATTCCAACCATAAAAATTGAAGTTATTGATTTAAAAATAATTCTCGTTGTCAAAATGAATAACGTGTTTTTGAAAACAATATCCATCAAAAAATGACAATTGTTTATGTCCAATTTCAAATTGAAATTAATTATAATGACCACCATTAGATTAAATGGTAAAAATATATTATTATTATACTTTAAAATAAATTTATAAGATAGTCTATCCATATAATTAAATTATATGAAAATGAAATTTTGAAGTAAAATGCATTATTTTTCACTATTCATTGAAAAATGAACATTGTCATAAAAATCACAAAAAATTATCCAGTGTAAATTTCAATGTCCAAATTCTAGAGAATAAGTTAATTTTGAAAAATAGAGCTTATAAAATTGTCAAAAGATAGATTTAAAAATGGCTCACCATCAAAAGCCGGTAAAAAAATATTTTAAAAATATTAGAGTATTTTATTCATAAGATTGTATTGATTCTCATTTTAAGCCTCTAAAACACTATCTAATTCATAAATAGACATAGATATGAAAATATATTATTCTTTAATTACATGGTATATTACATCCTTCCCCCCTTTAGGAAATTGTGTCCCCGTAATTTATTTCCATATCAAATAATTGGGGGGTATTTATCACTCGTTGAATTTTCAGATTCCCATGTTGCCTCTTCAACTGTATGGTTTTTTCATAGAACCTTTACTTGATGAATCACCTTATTCCACAACACATTCTCACTATGGTCAAGAATATGGACTGTTTGTTCCTCATAAGATAGATTATCTTCTAGCTGAACTACCTCTAGTCTCAAAACATGAGATGGATCTGGAATGTACTTCATTAACATTGAAATAATAAAAACATTGTGTACCAGGGAGAAACTCGGAGGTAAAGCCACTTGGTATGAAAATGATCCAACTCTCTCTAGAATTTCATAAGGTCCAACGAGCCTTGGAATCATCTCATTTTTCTTACCAGAACACTTCACACTTTTCCATTGAGATACTTTGAGAAAAAAAAAAGATAACCTAACTCGGAAGAAAGATCCTTCCTCTTGTTATCTCCATAACATTTCTGCCAACTCTGAGCTATTCTCACGTGCTTTTGAATCAACTGAACTTTTTCTTCCATCTTTTCTACCAATTCTGGTACCATTACCTTCCTTTATCCAACTTCATTCCAAAAAGCTGTAGTTTGACACCATTTACCATTTAATGCCTCAAATAGAGCCATATATATACTGGAATGAAAACTGTTATTATAAGAAGATTCAATGGAAGAAAGATGTTGGTCCCAACATCCCTGATAATACATCAAACAATCACGTACCATATCCTTCAATGTCTCAATTGTTCTTTTTGACTGCCCATCTGATTGAGGATGAAAAGGTAACACCCCGAGCTTCCACGATACGCTTCTCATTCAATAATGCAGCAGCTTGCATTGTACGCAACTTCGAGTTCTAACACACCGCGACTAATCAAAGTAGCTGTTATGAATAGTAAGACAAAATTTTTAAAATTTTAGAAATTTTATATATCAAAATGGACTTCATTTTTGTATTCGTAATGTTTAAATTATCCTATGTTTAATTTTTTGTAATTTTCTGAGAACTTCCATTTTTTTATGAATAGTGAAGAATACTTAAAAACAAATTTTTTAATCAAAATAATTTATAGTGATAAATTATAATATTGAGTGGTTTTAAAGTCTAATTAGAATATATTTTTACCATTTTATCAAATGGTGTTCATTATAATTAATTTCACTTTTAAATTAGACATAAACAATTGTCAATCATTAGATATATATTGTTTCTTAAAAACACGCTATTTGTTGTGACAGTGGGAATTAATTATAAAATTAATTAATGCAACTTATATGTTTGTAATTTTTTAAAATACACATCATTTTTGAATTTGGAATATCAATTATAGCTTAGGGTGAAATTTTGGCATTGTTCTGAAAAACTTCAATTTTTGATGAATAGTAAAACCACTAAGTGGTAGTTAAATAACTGATTTTTCGTTTAAATGAAATATTACCACTTCTGTGATTTGATTTTCAAAAATCCTACATACATGGTTGTCATTGGGAAGTAAAATGTGGTTCAATGGGGTTAAAATAATTTTTTTGTGAATAGTAACTTTTAAGTTTAATTAATCGCGATTAAAGGTAATTAGTGAAATTTAAGGTAAAAATGATATTATAAAAATATGAAAATACCTTTACACTTGTCCTAAACCTATTGGATGTGTCATGGCCGACCATAAAAATCCATGTGTCAACTTGGGGACCCCATGGAGCCACTTTGGTCGGAAAACGTCATAAATATCTTTTATTTAAAGTTAAAATAAAAATGTCACAAACATAAGTTGTTTTACTAAAACAATTTTAAAATGGGGTTATACAGGTCATATCTTTGACTATAAATATTCATTAGAAATATAAAAATATTTAATACATCATGATATTTTTTTAATAATTTTTAAACATTAAATAGATTAAATTATTTATGACACCCTGATGATGCAGTGATTACCTCATTAATTAACGATTTTAATAAAATGGAAGGATAATGTAAAATTTAAGCATTACACTTGTCCAAATACTATTGGATGAGAATAAATCAAACCCTTATCATCTTATCCTAGAATTATATAAGTGTGGGACCTTTAGAATCCGAAAAGCATTGTATAATAAAGTAACATTTCATTACTTTCCAAGAGTGCCCCTCCTCTCCACTTATAAAAGGCCCCCACCACTACCAACTTACTCACACTTTCAAAGCCTTTTGGCTCAGCCAACATCTGCCCAAATACTCTCCAAAAATCCCTCCCTTACTCCTAGAAGCCTCACTTAGGGAAGAATTCTTCCCAAGGAAGCCTTTGGATAAAATCAAAAGAGTTGCCCGATTTTAAGGTAATGTCTTCTCTTATGTTATTTTTTTATTTGGTTTATCCAACCCTCTAAACAATTTTTATTCGTTTCTTTTGTAAAAAAAACAGTATCCTCAATATAATAGGATTTTGTTATAATAATTATTCGATCTACACTTACACACACCTACATCTAGTGGTTACAGAACATACTGTTTCTGTGGATGGCGAATTTCTGCCTCACGAAACGATGATAGTTCAACACTCATATAACACCTTCAAAGGTGGACATTAATATGTCAATATATTTATAAATGATATATAATATTTTTATGTTTTACTTAAGGTTCTGTATTTTTCATTTATGGCATAACATTATGGTTTCCATTATGGGTAAACGCGATGTTTTTCATTTTAGGAAGTGCGGACTACCGCCCCCTCAAAGTGATTTGAATCGTTAGTGTCATATGTGGGATGTATAAAGGATGGAGTAAATGATATTATATAAGATATTATACTGGAATTATAATATACCTTTATATCATTATGATTTCATTAAATATGAAATAGAAATGAAAGTAGTGTTTATGCGTACGTACGACGTACCGTCTCCATGAACGGTGCATTTCATTTCTTACCACTAAAGGTTATCGAATATTATAAATGCATGTATATACTGGATATATATGAGATATATTATATCTATATCATGAATATAATTCTGGATATAATGGATATTTCACCACAAGAACAACTTGTAATTATAAGAAGTTTATTTTTGACTCAAGTACCAAAGATCGACAAAATGACCGTTATTAACATAAATAATTACATAACGTTCATAACATGGTAATAAGTGATATAAAAGGAATAAAAAACTTTAAAAGGGTTATTAATCAATTATAAATTAACTCTAGTTTATTATTCAGGAGGTTAAAGAACGGTCGAGTCAAGACAGGACGCAAGGTAAGGGAACTTCTTAACCCAATTTACATTCTTTGGGTTAATCTCCTACTTTCAAATTATGTCATGATATTATTATGTCCTATCTTATATTTTACTTTCTTTATGTGTACTTATAGTGAATACACATAATTGATCTATTTTATTTAAAAAAAAATTCTTTGTGACGGACTTCGTCTCAATCTCCTTTCGTTGTGGCATATTTGGTTTTATACACAACTTTCCTTTATACGGTGTATAAACCTCTTTGACATTTATGTTTATTCGGAAGGAGTCTTTTTATACGAAGTGTTTTACTAAAAGACAAAAAGGAATGTTTTTCTTGTCATACGTATGCGGTGATAATGACTTCTCCGCCGCCATGGCCATTATTTGGGTTTCGGCTTCCTCGACAAGCCTTAACTTTTTTAAAAATGAAAAATAATTACCATGTTTTACTTTCCTTTTATTTTGGTATTGAAAATGATTTTGATAATGTTTTTATTATATCAATGTGTTGTATTGATATCTTGTGATTTAAATGTGGGAATTTTATGTTTCCTTTATGCATGTTTTATTTGATACGATTATGTTATGGTTTATGATATGTTTAAACCTGTTCATATGAGGAATGCATTGGACTTAATAAGTGACGGGTGGATCCCGCTATAACTCCTCGATGCACCAGTAGGTCTCATGAGACAAACTAGTGTCTTGGCACAAGGCCTTGACAAAATCTTATTTTTGGTGTTGGCATGAGGCCTTGGCTACGTGGTTATGATAGTCTGACATTATGCATTCCAACATTACGAAAGTGGTTATTGATATTGCATGGAATTATTCGTCTAATAGAATATCCATGTGAGTAAGTAAATGGAATTATTTAATTTTATTTTTGCCATATTATGTTGAGGATCAAGTTTAAAAGGATTTTGTTTTATTTATAAATTGCCTTAAATGTTTATGTTTATTTATGAAAGCTTCCGCTATATTTTTATCCTTACTGAGCATCTGATCTCACCCCTTTCAATGATTTAATTTTTCCAGGATGTGAAGAAGTATTTTAGGAATGACCTGCAGGGATAGTCTGAAGTGGATATGAGTGTGGAAAATGGATACTATGTTATTGTAGTTTTTCACTTTATGATGTAATGTAACACTTATGAATGTATCTAGTGTTTCCAAGGCTACAAAACTAATCGGCCTTTCAAGAATTGATCTTTTGTGATCATTATAATGTTACGAAGTAATGCACCAACTCTGGGTAGCTGGGGTCAGGGCATTACAGTTGGTATCAGAGGCAATTTAGTACTAACCTTGGACGCTAGATTTAGATAAACTCTGATTAGAGAACATAGCCTGAAGATAGACTTTGAGAATTTGTATAGAAGAACTTCCTAGAATTTTGGTATTATAGAGATTTTGTGAGTTTCCCAAGCAATACATCCCTGTCTGGATACGAGTAGGTAGAGGCGGCTCTGGCACAGATGTACCTTGGGGTAAAACATGAAAACAACGCTTTGAGCTAGACTCGAACGGGAACTGGTGCTCGACAACGGGCCTTGCTGCACTCTTGGTTACGACACTCCAGCGGGATATTCTTAGGATAATTCTCATTTTCTTTACAAACAACTATAAAGGGTTATGAGTATATACTTCCTCAAAGAAAACTTTTATTATTATTATGGATTATATCCATAAATAGTTCAATTAGTTTTAAGTGTTTTACAAGTATGGAATTATGTATTTTGATTCATAAACTAATCTAGTTTATGCCATTGTTTAGAAATGGCGCCTAGTGGAAGGAATGGAAACTGTATCAATGCACGCACTCCGTGTAGGGATTTCCCTCCTGCTCAAGATAATTATTGTGGAGCTGGAGATACAACTGGTGCTGATCAACTTATTACCATACTGGGACAACTCACTCAGGTTATGAATAATAAACTTACTCGTATGGAGCACCCTGATCCGCAACGTGGAGGATCAATGTTAGACCGCTTCATGAGGCAACAACCGCCAACATTTAATGGGGGTACAAATCCATTAGTAGCTGAGCAATGGATAAACTCCTTAGAGAAAATATTCCATGCCTTGGGGAGTAGCCAAAGGGATAAGGTTATCATGGTAGTTTACCACCTCACTGGAGATGCCGATCAAGGGTGGTCATTGATTCAAAATACAAAGGAAGATGAAAAAGTATCAAGTATGGAATAGAGAGAGTTCAAAGATCATTTTATAGAAAAATACTTTCCACATGACCATTGAGTAGATATGGAAAGGCAATTTCTGAGTCTGAGACAAAAGGAGGATGAGAATGTCGCAAAGTATGAGGCTAAGTTTTCAAGGTTAGCGCGGCATGCAGCAGATTATATACGTAACCCAAGAAGTAAGATTGATCGTTTCATTGATGGGTTAAAACCATTTCTCCATCGATCATTAGTATCACAATCTTTCTCAACATACGAGGATATAGTCTCCTGTCCTATCAAGATAGAAAAGGAATTCTCTAAGTCTTATGACAAAAAAGTAAAGTAGTAGAAAAAGAGAACGGTGGAACAAGAGACAGATAAAGGGAAAAAGGGAAAGAAGGATTTCCCATTATGTGATAATTGTGGGAAGAATAACTTTGGTACTTGCCTAAAAGGAATGTGAGTTTGTTACAAATGTGGAGAAAAAGGTCACCAGGCTCGTGATTGTAAGGGAAAGAAAGAGGCTATCAATGTTGAATGCTACAATTTTAGGGAAATGGGTCATTATGCAAATGATTTTCCTAAGCGCCAAGGAAAATTACATCAGAAAAGGCCAAGGGATCAAGGCCAAGCTTATGTTGTTGCTACAGATAAAGTTGAATAATTAATATATTTGTGTTTTTGGAATCAAGGATTATATTCTGTTTATTAGAATAATGTGATATATATATATAAGGATTGTACTGTAGTACTTTTTGTTTTCATTAAGGTTTTAATATGATGAAGGTAATCATATTTTTGTATGTGACAATAAGAGAAACTTTACCATGTTTGAGGAATCTGATGATACAATTGATTTTGGAATTTAGTGACCTTTTAGAGAATGTCTGGACAGAGGTATTTTGGATAACAATAAAGGTTTGAATGGATTAAGATGAAATTTGGATAGTATTGTTTATGGTTAAACCATTTGTGAAGATTATTTTTGGAATATTATAATCCTATAGTTTTTGGAAAAGGACAACCTGGAGGGTGGGGCATAACCCGTCGCGTCGGAAAAAGCTGCAGGAATCGAACCCACAACCATAGTGCGACAGGCCTTTATTACCTACCACTATCCTAGAGGAAGTCCCTGGATATTACAAAATAGTTTTACTAATCTAAATGGTATGTGTAAATATTTGTAACCATATACAATTAGGATAAATAGATATTTTTGAGTTCTATTACCTTTTAGAGTGAAAGATGAGTTTGTGGTAAAAATTTATTAAAGAATGAAAGTCTACATAACAAGTATGTATATTCCCTTACATTCTTAGTAAATCTCCTAAATAAATTCCTCAACTTTATAAAAGGTAACTTAAAACAAAAACGTTTCCGGTTAACTTTTCCAACTGGGGATTCAATGACTGTTTAACCAATCACATGTTTGTGATTTTCTTATGGTTAATGTTCTCCTAATCTAGTGTTCTACAACTATCCATCGTACCTTGATGGTTTGTTTTTCTTCCATATCCATATTTTCATAGAATCCTAGTATGGTATATCTTGGGTGACCTTTGTACATCTCTTTCTTTATTTTAATGTTATATTTTTATTAACCTTATTTCTGATGTGGGTTTTCCACAAATGTATTTTCTATTTTCAACCTTTTATTTTCAAAGAAAAATTTCAAATTGCGAGAACACAATTTATTGAAAGAGGGGAGAATGTAACACCCCGAGCTTCCACGATACGCTTCTCATTCAATAATGCAATAGCTTGCATTGTACGCAACATCGAGTTCTAACACACCGCGACTAATCAAAGCAGCCATTATGAATAGTAATACCCAGTTTTTAAAATTATAGAAATTTTATATTTCCAAATGGATTTCATTTTTGTATTCGTAATATCGAAATTATCCTAAGTTGAATTTTTTGTAATTTTCTGAGAACTTCCATTTTTTTATGAATAGTGAAGAATACTAAAAAACAACTTTTTTAATCAAAATAATTTATAGTGATAAATTATAATATTGAGTGGTTTTAAATTATAATTAGAATATATTTTTACCATTTTATCCAATGGTGTTCATTATAATTAATTTCACTTTGAAATTAGACATAATCAATTGTCAATCATTTGATATATATTATTTCTTAAAAACACGCTATTTGTTTTGACAACGGGAATTAATTATAAAATTAATTAATGAAACTTATATATTTGGAATTTTTTAAAATAGAAATCATTTTTGAATTTGGAATATCAATTATATCTTTGGGTGAAATTTTGGCATTGTTCTGAAAAACTTCAATTTTTGATGAATAGTAAAACCAATAAGTGGTAGTTAAATAACTGATTTTTCATTTAAATGAAATATTACCACTTCTGTGATTTGATTTTCAAAACTCCGACATACATGGTTGTCATTATGAAGTAAAATGTGTTTTAATGGGATTAAATTAATTTTTTTGGTGAATAGTAACTTTTAAGTTTAATTAATCGCGATTAAAGGTAATTAGTGAAATTTAAGGTAAAAATGATATTATAAAAATATGAAAATACCTTTACACTTGTCCTAACCCTATTGGATGTGTCATGGACGACCAAGACAATCCATGGGTCATCTTGGGGACCCCATGGAGCCACTTTGGTAGGAAAATGACATAAATAACTTTTATTTAAAGTTAAAATAAAAATGTCACAATCATAGGTTGTTTTACTAAAACAATTTTTAAATTAGGCTATACAAGTCATATTTTTTACTATAAATATTAATTAGAAATCTAAAAATATTTACTAAATCATGATATTTTTTTATAATTTTTAGACATTAAATAGATTAAATTATTTATGACACCCTGATGATGCAGCGATTACCTCATTAATTAACGATTTTAATAAAATGGAAGGATAATGTAAAATCTAAGAATTAAACTTGTCCAAATACTTTTGGATGAGAATACTTAGAATCCTTATCACCTTATCCTAGAATTATATAAGTGTGGTACCTTTAGAATCCGAATATCATTGTATAATAAAGTATAATTTCATTACTTTCCAAGAGTGCCCCTCCTCTCCACTTATAAAAGGCCCCCACCACTACCACCTTACTCACAATTTCAAAGCCTTTTGGCTCGTCCAACATCAGCCCAAATACTCTCCCAACTTCCCTCCCTTACTCCTAGAAGCCTCAATTTGGGCAGAATTCTTCCCAAGGAAGCCTTTTCTCAAATCAAAAGAGTTACCCGATTTTAAGATAATGTCTTCTCTTATGTTATTTTGTTTTATTTTGCTTATCCGACCCCCTAAAATATTTTTATTCATTTCTTTTGTAACAACACCAGTATCCTCAATATACTAGGATGTTTTTATAAGAATTATTCGAGCTAAAATTACACAAACCTACATCTAATGGTTAAAGAACATACTGTTTTTATGGATGGAGAATTTCTGCCTCACGAAACGATGATTGTTCAACACTCATATAACACCTGAAAAGGTGTCCATTAATATGTCACTATATTTATACACGATATATAACTTGTTTATGTTTTACTTAAGGTTCTGTATTTTTCATTTATGGCATACCTTTATTGTTTCCATTATGGGTAAACATGATATTTTCATTTTACGAAGTGCGGACTACCACCCCCTCAAAGTGATTTGAATCGTTAATGCTCTATGAGGGATGTATAAAGGATGGAGTAAATGATATTTTATAAGATATTATACTGGAATTACAATATACCTTTATATCATTATGATTTCATTAAATACTAAATAGAAATGAAAATAGAGTTCATGAGTACGTACGGCTTACCGTCTCCATGAACGGTGCATTTCATTTCTTACCTCTAAACGTTATGGAATATTATAAATGCATGTATATACTAGATATATATGAGATATATGATATCTATATCATGAATATAATTCTGGATATAATGGATATTTCACCACATGAACAACTTCTAATTATAAGAAGTTTATTTTTGACTCAAGTACCAAAGATCGACAAAACGACCGTTATTAACTTAAATAATTACATAATGTTCATAACATGGTAATAAGTGATATAAAAGGAATAAAAAACTTGAAAAATGTTATTATGAAATTATAAATTAACTATAGTTTATTATTCATGAGGCTAATGAACGGTCGAGTCAAGACAGGATACAAGTTCAGGGAACTTCTTAACCCAATTTTCATTCTTTGGGTTAATCTCCTAATTTCAAATTATGTCATGATATTATTATGTCCTATCTTTCATTTTTACTTTCATTATGTGTAATTATAGTGAATACACATAATAGATCTATTTTATTTAAAAAAATTATCATTGTGAGGGACTTCGTCTCAATCTCCTTTCATTGAGGCATATTTGGTTTTATACACTACTTTCCTTTATACGTTGTATAAACCCCTTTGACTTTTACGTTTATTCGAAAGGAATCTTTTTATATGAAGTGTTTTACTAAACGACAAAAAATAATGTTTTTCTTGTTGTAGTTATGTGGCGACAACGACTTCTCCGCCGCCATGGCCATTATTTGGGTTTCGGCTTCCTCGACAACCCTTAACTTTTTTTTAAATGAAAAATAAATACCATGTTTTACTTTTCTTTTATTTTGGTATTGAAAATACTTTTGATAATGTTTTTATTATATCAATGTGTTGTATTGATATCTTGTGATTGAAATGTGGAAATGTTATGTTTCCTTTATGCATGTTTTATGTGATACTATTATGTTATGGTTTATGATATGTTTAAACCTGTTCATATGAGGAATGCATTAGACTTAATATGTGACGGGTGGAGCCCGATATAGCTCCTCGATACATCGGTAGGTCTCATGAGACAAACTAGTGTCTTGCCACGAGGCCTTGACAAAATCTTATTTGTGGTCTTGGCACGAGGCCTTGGCTACGTGGTTATGATAGTTTGGCATTATTCATTACATCATTATGAAAGTGGTTATTGATATTGCATGTGATTATTCGTCTAGTAGAATATCCATGTGAGTAAATAAATGGCATTATTTAATTTTATTTTTTCCATATTATGTTGAGGATCAAGTTTAAAAGGCTTTTGTTTTAGTTATAAATTGCCTTAAATGTTTATGTTTATTTATAAAAGCTTCTACTATATTGTTATCCTTACTGAACATCTAAGCTCACCCCTTTCAATGTTTTAATTTTTCCAGGATGTGAAGAAGTATTTTAGGAATGACCTGCAGGGATAGTCTAAAGGGGATATGAGTGTGGAAAATGGATACTATGTTATTGTTGTTTTTTACTTTATGATCTAATGTAACATTTATGAATGTATCTAGTGTTTCCAAGGCTACTAAACTAATCGGTCTTTCGACACTTGATCTTTTGTGATCATGACAATGTTACAAAGTAATGGACCGACTCTGGGTAGCTGGGGTCGGGGCGTTATAGAAAATCTATACTAAAAGTTAATTCAGTACCCAATGACTTATGAGGTCCTTTACAAAAGTTAGAAGTAAAACTGGGTTCATGATTAGATACAATGTAGAGGGGAAATCCATGTTACTTGACTATATCTTTTACGTACAACCAAGAAAGTTGATCTAGATACAATGTATCTCGAATAGGACGGAAATGAGAAGATTTATTCAAGCGATCAACAATAACCCAAATTGCCTGATTACCTCGAGATGTATTTTCTAATCCCACAATGAAGTCCATGGATATATTTTCCCATTTCCACTTTGGCACTGGTAATGACTGAAGTGTCCCTTTCAGTAACTGCTGCTCTTCTTTAACCAATTGAAAAGTAAAACACTTCATAGTAAAATAGGGAACTATGAGCCTCACATAAAAACTAAATCTTAAAATATGAAGCACAAGGCACACACAATCTCTTCCAAAATATCAAAACACAATCATTATCAATGTTGAATTCAGGAAACATACCCTTCTAAACTAGCTCTACCTTTTTCTAAAAATTATTGTCTTTCTTCTGCGCTTTCTTAATTCTATCTGATAGAGATGATCTCATTGACACCTAAAACAAAACAGAAGAACTTACTGCACCAAAAAATTCAATTCCAGTGTTCATCAAATCAAAAACCAAAGGATCTCTTTCCAAACATATCATGGATAATGAAGCATTATTTTTTCGACTCAAAGCATCATCCACTTTATTTTCTTCTCCTGGATGGTAAAGAACAGTGAAATCATAATACGTTATTAATTCCAACCATCTCCTCTATCTCATATTCAATTCTTTCTGAGTGAATATATGCTTCAAAATTTGTGATCAGTATATATTTCACACATTAATTCATACAAATGATGCCTACAAATTTTTAAAGAAAAAACAATAGCAGCTAATTCCAAATCATGTGTAGGGTATTTAAACTCTTGAGTTTTCAACTTATGTGAACAATAAGCAATTACTTGATCATTATTCACAAGGACACAACTATGTCCTTTCAACGAAGCATCACTGTAGATAACAAACTCACCATTTCTGGAAGGAAGGGCCAAATTGGATCATTCACCAATCTTCTTTTCAATTCCTAAAAACCATAATCACAATTTTTGTAAAGATAAAATTAACACCTTTTCAAGTTAACATAGACATTTTCCTAGATAAATGTGAAAAAATTTCAACAAACCTCCAGTAATAACATGCCAAACCAAGAAAACTATGGATCTCAGTTGTAGTTCTAGGTCTTTGTCATTCTTAAACAACCTTTGTTTTAGCAGGATCAAAAGTTATTCTATTTTTTTGAAACAATGTGACCAAGGAATGAAATTTATTGTAACCAAAACTCACACTTGCTGAATTTTCCATACAATTTATTTTCTTTTACCGTTTTCAACATTACCCTTAAATGACTTTCATGATCCTCTTTACTTTTAGAACACACATAAATATCATCAATGAACACATCCAAGAAATTATCCATGAACTCATGGAAAATTATATTCATTAGATCCATGAATATAGAAGGTGTATTGGTTGACCAAAAAGTAATAACTAGAAATTCATAATGGCCATATCTAGTATGAAATGCAGTCTTCAGAAAGTCTACTTCTTTTACATTCAACTGATGGTACCCAGAACTCATGTAAATGTTCAAAAAATATTGTGCTCCCGGGAGCTGATCAAACAAATCATATATATGAGGAAAATAATACTTGTTATTAACCGTGATGTTATTCAAGGCTCTATAATCAATGCAAAGTCTCATTTCACTATCTTTCTTTTTAACAAACAAGACACGAGCACCACATGGGGATGTGATAGTTCGAATAAAACCTTTATCTAATTACTCCTGAAATTTCTTCTTTAACTCTAAAAGTTCAACTTGATCCACTAGATAAGGGGGTATTGATATTTTCATAGAATCAGGAACTAATTCAATAGTAAATTCAACTTCCCAATCAGGTATGATACCAGGAAACTCATCAGGAAAAACATCAAGATACTCATTTTCCACTGGAACATCATTAATTTGAACAGTTTCTTTCTTTTAAACAATATTTGCAAGGTAAAATTCATTTCCTTCATTTACTAGTTGCTCATCTTTCTAATATATTATCAAAATCAAGGGTTCATTCTTGTACACAAATTGAAAAGCATTCTAAAAAAAACCTCTTTAGCTCTGCAGTCAATCTTTTCTTAATAAACAGAAAGCCAATCCATTCCTATAATAACATCAAACTCTAATAGAGGAAAAACAATAAGGTTTGCAGGTAGATTCTTTCCACAAACCATGACAGGAAGGTTCTTTTGATTTCATTTTGTCTCAACATTTCCTCTGGGTGTTTTTACCATAATTTTAGGATTCATATCTTGAGATGGAATTCCCAATTTACTAGAAAACTTATCAAAGATGAAGGAAGTTGTAGACCCTGAATCAAACAACATATTGGCATAATCTGAACAAACAAACAGTGTTCCTGAAACTACTTCATTCGATGGCCCAACATCTTCTGAAGTAGTTGCAAAGGATTTCACCACCCCTTTCTGCTTGTTGTGTAGCTACTTTCCCGACTCTGAGTACTTTTTTAGACACTAATTTTCATTATAACTCATTTCATTACACTTAAATCATCTTACCACTGCCTTTTCATTTCATTCTTGACCATCTTCCTTACAGTTACGAGCAATATGACCAGACATACCACAACGAAATCACTTTCCAGACTTGGATAAACATTCTACATGATGCATTTTACCACACTACTCATATGATGGACATTTTTTTCTTTCCTCTGGGCTTCATTGATGAATTATTTCCCTAGTCTTGCCAACTGGACCTCTTATTCTGTTGTTTGTCAAAGAACACCTGATCATCGGAAAACTCCATTTCCACCTTCTTATCACATCAAACAAGTTTTTCATAACTTTTGAACTCACGAGAAGCTAAATACCCTTCAATACTTTGGATTTTACCCTGAGTAAAAAATGGTTTATTTTACTATCAAGATATCATATGAAATTTAGAGAATACCTTTCCAATCGAGTAAACTTCTCTTCATAAGCAGCCATTGAGTCATCCTCTTGCCTCAATTCCAAGAATTGTTTTTCCATCCTAAGTTGAACCACCTTAGGAAAATATTTCTCAAAAAACATACTTTTGAATTCTTCACAGTCAAGATCATTAATATCCTCACTATCCCTGTTATTTTTCACCATCGACCACCAATGATCTACTTCACCCTCCAAACTGTATACAACTAGACTAACCATTTGATTGTCTGAACACCCCATGACATCAAAAATATTCTCCAGTGATTTAATCCACCCTTCAGCTAAAACAGGGTCAGATGATCCTCTGAATGATCGGGGATGTTACCTCATAAAATGTTCCACCACTAACATGTTCCCTTGTGGTTGATCTATATGTTCTCTTGTATAGATACCAACACCATTTATAGCCTGAGTTAACTATGTCATAACTGCAAAAGACTGTTCAGTTCCGATTCCGACCATCTCAGGTTGCTGATTTGGAAGGTTGTTTTCCTCCTCATGTCATCCCAACATAGATGCCTTATTTCCTCTATGGAAAAACATTCTGGACAAAAAAGTCTTTGCTGAAGCAACATGGTAATCTTCAAATTCTATATCATTTCAATTTGACCATAATGTAAAAAAAATATTTTTGGATAATCATTTAATAGAATTATAACACCTAATGTAATATAAACCGACCTCTGATACCAACTATAAGGACCCAGCCATAAAAAATTATATAATCATGAATTAAATAAATAATTCACATTGAGTATATTTTCAGGTTTAGTGTTTTAGAGAATTAGGCAATAAATATTACATCTCAAATGTTACAATGTATACACTTCAACTCAGTTTCAATTTTTTCGAAAAAAAATAAAATCACTTGATAAAAAATTCATGTCCGGTTCCATGTTTTAGACATCATGAATTTCATTGATCCCATCGTTGACCCTATTCAACTTTATGTCCTGTGAAAAACATTTCTAAAACATGGGATGAGCATTAAAAGCTCAGTAAGGAATACAAAATGAAAGAAAATATTAGTTTTCAAAACAAAAAGTAAGTCATGATTATTTTAACATAAGTAATACTTTTCCCCTTTATGAAGTAGTAAATACTCTTCACTGAAAAAAATATCACTACTTACCCTTTTGTAACCAAATTATTACCCATATAAAGAACACATGACATATAAAGGTAACTTGGAACATAAACATACTTAAATGGAATAACAATACGGTTGACTTCCACACATGTCACTAAAAGGAATAGCCATACGGTAAAATTCCATACCCAATGCATTGGAGGTTATAACGTAACCACCTGTCCTTGTATTCTTGGAACCACCCATCATTTGGTTTATCATGTAACCACCAATGAAATGTCCAAGTACCATTATAAAATCATAAGACATAAATAAAATATAAAGGAAAGAAAAAATTTCCACATTTCAATCACAATATATCACATAAATATATTGACATAACATATCCATTATCAAAACCATTTTCAATACCAAAATACATAAAAGAGTATAAGTTATTTATTTTATTTTAAAAACATTTCAGCTTGTTGAGGAAGCCAAAGATCAAATAATACTTGCGGTGGTAGAAAGGTTGTTTTCACCACGTATATTAAAAAGAAACATACTTTTGGTCGTTTAGTAAAATAATTCGTAGAGAAAAGATTCCTTTTGAATAAAAGTCAAAGTCAAAGGGTTTTATACACCATATAAAAGAATGTTGTTTATAAAACAAAATATACCTCAACGAAGGGAGATTGAGACGAAGTCCCATACCTCGTGTCCGACTTGACTCGATCGTTCATTAATATCAGGAATAATAAACTAAAGTTAATTTATACTTTCTTGAGTACCTTTTTCTAGTTTATTGTTCCTTTTATATCACTTATTTCCATGTTATAAACATAATGTAGTCATTTATGTTAATAACGGTCAATTTTTCGATCTTTGGTACTTGAGTCAAAAATGGACTTCTTATAATTACAAGTTGTTCATGTGTTCAAAGGTTCATTATATCCAGAATGATATTCATGATTAGGATATCATATATAATATATATCCAGAATATAAATGTATTTATAATAGTACATAACATTTAGAGGTAAGAAATGAAATGCACTGTTCGTGGAGACGATAAGTCGTACGTATGCATGAATGCTACTTACATTTCTATTTAATATTTAATGGAATTAAAACATAATGATACATAGTACTATTATAATTCCATAATTTTATCATATATAATATCATTAAATCTATCCTTTATGCGTACCACATATGGTATGAATGAGTAATATCAGTTTGATGGGGCAATAATCCGCACTCCTCAAATGAGATTATCATGTTTACCGATAATGGAAACCATAAAGGTATGATATAAAAGAAAAATATAAAAGCATAAAGAAAACATAAAAATAATATATATAACATATAGAAATAGTGAAATCCTAATTTCCACCATGAAATGTGTTAAAAGAAAATTAAACAATCATCCTTTCATGAGGCAGTAATTCTCCACGAACAGAAACAATATTTTTTCTAACCATTAGACAGAGGTGAGTGTAAGTGTAAATAAAATCATTCTCATAACAATATCCTAGTATATTGAGGATACTGGTTCTATTATGTAATAAAAGAATAATAATGTTAGGGGGAGTGAAGAAGGAAAAGTAAAAGAAAGAAATTTGAGAGGAGACATTACCTCCAAATCGGGTAACTCTTTTTTATTTGAGCCAAAGGCTTTTTTAAGAAGACTTCTGCCCAAAGTGAGGCTTCTTGGAGAAATATAGGGATGTAGAGAGATAATATGAGTAGTGGTTGGACGATTCAAGGGATTGAGAGGTGTCGTTAAGTGGGTAGAGTTTAGGACCATTCATAAGAGGGAGGAGGGTCACTCTTGGAAAGTCATGAAATATTACTTTATTATGAAATGATTTTCGGATTCTAAAGGTCCCATAATGATATATTTTGAGGATAAGGTGATAAGGGTTCAATATACACCCATCCAATATGTTTTAGACAAGTGTATGTCTTAAATGTTACATTATCATTTCATTTTATTTAAATCATTCATTAATGAGATAATCACTACATCATCACAATGTCATAAATAAATTTATTTATTTAATGTCTAAAAATTATAAAACAAATACCATGAGTTAGGAAATAGTTTTAACATTAAAATGACTATTTTTTGTCTAAGATATAATTTATATAACCCAAACAATAATTTTTTTACTTAGGTGATACATACTTTGGTTTTATTTTCCATTATTTAAAAATATTATGATAAATGTTCACTATCACACTAAAGTGATTCCATTGGGTCCCAAGGTTCGCACAAGGAATAACATGGTCGGAAATGACTCAGAAAATAGCATTAAGACACATTTTGTGGTCATTTTATATTATTGTGATATTATATTCTTACCCTTATCTACATGATTACTACTTAATGACTATAATTAAATATAACTGTCCTTATTACTATTAATAATGTCCAAAAACAAAAGGGACATAATTACATAATTTGGACCTATTGATCCCAAATATGGACTCCATTTTACCAAATTCCAACCACAGAAATTGCAGTTATTGATTTAAAAATAATTCTCGTTGTCAAAATGAATAACGTGTTTTTAAAAACAATATCCATCAAAAAATGACAATTGTTTATGTCCAATTTGAAAGTGAAATTAATTATAATGACCAGCATTAGATTAAATGGTAAAAATATATTCTAATTAAACTTTAAAATCAATTTGAAATACAATCAAACCATATAATTATATTAGATGAAAATGCAATATTTAAGTAAAATGCATTATTTTTCACTATTTTTTAACAAAATGAACATTGTCATAAAAATCAAAAAAAATTATCCAGTGTAAAATTTCAATGTCCCAATTCTAATGAATAAGTTTATTTTGAAAAATAGAGCTTATAAAATTGTCAAAAGATAGATTTAAAAATGACTCTCCATCAAAATCCGGTAAAACAATATTTTAAAAATATTAGAGTATTCTATTCATAAGATTGTATTTATTCTCATTTTAAGCCTATAAAACCCTATGTAATTCATAAATAGACATAGATATGAAAATATATTATTCTTTACTTACATGGGATATTACATGCTTCCCCCCTTTAAGAAATTGCGTCCCCAAAATTTATTTACTTATCAAATAATTGGGGGTATTTATCCCTCATTGAATTTTCAGATTCCCATGTTGCCTCTTCAACTGTATGGTTTTTTCATAGAACCTTTACTTGATGAATCACCTTATTCCACAACACTTTCTCCCTATGGTCAAGAATCTGGACCGTTTGATCCTGATAAGATAGATTATTTTCTAGCTAAACTACCTCTAGACTCAAATCATGATATGGATCTGGAATGTACTTCATTAACATTGAAACATGAAAAAAATTGTGTACCAGGGATAAACTCGGAGGTGAAGCCACTCTGTATGCAAATGATACAACTCTCTCTAGAATTTCATAAGGTCAATTGAGCCTTGAAATCATCTTTTTTTTCTTACCAAAACAAATCACACTTTTCCATTGAGATACTTTGAGAAAAACAAGATCACCTACCTCGGAAGAAAGATCCTTCCTCCAGTTATCTCCATAACATTTCTCCCAACTATGTCCTATTCTCATGTGCTTCTGAATCAAATGAACTTTTTCTGCCATATTTTCTACTAATTCTGGTCCCATTAGCATCCTTTCACCTACTTCATCCCAAAAAGCTGGAGTTCGACACCATTTACCATTAAATTCCTCAAACGGAGCCATATGTATACTAGAATGAAAACTATTATTATAAGAAAATTCAACCAATGAAATATGTTGGTCCCAACTTCCCTGATAATCCATCGAACAATCACGTAGCATATCCTCCAATTTCTCAATTGTTCTTTCTGACTGCCCATCTGATTGAGGATGAAAATCTGTACTAAAATTTAATTCAGTACCGAATGACTTATGAAGTCCTTTGCAAAAGTTAGAAGTAAAACTGGGATCATGATCAGATACAATTGAGAGGGGAAATCTATGTTACTTGACTATATCTTTTATGTACAACCAAGAAAGGTGACCTAGAGGAAATGTATCTGGAATAGGAAAGAAATGAGAAGATTTAGTCAAGCGATCAAAAATAACCCAAATTTCCTCATTACCTCAAGATGTATTTGCTAATCCCACAATGAAGTCCATGGATATATTTTCCCATTTCCACTCTGGAACCGGTAATGACTGAAGTTTCCCTTTCGGTAACTACTGTTCTGCTTTAACCAGTTGACAAGTTAAACACATCACAGTAAAATAGGGAACTATGAGCCTCACATAACAACTCATTCTTCAACTATGAAGCACAAGGCACACAAAATATCTTCCCAAATATCAAAACACAATAATTATCAATGTTGAATTCAGGAAACTTAACCTTCTGAACCAGCTCTACCTTTTTCTTAAAATTATTGTATTTCTTTTGCGCTTTCTTAATTCTGTCTGATAGAGATGATCTCATTGACACCTGAAACAAAACATAAGAACTTCCTCCACCAAAAAATTCAATTCCAATGTTCATCAAATCAAAAACCAAAGGTTCTCTTTCCAAACATATCATGGTTAATGAAGCATTATTTTTTCAACTCAAAGAATCATCCACTTTATTTTCTTCTCCTTGATAGTAAAGGATAGTGCATTCATAATCTGTTATTAATTCCAACCATCTCCTCTGTCTCATATTCAATTATTTTTGAGTGAATATATACTTCAAACTTTTGTGATCAGTATATATTTCACACATTACTTCATACAAATGATGCCTAAAAATATTTAAATCAAAAACAATAGCAACTAATTCCAAAAAATATGTAGGGTATTTTAAATCCCGAGTTTTCAACTTATGTGAAGAATAAGGAATTACCTGATCATTCATCAAAAGGACACAACTGTTTCCTTCAACGAAGAATCACTGTAGATAACAAACTCACCATTTCTGGAAGGAAGGGCCAAAATTGGATCATTCACCAATCTTCTTTTCAATTATTGAAAAAAATCATCACAATGTTTTTTCTAGATAAACATAATACCTTTTGAAGTTAACATAGTCATTGGACTAGATAAATGTGAAAAAATTTCAACAATCCTCTGGTAATAACCTTCCAAACCAAGAAAACTATGGATCTCGGTTTTAGTTCTAGGTCTTGGTCATTATTATACAACTTTTGTTTTATCAGGATCAAAAGTTATTCCATTTTTTGAAACAATGTGACCATGGAATGAAATTTATTGTAACGAAAACTCACATTTGCTGAATTTTCCATACAATTTATTTACTATTACGGTTTTCAAAAAAACCCTTAAATGACAATCAGGATCCTCTTTACTTTTAGAACACACCAAAATATCATCAATGAACACAACCAAAAACTTATCCAAGAACACATGGAAAATTATATTCATTAGATCAATGAATACAGTAGGTGCATTGGTTATCCCAAAAGGAATAACTACAAATTTATAATGGCCATAACTAGTATGAAATGCGGTCTTCGGAAAGTATAATTCTTTTACATTCAACTAATGGTACCCAGAACTCATGTAACTATTCAAAAAATATTGTTCTCTTGGGATCTGATCAAACAAATCATAGATATGAGGCAAGGAATACTTGTTATTAACAGTGATGTTATTCAATGCTCTATAATCAATGCAAAGTCTCATTGAACCATATTTCTTTTTAACAAACAAGACAGGAGAACCACATGGTGATGTGTTAGTTCGAATGAAACTGTTATCTAATAGCTCCTGCAATTTCTTATTTAAATCTAAAAGTTCAACTTGAGCCATTAGATAAGGGGTATTGATATTTTCATAGAATCCGGAACTAAGTCAACAGTAAATTCAGTTTCCCAATCAAGTATGATACCATGCAACTCATCATGAAAAACATCAAGATACTCATTTACCACTGGAACAACATTAATTTGAATAATTTCTTTGTTTTCAATAATATTTACAAGGTAACATTCATTTCCTTCATTTTCTAGTTTACCATCTTTCTAATATATTATCAAAATCAAGGGTTCATTCTTGTTCACAAATTGAAAATCTTTCTGAAAGAAAAACCTCTTTAGCTCTGCAGTCAATCTTTGCATGATAAACAGAAATCCAATCCATGCCTAAAATAACAGCAATCTCTAATAGAGGAGAAACAATAAGGTTTGAAGGTAGATTCTTTCCACACACCAGGACAGGAAGGTTATTATGATTTCGTTTTGTCTCAACATTTCTTCCGGGTGTTTTTACCCTAATTTTAGGATTCATATCTTGAGATGGAATTCCCAATTTACTAGAAAACTTCTCAGAAATGAAAGAAGGTGTAGACCCTGAATCAAACAACATATTGGTATAATCTGAACAAACAAACAGTGTTCCTGAAACTACTTCATTTGATGCCCCAACGTCTACTGAAGTAATTGCAAAGGATTTCACCACCCCTTCTACTTGTATTCTAGCTAATTTCCCTTCTTCTGAGTTCTTTTGTAGACACTAATTTGCATAATGACCCATTTCATTACACTTAAACCATCTTACCACTGGATTTTCATTTCCTTCTTGACCATCTTCCTTATAGTTACGAGAAATATGACTAGAATTACCACAACGAAATTACTTTCCAGACATGGATAAACATTCTCCATGATGCATTTTACTACACTTCTCATGTGATGGATATTCGGTTTTATTTCCTCTGGGCTTCATTGTTCAATTATTTCCCATTTCCTGCCAACTGGACCTCTTATTCTATTGTTTTTCAAAGAACACATGATTATTGGAAAACTCTATTTCCACCTTCTCACCAAATCGAACAAGTTTTTCAAAACTTTTGAACTCATGAGAAGCTAAATACCTTCAATACTTTGGCATTCACCCTGAGTAAAAATGGTTGATTTTACTATCAAGATCTCATATGAAATGTGGAGCATACCTCGCCAATCGAGTAAAATTCTCTTCATAAGCAGCCATTGAGTCATCCCCTTGCCTCAATTCCAAGAATTTTTTTCCATCCCAAGTTGAACCAACTTAGGAAAGTATTTCTCAATAAACATACTTTTGAATTCATCCCAGTCAAGATCATCAATATCCTCACTATCCCTATTATTTTTCACCATCGACCACTAATGATCTGCTTCAACCTCCAAACGGTATACAACTAGACTAACCATTTGATTGTCTGAACACCCCATGACATCAAAAATATTCTCCAGTGATTTCATCCACCCTTCAGCTAGAATAGGGTCAGATGATCCTCTGAATGATGGGGGATGTTATCACATTAAATGTTCCACCATTGACATGTTCCTCTGCTGTTGATATGGTTGTTCTCTTGTATAGATACCATCACCATTTATATCCTGAGTTAAGTGTGCCATCACTGTAAAAGACTGTTCAGTTCCGATTCCGACCATCACAGGTTGCTGATTTGGAAGGTTGTTTTCCTCTTGATTTTTTCCGAATATAGCTGCCCAATTTCCTCTATGGAAAAACATTCTGGAAAAACATGTCTTTGATGAAGCAACATGGTAATATTCAAATTCTATATCATTTCAATTTGACCATAATGTTAAAAAAATATTTTTGGATAATCATTTAATAGAATTATAACACCTAATGTTATATAAACCGACCTCTGATACCAACTATAAGGACCCAACCTTAAAAAATTAAATAATCTTGAATTAAATGAATAATTCACATTGAGGATATTTTCAGGTTTAGAGTTTTAGAGAATTAGGCAATAAATATTACATCTCAAAAGTTACAAAGTAGACACTTCAACTCAGTTTCCAATTTTTCCAGAAAAATAAAAACACTTGATAAAAAATTCATGTCCAGTTCCATGTTTTAGACAGCATGAATTTCATTGATCCCCTCGTGGAACCTATTCAACTTTATGTCCTATGAAAAAACATTTCTAAAACATGGGATGATCATAAAAAGCTCAGTAAGGAATATAAAAAGAAGGAAAATAGTAGTTATTCAAAATAACAAGTAAGCCATGATTACTTTAACATAAGTCATACTTTTCAACATTATGAAGTAGTAAATACTCTTCGCTGAAAAAAATATCACTACTTACACTTTTGTAACCAAAATATTACCCATATAAAGAACACATGACATATAAAGGTAACTTGGAACATAAACATACTTAAATGGAATAACCATACGGTCGACTTCCACACATGTCACTAAATGAAATAGCCATACGGTAAACTTCCATACCCAATGCATTAGAGGTTATAACATAACCACCCATCCTGTTATTCTCGGAACCACCCAACATTTGGTTTATCATGTAACCACCAATCAAATGTCCATGTACCATTATAAAATCATAATACATAAATAAAATATAAATGAATGAAAAAATTTCCACATTTCAATCACAATATATCACTTAAATATATTGACATAAAAATCCATTATAAAAACCATTTTCAATACCAAAATACATAAAAGAGTATAGGTTATTTATTTTATTTTAAAAACATTTCAGCTTGTTGAGGAAGCCAAATATCAAATAATACTCGCGGTGGTAGAAAGGTTGTTTTCACCGCGTATATTAAAAAGAAACATACTTTTTGTTTTTTAGTAAAATAATTCGTAGAGAAAAGATTCCTTTTGAATAAAATTAAATTTCAAAGGGTTTTATACCCCATATAAAAGAATTTTTTTTACAAAACAAAATATACCTCAATGAAAGGATATTGAGATGAAGTCCCATACCTCGTGTCCGTCTTGACTCGATCGATCTTTAATATCCCGAATAATAATCTAAAGTTAATTTATGATTTCTTAAGAACATTTTTCTAGTCTATTTTTACTTTTATATCACTTATTTCCATTTTATAAACATTATATAATCATTTATGTTAATAACAGTCGTTTTTTCGATCTTTGGTACTTGAGTCAAAAATGGACTTCTTATAATTACAAGTTGTTCATGTGTTCAAAGGTTCATTATATCCTGAATGATATTCATGATTTTGATATCATATATATAATATATATACAGAATATACTTGTATTTATAATAGTACATAACATTTATAGGTAAGAAATGAAATGCACCGTTCATGGAGACAGTAAGCTTTATGTATGCATGAACGCTGCTTCCATTTCTATTTCATATTTAATGGAATTAAAACATAATGATACATTGTAGTATTATAATTCCAGTATTGTATCATATATAATATCATTAAACCTATCCTTTATGTGTACCACATATGGTATGAATGAGTCATATCACTTTGATGGGGCGATAGTCCGCACTCCTCAAATGAGATTATCATGTTTACCCATAATGGAAACCATAAAGGTATGACATAAATGTAAAATATAGAAGCATAAATATAAAATAATCATTATATATATCACATATAAAAATATTGACATCCTAATTTCCACCATGAAAGGTGTTAAAATAACATTGAACAATCATCCTTTCATGAGGCAGTAATTCCCCACCCACAGAAATAGTATTTTCTTTAACCATTAGATAGAGGTGTGTGTAAGTGTGAATAAAATCTTTCTCATAACAACATCCTAGTATATTGAGGATACTGGTTCTGTTATGTAATAAAAGAATAAAAATGTTATGGGGAGTGAAGAAGGAAAAATAAAAGAAAGAAACTCGAGAGAAGACATTACCTCCAAATCAGGTAACTCTTTTTTATTTAAGCCAAAGGCTTTTTTTGGAAGACTTTTGCCCAAAGTGATGCTTCTCGGAGAAATATAGGGATGTGGAGAGATAATTTGTGTAGGGGTTGGATGATTCAAGGGATTGAGAGGTGTCAGTAAGAGGGAGGAGGGTTACTCTTGGAAGGTCATAAAATGTTACTTTATTATGAAATGATTTTCGGATTATAAAGGTCCCACAATGATATATTTTGAGGATAGGGTGATAAGGGTTCTATATACAGACATCCAATAGGTTTTAGACATGTGTATGTCTTAAATGTTATCTTATCATTTCATTTTATTTAAATCATTCATTAATTAGGTAATCACTGCATCATCACAGTTTCATAAATAAATTTATTTATTTAATGTCTAAAAATTATAAAACAAATACTAGGATTTTGGAAATTGTTTTATCATTAAAATGACTATATTTTGTCTAAGATATAATTTATATAATCCAAACTAGAATTGTTTAACTTAGATTATACATACTTTGCTTATATTTTTCATTCATTAAAAATAATATGATAAAAGGTCAATATCACACTAAAGTGATTCCATGGGGTCCCATAGTTGGCACAAGGAATAACATGGTCGAAAATGACTCAACAAATAGCATTAAGACGCATTTTGGGGTCATTTTATATTATTATGATATTATATTCTAACGCTTAACTACCTGATTACTACGTAATCACGATAATTAAATATAATTGTCCTTATTACTATTCATAATGTCCAAAAAAAGGGACATAATTACATAATTTGGATCACTTGATCCCAAATATGGACTCCATTTTACCAAATTCCAACCACAGAATTTTTAGTTATTGATTTAAAAATTATTCTCATTTTCAAAATGAATAACGTGTTTTGAAAAACAATATCCATCAAAAAATGACAATTGTTTATGTCCAATTTCAAAGTGAAATTAATTATAATGACCACCATTAGATTAAATGGTAAAAATATATTCTAATTAATCTTTAAAATCAATTTAAATGATAATCTAACTATATAATTAAATGAGATAAAAAAGCAATTTTGAAGTAAAATGCATTATTTTTCACTATTCGTTAAAAAAATGAACATTGTCATAAAAATCACAAAAAATTATCCATGTAAATTTCAATGTCCCAATTCTAAAAAATAAGTTTATTTTGAAAAATATATCTTATAAAATTGTTAAATGATAGATTTAAAAATTGCTCGCCATCAAAAGTCGGTATAATAATCTTTTAAAAATATTAGAGTATTCTATTCTTAAGATTGTATTTATTATCATTTTAAGCCTCTAAAACACTATATAATTCAAAAATAGGCAGAGATATGAAAATATATTATTCTTTACTTACATGGGATATTAAATCCTTCCCCCTTTAGGAAAATGCGTCCCCGAAATTTATTTACTTATCAAATAATTGGGGGTATTTATCCCTCGTTGAATTTTCAGATTCCCATGTTGCCTCTTCAACTGTATGGTTTTTTATAGAACCTTTACTTGATGAATCACCTTATTCCACAAAACTTTCTCCCTATGGACAGAAATCCGGAATGTTTTTTCCTCTTAATATATATTATCCTCTAGCTGAACTACCTCTAGACTCAAAACATGAGATGGATCTGGAATTTACTTCATTAACATTGAAACATGAAAATCATTGTGTACCTGGGAGAAACTCGGAGAGAAATCCACTCAGTATGCGAATGATCCAACTCTATTCAGAATTTCATAAGGTCCAATGATCCTTGAAATCATCTTTTTTTTCTTACCAAAACACATCACACTTTTCCATTGAGATACTTTGAGAAAAACAAGATCACCTACCTAGGAAGAAAGATCCTTCCTCCGGTTATCTCCATAACATTTTTTGCAAACTCTGTGCTATTCTCATGTGCTTCTGAATCAACTGAACTTTTTCTGCCATCCATTCTACCAATTCTGGCCCCATTAGCATCCTTTCCCCTACTTCATCCCAAAAAAGCTGGAGTTCGTCACCATTTACCATTTAATGCCTCAAACGGAGCCATATGTATACTGGAATGAAAACTGTTATTATAAGAAAATTCAACCAAAGAATGATGTTGGTCCCAAAATCTGTGATAATCCATCGAACAATCACATAGCATATCCTCCAATGTCTCAATTGTTCGTTCTGACTTTCCATCTGATTGAGGATGAAAATCTATACTAAAATTTAATTCAGTACCCAATGACTTATCAAGTCCTTTCCAAAAGTTAGTAGTAAAGCTGGGATCATGATCAGATACAATGGAGAGGGGAAATCAATGTTACTTGATTATATCTTTTACGTACAACCAAGAATGTTGATCTATAGACAATGTATCTATAATAGGAAGGAAATGAGAAGATTTAGTCAAGAGATCAACAATAACCCAAATTTCCTGATTACCTCGAGATGTATTTTCTAATCCCACAACGAAGTCCATGGATATATTTTCCCATTTCCACGCTGGCACCGGTAATGACTGAAGTGTCCCTTTCGGTAACTACTACTCTGCTTTAACCTATTGACAAGTAAAACACTTCACGGTAAAATAGGGAACTATGAGCCTCACATAACAACTCATTCTTCAACTATTAAGCACAAGGAACATACAATATCTTCCCAAATATCAAAACAAAATCATTATTAATGTTGAATTCCGGAAACTTGCCCTTCGGAACCAACTCTACCTTTTTCTAAAAATTATTGTCTATCTTTTGCGCTTGCTTAATTCTATCTGATAGAGATGATCTCATTGACACCTGAAACAAAATAGGAGAACTTCATGCCCCAACAACTTCTATTCCAATGTTCATCAAATCAAAAACAAAAGGCTCTATTTCCAAACATATCATTGTTAATGAAGCATTACTTTTTCGACTCAAAGCATCATCCACTTTATTTTCTTCTTCTGGAAGGTAAAGGATAGTGCAATCATAATCTGTTATTAATTCCAACAATCTTCTCTATCTCATATTAAATTCTTTCTTAGTGAATATATACTTAAAGCTATTGTGATCAGTATATATTTTACACATTACTTCATACAAATGATGCCTACAATTTTTAAAGAGAAAACAACTGCAACTAATTCCAAATCATGTGTAGGGTATTTTCACTCCTGAGTTTTTGACTTGTGTAAAGAATAAGCAATTACATGATCGTTCTTCACAAGGACACAACCATTTCCTTTCAACGAAGCATCACTGTAGATAAAAAACTCACCATTTCTGGAAGGAAGGGCCAAAATTGGATCATTCACCAATCTTCTTTTCAATTCTTGAAAAAATCATCACAATCTTTTTTCCAGATAAACTTAACACCTTTTCAAGTTAACTTAGTCATTGGACTAGATAAATGTGAAGAAATTTCAACAATACTCTTGTAATAACCTACCAAACCAAAAAAACAAAGGATCTCGGTTATAGTTCTTGGTATTGGTCATTATTAAACACCATTTGTTTTAGCAGGATAAAATGTTATTCCATTTTTTGAAACAATGTGACCAAGGAATGAAATTTATTGTAACCAAAACTCACAATTACTGAATTTTCCATACAATTTATTTTCTTTTACGGTTTTCAATATAACCCTTAAATGACTTTCACGATCCTATTTACTTTTAGAACTCACCAAGATATCATCAATGAACACAACCACGAACTTATCGAAGAACTCATGGAAAATTATATTCATTAGATCAATGAATACAGTAGGTTTATTGGTTGAACCAAAAGGAATAGCTAGAAATTCATAATGGGCATATCTAGTATTAAATACGGTCTTCGGAAAGTCTACTTCTTTTACTTTCAACTGATGGTACCCCGAACTCATGTAAATGTTCAAAAAATATTTTGCTCCCAGGAGCTGATCAAACATATCATCAATATGAGGCAAAGAATACTTGTTATTAACAGTGATTTTATTCAAGGCTCTATAATCAATGCAAAGTCTCATTGAACCATCTTTATTTTTAACAATCAAGACAGGAGAACCACATGGTGATGTGCTAGTTCGAATGAAACCTTTATCTAATAACTCATGCAATTGCTTCTTTAACTCTAAAAGTTCAACTTGAGCCATTAGATAAGGGGGTATTGATATTTTCATAGAATCAGGAACTAAGTCAACAGTAAATTTAACTTCCCAATCAGGTATGATACTAGGAAAATCATCAGAAAAAACATCATGATACTCATTTCCCACTGGAACATCATTAATTTGAAAAATTCCTTTTGTTTCAACAATATATACAAGGTAACATTCATTTCCTTCATTTACTAGTTTCTCATCTTTCTAATATGTTATCAAAATCAAGGGTTCATTCTTGTACTCAAATTGAAAATCATTCTGAAAAAAACCTCTTTAGCTCTACAGTCAATCTTTGCTTGATAAATAGAAATCCAATCCATGCCTAAAATAACATCAAACTCTAATAGAGGAAAAACAATAAGGTTTGCAGGTAGATTCTTTCCACAGATCAGGACAGGAAGGTTCTTATGATTTCATTTTGTCTCAACATTTCCTCCGGGGGTTTTTAACATAATTTTTGGATTCATATCTTGAGATGGAATTCCCAATTTACTAGAAAACTTCTCAGAAATGAAAGAAGGTGTAGACCCTGAATCAGACAACATATTGGCATAATCTGAACAAACAAACAGTGTTCCTGAAACTACTTCATTCAATGGCCCAACATGTGCTGAAGTAATTGAAAAGGATTTCACCACCCCTTTCTGCTTGTAGTCTAGCTACTTTCCATCCTCTATGTTCTTTTTTAGAAAATAATTTTCATAATGACCCATTTTATTACACTTAAATCATCTTACCACTGGCTTTTCATTTCCTTCTTGACCATCTTCCCTACAGTTACGAGAAATATGACCAGACATACCACAACGAAATCACTTTCCATACTTGGATAAACATTATCCATGATGCATTTTACTACACTTCTCATATGATGGATATTTTGTTTTCTTTCCTATGGGGTTCATTGATGAATTATTTCCATTTTCCAGCCAACTGGACCTCTTATTCTGTTGTTTGTCAAAGAACACCTGATCATCAGAAACTCCATTTCCACCTCAGCCAACTGGACCCTTTACTATCAATATCTCATATGAAATTTGGATCATACCTTTCCTATCGAGTAAACTTCTCTTCAATAGCACCCACTGAGTCATCCTCTAGCCTTAATTCCAAGAATTGTTTTTCAATCCTATGTCGAACCACCTTAGGAAAATATTTCTCAAAAAACATACTTTTAAATTCATCTCAATCGAGATCATTAATATCCTCACTATCCCAGTTATTTTTCACCATTGACTACCACTGATCTGCTTCACCCTCCAAATGGTAAACAACTAGACTAACCATTTAATTGTCTAAACACCCCATGACATCAAAAATCTTCACCAATGATTTAATCCACCATTTAGCTAGAATAGGTTCAGTTGATCCTCTGAATGATGGGGGTTGTTACCTCATAAAATGTTCCACCACTGACACGTTCCTCTACATTTGATCTGGCTATTCTCTAGTATAGATACCACCACCATTTATAGCCTGAGTTAACTATGCAATCACTGTAAAAGACTGTTCATTTCCGATTCTTACCATCTCAGGTTGCGGATTTGGAAGGTTGTTTTCCTCCTAATGTCGTCCCAACATAGCTGCCCTATTACCTCTATGGAAATACATTCTGGAAAAACATGTGTTTGATGAAGAAACATGGTAATCATCAAATTCTATATCATTTCAATTTGACCAAAATGTAAAAATTATATTTTTGGATAATCATTTAATAGAATTATAACACCTAATGTTATATAAACCGACCTCTGATACCAACTATAAGGACCCAACCTTAAAAAATTACATAATCTTGAATTAAATGAATAATTCACATTTAGGATATTTTCAGGTTTGTAGTTTTAGTGAATTCGGCAATAACTATTACATCTCAAAAGTTACAAAGTAGACATTTCAACTCAGTTTCCATTTTTTCGAAAAAAATAAAAACACTTGATAAAAAATTCATGTCCAGTTCCATGTTTTAGATAACATGACTTTCTTTGATCCCATCGTTGACCCTATTCAACTTTATGTCATGTGAAAAACATTTCTAAAACATGGGATGAGCATAAAAAGCTCAGTAAAGAATAAAAAATGAAGAAAAATATTAGTTTTTCAAAACAACAAGTAAGCCATGATTACTTTAACATAAGTAATACTTTTCACCTTTCTGAATTAGTAAATACTCTTCGCTGAAAAAAATATCACTACCTACCCTTTTTTAACCAAAATATTACCCATATAAAGAACACATGACATATAAAGGTAACTTGGAACATAAACATACTTAAATGTAATAACCATACGGTTGACTTCCACACATGTCACTAAATGGAATAGCCATACGGTAAACTTCCATACCCAATGCATTGGAGGTTATAATGTAACCACCCATCCTGGTACTCTCGGAACCACCCATCACTTGGTTTATCATGTAACCACCAATCAAATGTCCATTACCATTATAAAATCAAATGACATAAATAAAATATAAAGGAAAGAAAAAATTTCCACATTTCAATCACAATATATCACTAAAATATATTGACACAACAAATCCATTATCAAAACCATTTTCAATACGAAAATACATAAAAGAGTATAGGTTATTTATTTTATTTTAAAAACATTTTGTCTTGTTGAGGAAGCCAAAGATCAAATAATAGTTGCGGCGGTAGAAAGGTTGTTTTCACCGCCTATATTAAAAAGAAATATACTTTTAGTCATTTAGTAAAATAATTCATAGTGACAAGATTCCTTTTGAATAAAAGTGAAAGTCAAAGGGTTTTATACACCATATAAAATAATGTTGTTTATAAAACAAAATATACCTCAATGAAAGGAGATTGAGACGAAGTCCCATACCTTGTGTTCGTCTGGACTCGATCGTTCTTTAATATCCTAAATAATAAACTAAAGTTAATGTATACTTTCTTAAGAACCTTTTTCTAGTTTATTTTTTATTTTATATCACTTATTTCCATGTTATAAACATTATGTAATCATTTATGTTAATAACGGTCGTTTTGTCGACCTTTGGTACTTGAGTCGAAAATGGACTTCTTATAATTACAAGTTGTTCATGTGTTCAAAGGTTCATTAAATCCAGAATGATATTCATTATTTGGATATCATATATATAATATATATCCATAATATACATTATTTATAATAGTACATAACATTTAGAGGTAAGAAATGAAATGCACCGTTCATGGAGACGGTAAGCCATACGTATGCATGAACGTTACTTCCATTTCTATTTAATATTTAATGGAATTAAAATATAATGATATATAGTAGTATTATAATTCTAGTATTTTATCATATATAATATCATTAAACCTATCATTTATACCTACCACATATAATATGAATGAGTTATATCACTTTTAGGGGGCGATAGTCCGCACTTCCACTGAAAATATTATCGTGTTTACCTATAATGGAAACCATAAAGGTATGACATAAAAGAAAAATACATAAGAATAATGATAAAATAATCATAATATATATCACATATAAAAATATTGACATCTTAATGGACACCATGAGATGTGTTAAAATAATATTGAACAATCATCGTTTCGTGAGGCAGTAATTCGCCACCCACAGAAACAGTATGTTCTTTAACCATTAGACGGAGGTGTCTGTAAGTTTAAATAAAATAAATCTAATAAAAACATCCTATTATATTGATTATACTGGTTTTTTGTGGAATTATAGAATATGAATGTTAGGGGGAGTGAATAAGGTAAAATAAATGAAAGAAACTCGAGATAAGACATTATCTCCAAATCGGGCAACTCTTTTTGATTTGAGACAAAGGCTTCCTTGGGAAGACTTCATCCCAATGTGAGGCTTCTAAGAGTAAGAGAGGGATGTGGAGAGATAATATGAGCAAGGTTTGGATGATCCAAGGGCTTTAATGGTGTGGTTAAGGGGGTAGATGTGGGGATCTTTTATAAGAGGGAGGAGGGGCACTCTTGGAATGTCATGAAATGTTACATTATTATGAAATGATTTTTGGATTTTAAAGGCCCCACAATTATATATTTCGAGTGTAAGGGGATAAGGGTTATAAATCCACCCATCCAATAGGTTTTATACAAGTGTATGTCTTTTATTTTACATTACCTTTTCATTTTATTTAAATCATTCATTAATGAGGTAATCACTACATAATCATGGTGTGATAAATAAATTTATTTATATAATATCTAAAAAAATACCATGATTTATGAAATATTTTTAGATTTACAATTAATATTTATAGTCTAAGAGATAATTTATATAAACAAAACTATTTTTTTACTTAGGTGATACATACTTCGGTTATATTTTCCTTTCTTTAAAAAAATATGATAAAAGGTCACTATCACACTAAAGTGATTCCATGGGGTCCCAAGGATGGAACAAGGCATACCATGGTCGGAAATGACTTAAAAATATCATTAATTCATATGTTGGGGACATTTTATATTATTATGATATTATTTTATTACCCTTACCTACCCGATTACTAATTAATCACGATAATTAAATATAATTAACGTTGTGACTATTCATATTGTCCAAAAACAAGAGTCTTAACTAAAAAACTTGGACCTTTTGATTACAAATATGGGATCCATTTTACCAAATTCCAAACAAAGAAATTGTAGTAATTAATTTAAAAATAATTTCCATTTCCAAAACAAATAGCGTGTTTTTAAAAACAGTATGCATCAAAAGATTGACAATTCTTTATGTACAATTTCCAAGTAAAATTAATTCTAATGACCACCATTGGATTAAATGGTAAAAATATATTCTAATTACATTTTAATACAAAAAATATAATCTATACATATAATTAAATTAGATGAAAAAGTTGTTTTGAAGTAAAATGCAGTATTTTTCACTATTCATTAAAAAAATTAACATTGTAAGCAAAATACCAAAAATTTATCCAAAGTAAATTTCAATGTCCCAATTCTAAAGAATAAGTTTATTTTGAAAAATTGAGCTTATAAAATTGTTAAAAGATATATTAAAAAATGTTTCGCCGTCAAAAGGTGGTAAAACAATCTTTTAAAAATATTCGAGTATTCAATGCTTGAGATTTATTTTATTCTCAATTTATTCCTCTAAAACACTATTTAATTCATAAATATAACTATATATATGAAAATATATTATTATTTTCTTACTTGGGATGTTACAATCAGCCTATCATAGTTGTATATACTGATAGATTTAGTGTATATATATGATATATGTCGAACAATTAATCATATATTGTTATAATATCATATATACATTCTTACCTTAAAACCCACTAGAAAATGATACCATCGTTCTTGCGTATATGTGGACCACTCCCTCCACGAATCTGTATTATTAATTTTTCATTTATTTTTTAAATGGATGGTAATAGAGATTTTTTTAATATATATATTTATAATACATATATGATATGATACTTATTTTTTAAATGGGAATTATTATTTATCATTATTTCATTCCAACCATTATTAATTGAAAACTACGTTCAAGCGTGTGTACAATAAACCATCTCCATCAATTGTGAAATTCATTTTTATTTGTCTAAATTACATGGATTATTATAAATATATATAATTAATATAAATATTATTTATATAATTAATAAATTTATTTATATTACCAAAAAATTCTAAAATTATAAGGACAAAAAATAGTATAATTATAACATAGATAAAAATGAAGAAATTATCACCTAGAAGAGTGTTTTAGGTAAATAATTGAAAATAAACAGGTGATAAAATGGTTATAATTAATCATATATCGTATTATGAACATATTATTATGGATATATAAAATATTTATAATAAATATATATTTATTATATATGTGGTTGGAACATGTACAATGGATTTTAGACATGAAGTAAGAGATATGTTTCGAACATTAATTATTGTGAAACACATTCCATATTCACCCACTATTTGTTATATTTTTTAATATAATTACCATTAATGACATTTATTATTATTCTACTGAAAATTATGGGTATATTAATATCCATTTATTCTTATATGTTTCATTAGGTTTTTGATTTTAAATTCAAAAAAAATGGTTAGGGTTTTACATAAAAATCTCATTATTTATCAGGATTATTTTGAATTAAAATCTGACGATGAAATATTAAAGTTTATATCTCAATAATATCTAGAATTTTATTATTACATTTTTATTTATTTAATGTAAAAAAATATCATTTCATTTCCCACTATTTATTTTCTCAAGAAATAAAAAAAAAATTTGATAATCCAAAATTATATCTCTCTATAGTCGAAATTTTTTTTTCACTAATATCCATCTTTTATAAAAATGATTTCAATAAATTTTCAATATTAAAATTTGATTTTTAATGTAGATTTTCCCTATTTTTTCCTGTTATTAAATTATTTAAAAGGAATCTCCTTTTTATTTTCCAAATCAGTTACTTTTGACTTTTAACCAAAATTTTTAAACAAATGCTTATTCTAATTTATAAGGAATGACCATAATTTTCCACTATCATGAGCACCCATTTTTTTTCATTTATGTTTTTCAAATTTTTAATTAAAATAAAATTTCATTGTTACTTTTTAATATTTATTATGATTTAAACGTGATTTTTAATGTTTCAATACAATTTTCCTTATGAAATTTATTAATGATTTTAAAATGATATTTTTATTCATCCATAAAAATACTAGAGTGTACTTATTCTCTAATAGGGATGTAATTAAATGCTGAAATAATTATTATTTATCTACAATGTCTATGGTTATGATGAAAATATGATTATAATGTATTTTCCTTTTACACACATTATGATGTGATGAGTTGATGAAATTTTTTGGAATCTTTTTTATTTTTCCTAGGTTATGCCATGATGATATTTTTATGAAAATCAATTCTTTTCAACTGGTTATACTGTGATCAGTTTTCTTTGAAACACATGTTCTTTTTATGGGTTACGATATGGTAAATTTTTTATGATAAAGTGGAACACATATATATAAAAATCATTATGGGATGGGTGGAACCAAAATTATATATCACTCCAATCCATTGTGAAATGATGGAAATGTAAAGAGATAAACATGACTAGAATTGGGAGAGAACATAGATCAGTTGAGAAATTTTTCCACTATGATAGACTTGGGAGTGATCCTTGGTTAAAATTATAGTCAGGGTAATAATATTTGCATTCATCCTTTAATATTATAGAAATTATTTATCATTCTTATGTGTATTCAAAACAATTATGTATTATGCTACTATAATGTCTTATGGTTCATGTTCTTTGATTCCATTATGATTCATGTATTATGAATGACCAATATTTATTCCATGACTCGAGAATATGATCAATGATAAAAAGGGTAATCTTTATAAATTTTATTCTCTTGTTCTCATAACCTTTTCCACATGTTATGTTTTAGTGATAATTGATATCCCCCACATTAAACCATACTAGGTATCTGATATCACCGTCTATTATATTTTCATTCCCCATGCTATGAAGAAAGGTATTAGATATGATATTTCTAAAAAAGTTGATAGTTAGGAGGAACATGGTGGGAGATGATGCAGTTCACATATGAATAATTTAGTTTTTCATCCATGTTTCTAATGGAACAATACTTATATAATTATATCACGAATCATATATAATTATAATAAATATTCATTAATTAATATATGATCTCAGTGTATTAAAATTATGTGTATCTGTATTAAATCCTCCCAAATTATCAAATCATTTCCAATATCAATAATTTCTTATATTAGAAATTATTTTTAAAGAATATATTTAGTCTTTTAGTGTGACTATGTTTACTTTTTCAGATTAATGGATCAATTTTTGTCATATTATAGGAATACGGATCCCTTGATTCTAGAAACCACTCCATGATGAGAAATATACTTCTTGAGCTAAACATATTATTTCAAGCCAAATGATGCATCAATTTTCTCAGCCTCCAATGTCGAGTATTATCTAGTTCCACATGTGGAATTCATATTATCGATAGCGCCAACATTATGGAAGATCAGAAAACTAAAATGAGATTTAATGTAATCATTATCAAATTTAATACTAAAAATTTGTAACCATTTACATAGATCTCATAATCCCCCTCAAACACCACTAACATATCCTTAGTTCTTCTTATGTACAATAAGACATTTTTAACAAGAATCGATTATGTATCACCAAAATTGGTTTGGTATATATAGGTTATTATAAGAGAATATTATACATTAGGTTGAGTAAAAAAATTATTAATTATAGGTCTTATTGATAATTCCTAAGGAAATATGTAAAAAAAATTATTCATTAAATGTGTTTTTTTAGATTTCCTTGACCATTACTCACAGGTCCCATGCTTGAAAACATTATTTACTCATCGATTTTAATAACAGATGTGGAAACCAAATTTAAATGAAAATACAGATCACATATCATCTCATTGTAATATCATAATCCCATGAAATGATGTTTTGTTTTATTTGGGTACTAGCTATATAAATATGTTATTTCACATAATTGTGAAATAACTCATCTAAATTCATAAAATTCCCTTCTCATTTTCATATCATAAGGAATTAAAACCTAATAAAGGGTTATATTAGATGCCTATTAAGGTAAAATGTTTTCAACATTCCATCTAGGGTAAGGAAATAATTTATTGATAAAACATGAGAATTAGGGAAATACTTGACTAACAATAATATGAAAAATTATGAGTTATTCACCAGAAATTTTAAAATAACATATAATCTAAAATGAATCAAGCTTTTACCATGTACTAAATATTTAGAATCATTAGATATTAATAATAATAAAATAATATTAAAATAATTATATACCATAAAATATGGGATATGAATAACCATATAAAATCAATAGATTGTGAACCTATATAGATTCATTATGTCTACACTCAATATAGTTAAAGTGGAAAACAAGATCATTTCCACGAACAATATTTTGATCATAGGGAACCTAATTATATCCACACTCAATCATCTTAACATAGATTACCACATCATTTCCACACTAAACATCGTGATATTATCAGTTATAAAATCATATCAAATTAATTGAATGGTTATATAGGACCCCTCATATTTTATGAAGATATTCCATATGTGGGTTTTTCTAAAATTATCAATAAAATTTTATGTCATGAAGAACCCATGGAAATAAATTGGGTTTTTTAATATTTAATAATTGTATTGAAAATATTATCATCTAGAGTTATATTGGTTAATTCCCAAAATTATAGAAACCAAAATTAGTATTTCACAAAAACATTATAGTGTTATTCATTGAAAATTACTCAAATATAGATGATTATTTTAGTGTGAAAGAAAAAAATTTAGGGATAATCAAGAAAAGGGAATTCATAAAACATTTTGAAAATTATCATAGATATATGACGCTATAGGTCAATTAAAATAGTTTATTCCTAAATATTAGAATTAAATATTAAAAAAAAATATAAATAAGAATCTCTGATAGATACTAGACTGAAAATGGTTTTTAGACGTAGTATTTAGTGGAACATATAACATACGATCATGAAGTGAAAAACATTTAATATTTAGTATTACTTTATTTTAACTAATATCATAAAAAGTGAAATAATATTTTTTTTAATTAAATAATAAAATATTAATATGATAGGAATTTATATTTATTTTATTTAAAAATATGATAGGATGACAAAGACATGATTATTTAATATAAACATCTAAGTGAAATAGTTCTTTTGTTTGAATGAGAATTATTTTTAACAACAATATACTTTATGAGAATTAAAGTTATCAATGAAGATGATTATAAATAAGAATTTAAATTTAAAAATATATAGGAATAAATTAGGATCTAATAAAAAAAATTTAGTGTAAGAAAATAACATATAAGAAATATTTTTATTAAAAAACATTACAAAATAATGAAATGGTGATTTTTTTAATAAAATTTCGTACGACAATAATAAATTTTCAATCAAATTATCATGAAAAATTAATATTGAAATGGATATGTACACTATTAAATATCATTATACTTATGAAAATATCATCCATATAGAATTATATTTATATAAAAAATTAAACATGTTGGGAATGTGGAATATGTATCGAATAATAAAAATTAAGAAGAAAAATTCCTAGTCAATTTAATCACTTCATGAATTGAAATCCATCTTTAGAAATAAAATTACAAGGATTTGTACATACCATGAATTTTTTGAAATAATATATAAAAGAAATATTTGGGTACTAATTACCTCTTCTAAAATTTCACATTATCCATAAAATGTAACATGTATAATGAAATTGAAATTTTGACAAAGAAACTCATGACCTTTACTGCCAAATCCCAAGATAAATTTTTAACCAACTATATAACGGAAATAATAATTATATTATCCTATTTTAAAAAATTATCAATATCAATTTCATTATATAGTCCACAATTATAAATATTAATTTTATATTTAAAATTTATTTATTATATATTTTCTTATAAATTGTAAGTGATTTTTATTGTTTTGCACATGCTTTTAAAATTGGGGAAAATAAGCATTATCTGATACAATAATTATCATTCCAATATTTTCAAACATACAATAACATATATTTTATAATAATTTATGAATTTCATGTTCCATTTCATGATATTTTTATTCAACAGTCATGAAGATAAAATCATAAATGATCCTATATTGTTAAAATGTTTTAAATAAAACATTGTATTATAAAAATGAGATCAGTACTAATGTAACCATTAAAGAAACATAATAAAATATTAATATCATATCTTATCATTATATCCATTTTTATAATTATCTATATAATTTGGGGATGAACAATTTTACATGTTTCTCTATGGAGATGATTGTTTCTGCATTCAGGGAGATGGAATTTACATTTTCTATAGTACATGACAAATTAAGATAATGATTATGCTTTAAAATATTAATCATGTTAAAAATATCTTATTTATTTGTTAAATAAAATTTTATTGCTATCCTTTTAATGTGGTTATGATGAATAAAACACATCATTCTCATGATGGGATTGTGAAATAAACCATTATAATATTTAAAAATGATGGATATTAAACCACATGATAGAAATAAATTATAATTAATCATTGAATAACATTAATATATATAGATTCAGGATATAACATATAAATTTGATATTATATACACCACAAAAAATAAATAAGATTTGAATATGAGATATGTCTAAAAGAAGTAGATGTGATATGGGAAACCCTTATATCAGGTATGATTTCCTTCGTAAGAGTCTACAAATCATGTATTATAAATAGTGATTTATTTTCAATACAATAAATAAATGTAATAATATTTATTATAAAAAATATTACAATCTTATTTCCTCTTTTCACATTTTTGTTAACAATTATTTGATAAAATTACTATTTTGGATAATAATTTCATTAAATTCATGTATTTTTTTGTTCGGAAATTGTGAACATTTTTATTTGATAATGGATATATTATAAATATAATTTAATACATGATATAAGTATTGTATTTATTCATTATATTTTCATTTATTATAATGTATAAAAGTTTATGTCAGAAAATTAATTGCACTATTTATGAGGGTGGTTAGTTGTACGTACAAAAAACGTTATTTACATTTTCAAGATGGGTGTAATGAATGGAAAATAAATAATAATTAACTATTTTCTAATTAATTGTTATTATATATATCTCATTTATTTAATCACATACTTCCTAATTACCATCCATATGTCAATGAAATTAAAAACATTTCACATAGATACAAGGAGGTTGTAATACACATGTACACATGAATGGCATTATTATATTCCAACAGATTTAACTATAAAAAGTTAGATGAAACACTATAATTAAAAAATTCTAGTTATTTAATTTAATATTTAAACATTAGTTAAAATTATCCTTATTAAATTCTATTTAAAGGTCAAGAAAATGATGAACAACCTCACTTCGTGAGAAGACAATTCACTATACACATGCGTGACGTTACTCTCTCCCCGAAGTATTGTAAATTAGAATATATTAAATCAAAATTATGGATGTATACTAATTTAATAAATATCACATTGATTTTTTTAATATATTGTTATATCTATCCACGAAAGGTGGAAATGGAAAATGAATTACATCAGTTCACAATGTGGCAGTTCATCGATCAGGTGATCGACAATTTAATTTTCCATTTTACAAATGTAGATATGGATATAGGTTATTTAACAAAATTAATAATATTTCATTATATACAAGATTATATTTTTAATTATTTCATCACATTTTATAAATATTTCATGGAGGTGAAAGAAGAAATAAAACAAATATAGATGTTGATAATTTTAACCTTTACTCAAATAACCCCATTAATTTAATACCTATATCCAAAATTAGAGGGTTCTATTAAAAACATTACTCAAGGACTAGAGGTATATCATAGGAATATAGTTTAGTAGTTATTTTAAAAAAAAAATTGGGAGTGTGAAGAAAAGAGGAGAGCGTGTGGCCTATTATAATTGGGGGAGAGGACCGACATAAAATTTTAAAAAATAAAATGTGATATTAACATTTATCTCATGCCAAAATCATAAAAAAATAGTGATTTGTGAAACATGAATGATATAATGTCTATATATTTCCATAAAAAGTATCAATATATTTTATGGGTTATTTTTAACCAAAATCATTTCATTTAACACCTCATTAAAACCATTTAATCCCTAACTGCGGTAAATAATTTTTATTATTTTAATAATTAATTATGTACAAATATTCAGTTGAAAATACATTAAAATATAAAATATTCTAATTCTAAATATTAAATCCATTTATAATAATTTAATTCATATCATTTATAAAATTCAATTTAACATTGATCCCACTGACGTATTGAAAAAGAAATTTTTCAAAAAAAAACAATCAAAAGTTTAAAATATTTTTATATCAGAATTAAATATTGAAATTATTATAATGATTTAAATTATTTAATTAATTATATAATTTAACTAATTTTATTTTTATACTAATTTAATTTTAAATTTAAAATTTTAAATAATTTCAAAAAGGTAGTTTCCAACAACAATCCAAAATATCTCTATTCATTTAAAAAAATTAATCTTTTCAAAAAATTCTAAAAAATTATCCAATGTATATTATTAAAAATTATATTAAACTAATTAGTTTTATTTTTTAAAATTAAATTTTTGAATTATAAAAAGATATATTAAATTATGTTTGAAAATAATAACAAACCTACCAGTAAAAAATAAATTCTTCTACAAAAAAATTATTTATATTTCAAATGTTTCTTATATTTTTTTAAAAAAATTATAAGAATTGAATTTATTTTACAAATTTCAATAAATTATAACTATGATAATATAGTTAGTCAAACTCAAACATGTAATCAGAATAGCTCATTTATAATGGGCATGTTTACAGAATAATAGTTTAATAGAGTATCATATCCTACTAAAACTCGGTGGTCTGTACTTCGAAAAAAACCAAAGTGATAAATCTTATTTAAAATTAAATAGATCATAAATAATTTTGGTTATACATTCCCATAAAATATTTAATGTTGAATGTCATTTTATTTATCATGTATGATGGTATTATTTTAAAATCTTTGGGTGTTATATTATACACCTTTAATAATATTTCATCCTAATAATTTATTCATCATCTCAATAATCAAGGTTTTAACATATTTAAAAAAAATTCGGAAACCCACATCATTTAAAGAGTTAAATGATTTACATATTGATAAGAGTGAGAGTTATGTCTGATGTTCATCTAAAAAACACATTTATGGGTTTTCAAGTGGTAAAACAATGGTGGGGAGTGAAGATACATACTTGGAAGAAAAGCATAAATAAGTGTATGGGTTATAGAGTTAATTGATCATATTAATGTAAATAATCAATAAAAATTCATCCACCAAAGAATCAGTGATATTTTATTACCTAAAATACCATTTTCCTCATCGAATATTATGTAAATAAAATATTATTATTGTTTCAGTATTAAATATATTTTTAGAGTTGTTTGATTTATAAACTATCAAGATACAATAATGTAGAAAATAAAATTAATTTATATATTTGTATAAATATTTCATCATTTTGTTATTATTTTATCAATTATGAATTCATTTTTTACTCCATGGGGTGAATTTCAATTATGAATTTTTTTTTCTAGTGCACATAAATAAATATTCAATATATGATATCATCAATCATATAAATTAATTTAATTAAAATTATCACAATAATATCTTAAAATTACAATATTATTAGAATGAGTTCTCCAACTCTATATTAATTTTTAAAACCTCAACAAGAAAAAAAATTATATTAATCCATTTAATAAACAATTATCCTTTGGAATCGTCCAAAATATGTATGAACATATTTAAAAATATAAAAATTTATATGGAAGGTCAATAAATTTACAAAATAAAAATAAAATTAGATTTTAAAGACAACATAATGTAGCTCTTCATTTCACAGTACAAACTATTTAATTCATTGATCATCCCAAAACCTTAAAGAAAACACTGATGAATCCAAAAAAATCGTTGTTTTCCTAATAAATTCCCAAAAATAAAAAAATATAGTAATATAACATGAAGATATCAATGACAATAACCTTAGTAACCAAATTTAGGGTCACCAATATTTTCCCATTAACATAAATATGTCATTATTATGTCAATATATTTCATATATTATGGGTTTTACTCCTTCAATTATGTTTTTTCCAAAAAGATAAGCCTTCCACTATATCACTTTTGTTAGTAATCAATATAAATTAACATATGTCTTAAAATACTTATAAAAACACAACTACACCATATTAATCAAACATGTTTTGATTTTAATAATTTGAATGTCATATATAAAATATTTATACAACATAATTCTAAAATAAAAATACATAATCACTTTAACCATTCCACTTAGGTCTTAGTAATATCATAAGATTGTCCTTGATCCCATAACATCTCTTTAGTGTATATTTCCATACCATTTGGTAAATTCCTTTGTATAGGTCCACATTTACTTACATTTTATGAATTTAAAATTGGAATATATATTCTTTCCCTTTTAGTCAAGATCATGCTGACATTTCTCTACACTCATTTTACAAGCTCCATTTTCCATCAAGTATGTGTGAGGGTATTTCTTTCAAGTAATATCACATGGGGAAAATACTTCTTTCCAATGTTACCTTTATTAGTCCTTTTCTAGATCATTCAATCCTTTTAATATTTCCCCTAGAATCCATACGACTTTGATAGTTTATTCTTTATATTTATAACCCATGATACAATGTCCACATATGATTAGAATCTTTGGGAGAGTACTGTTATTTTATTAATTTGATTAAGCCCACTAATGAGATGTTCAATATTTCTATTTGGAATGTTTATGTATTCAATACTACGCTTTACTAAACTTGTATCATAGGCTTAATACATCGTATAATTTTCATTTACATATTTTAGAATTGTAAATTTTATCTCTATATCTTCTCATTTCTTATGGGGGAAATAATTTTCCAAGAATAATTCCATAATATCCTTCAATTCCATGTTTTTATTTCTTCTGCATCATATTTATTTTAAATCAATAAACACCATGGATCTTACTTTTCTAAGAGATGATAAAAATCCATGTAAACATTCTCATATAAATTTCTTCCCAAAGAGATTAAAAAAAACTTATCTTCTTATAAAATACAAATGTATTTGTACTCTTATTTAATGGTGGATGTTTCTAACACATATTTCCTTTAAAAATGATACAAAAAATTATGGATCAGTATCATTCTATATATGGTTCTTTTATTTCTCGTCATTTAATTAATCAACACCAATATAGATATTATTTGGTCAATTCCAGATATGACTCCATGTTGTAACATAATTACCTTTCCATGGTGGGAAATACCTAGATGGGAAATGTAAATTGATATGTTTTTCATTACATCCTCTTGGATCTAATTTTAAATAGTTTAATTCACCAGATTATATCACAAAATAATGAATCAAAATTAATTGTTCTAAAACTATGTAACCACATTAGATTAATTGAAAAATAAAATCATGCATAATCTCATAATAATTAACAAGTATTCATTTTTATTTTACTAAAATCATAAAAATAATTTCAAATCATTCAATATATTTTGTTAGGAAAATTTATATTCATACAAAAATATTCCCTAATAATTTCAAAATAGACGCACTATAAGTTTCACATTCATTTACTAGGGAATTATAGAGATAATATAGACACACTTTATTTATATTTATTATTCCTAGGAACAAATATATCTACACCACATCCAAATATAGAATTCATATTGGGATATTTTTTCTGGAAAATCACATTATCTCTACCTTACTAAAGTATTATGATCTTATACTATAAATAGTCATACCATTAATGTAATTCATGTGTTCATATTCATTAATAAATTTTTTTTATTAAATCTCATTCTCAATGTCCCTACTAAATATTCTATGATACCAAAAATAAATATCATAACCCTAGCAGCCCATATTTGGTGGTTAAATTATATTATTGGTTGTAGATACAGGTGGATATTTTCAAAAGAATTATTATATTAATAATAATGTTAAAAAAAGATACATAAATGGATTTCACAAAAATATGAAAAATTAAAATATAATTATTTACTTTCATAGAGATCGTCTTTTTTCCTTATAGACATTCCCTACATATCAATCATAAAAAATGTATTCACTTATTGGGAAAAGGACGCATAATAATTGGGTGATATATAACACTCAATATGGGTAAGAATATAACATAATATTTAATTAATAAATAAGTTATAATCAATGTGGAAAATAAAATAACTAAAACACATTATATTCAATGAATTATTTTTGAATATTACAGTAGTAATAAATTACGATAAACTAATTCTATATAAACAATGACAAGAACATGTAACTTTTCCATAGTTATTCTAAATAGTAATATATGCATATGGGTCATCAATAAATAATCTTGAATTGAATAAATTATACAATTTTGTCTTTATAAATATAAAAGCAAGGCCTCATGGAAATTCATATTACATAAATGGGCAAGGCTTTAGCCAAAATCCAAAAGCCATTTTTTCATTATACACACTAATGAATAAATGGGATATAGAGGGAGCCGCTAATCGGATGAAAAGAAATATTAATTACTCATATGAATGGTGTTAAACAAAATCAATGCAAGAATTAATATTGTGAAACCATCATATGGAATGTTAATAAATTCCCTAATCGTCCAATATAATTATAAACAATCTAAGTAATTTAAAGAATGTATCAAAAGTATACATCTGAATTCAAAAGCATGGTAAAATATCTACAAATATAAAAAGGTTAAAATCATTAAAACATGTCAATGATAGAGTTTATGTGAGAAAAAATTATTGATTAATATTAATATAATTTAAATCCAATTATAAAAATTACTGAATAACATTTATTTTCACTATAAAAATCACCATTAAATTAAACTAAAAATTTATAGAATTCTAAAAAAATGATTTATTTGAAAAGAAACCATAAAAATTGAAAATAATTAATCCCAATTTATTTTTATAATGGGGTGATATTTAATACTAACTAGGTGTGTTAAAAAACATTCATGTCACAATTTTATAAGAAAACATTGAAGTATCTTGATTAAAGGATGAAAAGAAGATTGCATTCAAAAAAATTTTTTAAAAAAAAAATAGGGTAAAAATATCATTAATAAATAATTTTTATATCATTAAAAATAATTTCTAAAACATTTTCATAAAAAAATTTAATGAAGAGAAACACTTTCGAAAGGAAAATAATAATAAAGTTATATTTTCTTAAAAGCATTTTTGAAACCATTTTATGAACCGAATATAAGAAATAAGAAATATTAAATTAAAATAAAAAGAATAAAAAAAGGATTACAAAATATACTCGGCTAAATATAAAAATATAAAATAATTTCCTTATGGGAGACATATACACAAACAATCACAAATAATGATAGCATTGTGAACTAAAGCCTGACCACTTTGGATACATTTTTATCATAAGACACAAAAAGAAAATAAAATTATAATAAAAATTAATTAAATTAATATATATAGATTCATGATATAAAAGATAAAATGTGATTTATATACACTTAACAAATGAAATAATTGGTAAATAAGGAATATGACTCATGGAAGTAAAAGTGAGATGGGAAACCCTTACATCTGTTCTGATTTCCATTGTATGTATATATAACTTTTTTATAATAAATAGTTATTTATTATATTTTTATATTAAGACTATATATATATATATTCTAAAAAACATATTTAATGGTATTTTTTACTGCCAAATTTAAATAATTATTTGTTAAAATCAATATTTCATGTGATAATTACTTTATTTTCTGAGCATGTATTGGTTCATTTATTTTGGTCTATTTTCTATGATCATAGTAAAATAATCTACAATTTTTAAAAAAAGATATAAATATAAAATATATATATATAGTAAATAATAAATTTTTATGATAGAAAATGGATTACATCATTCGTAACGATGGTTGGTTATACGTACTCAAGAATGTTATTTCCATATTATTAATAGATTGAACAATCTGTAAATAAAAATTAATTCTCTTCTCTAGAATAATTTTTTTAATATATCTAATATATAAAATTCTATTATATTCTTATAAAAATCCATGTAAAAATAAAATAAATACATTTGACATATCTATGATGAGGTCATAGGCAACACATACGCATGAACAATGTTATTGATTTCAAATAGATTAAAAGGTAATCATTTTTATGTGATATTATATATCCAAAATTATTTTTTGCTCATAAGTATCTCAAATATTATTTAAAATTATCCTTAATAACATCCATGTATATAATAAGATAACAAAATCACATCACTTCATGAGGCAGGAGTCCACATTACTGTAGTGCAGCGTTATCATATACCCTCACAAAATATAATGTAATAATTTATATATGACATAATAATTCTAAAAGTATTATAATATAGTAAATAATTTATAAATATTTAAAATCAATCATTATATCCCATCATTATATGTGGGTATGGGTAAATAATTTCATCAGTTCGCAAAGGGGTTGTTCCATGTACATGCGATCGACGATTTCAGTTTTCATTTCATGACAGAGGAGAAGAATATACGTAACTAAATTAACATAATAACAAATAAGTATATATTTTATAATGGTATTTTTATAATATAATATTTTAAAAATATTATATATAGGTGCAATAAGAAATAAAAAATTAATCATACTAATAATTTTACCTCTTCCTCGGTGAATCCGATTAGGTTTATTCCTAAATCGATCATAAGAGGTATTTATCATCTATAATAAGGCCCTTAAAATATTGGATGGGGATTAAGGATGATATTTTGGAGGGTGTTGGATGATCTAATTGAATTTTTTATTATGAATAAAAGTGGAGTAACCATTCATAATTAGGGGAGAGGACAAAATATGAAACGTTAAAAAGATACTGATAACCAAATTCTCTCATGGTAATAACCTAAATAATTGTCCATTATCAACCCTGTAGGAGATAAGGTCTAAATATTTCAATGCAATAGGATATATGAATTTTTTCGGTAATTTTTTATCATTATCATCATGTTTAACCCTTGGTAAACCCAATTTATCCCTAACCATGGTAAATAATATGATTTTTTACTATTCATTTTGAAAAAATATTATCTTGGCCTTATATTATAATAAAAATTATTCCTATAAGAATATGGAGTACATGTTATTCATCTTCTCTTTCATGACATGAAAATGATGAAGAATATAGTTAATTAATATGGATGATTTTTTTTGTAGTTGTTGAGACAAAATTTTAAAATTCATCATCTTCTCCTCGAATCTACATAGAATTTGACATGACAAACCATCTAATATAAAAGATTATAATTAGGGAGGGATAAGTGTTTTCATTGTGGAAAAGGATCACTACCCATGACTCTCCTCAATTTTTCATCTAGTATAACTTGATAGGTTATTCAATAGACTTTTATAAGCACATACATATTTTCTCAGCTTCTGGAAACAATAGTATGGACCACTAGTTGGTCTGTCCATTTCAGATGCTACTATGGACCTTTTTTAGGTTCATGATGATTCTGCACTGAAGCACTCTCTACAGATGTCTTCTATGGTCCCAATAAAGAGTAGGACCAAGAATTGGAATTCTAATTTTTATGTGTAGTTCTCCCAATGAGATGACCTTCTATTCAATAAATTTTCAATCTGTGTCAGACACGAACCCCTATCTCTGAACCTTCATCCAAATAAGATGACCTCAATTCAAAAATTCATACTGAAGACAATGAAATTACATTTCTCATAGATGTTCTCAAATCTTCACCCCTAACATAGATATCTTCTCTCTCATCCCTATAGAGCTGGTTATTTAAAATTAAATATATTGTGGAGGAAAATGGGTATGGGTGACACTCCATATACTTCAAGGATAAATCTAACTCCTCTTATTGATTTAATATAGGTATCAATAAATTATCCAATTTTCCCAAATTTCACACCATTTATCCCAGATATTTATAAAGAAGTTATGAATATTTATACTAGTTTTATAAATACTATGATAAAAGATATTGATGTAGAAAAAACATTTTTTTCTCATCATACAAGTTGTCGTATAACTCAGGTTAAATCTAGAGAATCCCATTACTTAATCAAGGTAATATATAATGTATGTTATTTAGGCCACAATTCCACTATCATTGTTACTTAATATTTAATGTGATTATTTGGAATGTGAGGGAGTTGGGTGCTAGAGCCAAGATCGCATATGTTATTTGTGAATAAAGATGTATGTTGATCACTATAATCTCCTTCTTGGATCCCAAGACAATACTGGATAAAATCCTTGTTTTGGAAAGTAAAAATGGATTCTCTATGTTCTTTGATGTAGCTCATACCTTTGGGTGTTTTGGAACTGTAAGGTCTCGGTTGAAAATACAGATTCTTCTAATCAGTACCTCTCTAGTAGGGTTATGTGTAGGAATTTTATGGAATTATTAACATTAGTATATTCAATGTTTGATATTTTTGTTAGAGGCTATCTATTAAAATATTTATCAATCCTTATCCCTAGTAATAGTTCTTGGTATGTGGCATGGGACATCAACACGATCATGGACCCGTCTAGACAAAAGGTGGTCGGACCTACTCTGGCTAGTCAATGAATGACATTAATGACGTCATGGGTGTCAAAAAAATTCAACATTTAGGATTAATAGGATATATGCACACTTTTTAAAACTAAAATAGCTGGAATCAAAATCTCAGTTAAATAATGGAGTGCCACATTTCCAACTTATATGGAATTGAAACCTTCACCACTTCCTCCATTTCATACATTAAGTGATCGTTGTTTGATAACATTGTGATTTTGTTTAACATTAGAAGAGACCTCAAGAAACCTAAAATGTTCTACTTCCTTTGTAACTGGATTCGGAGTGAATGATTTTGGAATATTTTTTCCGACTCATGGAACAAACTGGATAATGGTAAGTTAAGAATTATAAGTTTGCTACATCTTAAGAGATATATGAGGGACGCGATGTAGTGGATACATTATATTACTGTCCCTGACACCAGACATTAGAAGATTAAAAAATGATATAGGTTCTCGAAATAATGCTTCAACCCTAATGATATGAAAATTACAGCACTGACATGTGAGAGAAACAATGACAGTTTGTAGATAGGCTACTACAGATAGAAATGACGCACATTAAGAGAGAGAGAGATAGTACAACTATTAAGAGAGGGGTCCACAGTAATAAATTCTTATAGGTTTGTATAAAAGAAAATAAGGTCTACAAAGAATCAATATAAAACATCTAGATAGGTCCATTATTAGTGATATCAAGGTGGTGGGAAGGATGGATTTTGATCACATCTATGATCTTTTTTTAGGCCTATTGAGCTCTAGGGAAAGACGCCTTGAGTCAACAGTACAACAAATGTTCAGGCAGGGCATTCTCCAATTTATAAAAGACAAGGGTAATGATGAGATGAAGTATTTATCGAATGAGGACAATATCAAAGATATAATTTTTAGAATGAATAAATAAACTATTGTCATTCCATAGATATTTCATGAATAATTTTTTAGGGAAACCTAGAATATCATTAAATTGTAGATCAATGAAGCGGTTATTGATTTTTTAAAGGGATAGATATACCATGAGTGGTTAGTTCCTCTAAGGTGGACCCCATTCCAATGATATAGCAGCTCTATTCCATTAACAAGTATCATCCAATATATTTATTATTCAGCATCTACAATATCAATGTAGTTATAATCAATAAATACAATGTCGTATCATTCCAATAATAGTCTCTAAGGAACATCACATTTTCATTCATGTGAGTAATGTTTAGGGTGTGATGGGTGTCAAAATGGAGATGGTAGAAGATATCAATAAGAGAACAATTAGGTCCAACGTCATCATCAATGAAGACATAGAAAAAAATAATGACAATTTAGAATGTTGTTTTATTCTCCAAGTGATAATGAAATTTTATTTAATAAATGGCTTTTTCACTTTCTATTTATATTTTACTTATCTCTATGGCTATCTATTTTTCCCATGAGTAAGCATTTTACTTTTTTCCATATAGTGAGAGGACTCAAAAACATTGATCCAGTGACACATCACATCATTCTCATATCTCAAGAAATACTATGAAGGAACCATAGATGTTCTTTGAAGGGGGGTATCATCCCCCCATATATGAACAAATCAGGTAACATCCCTATATATCATTTTATGTTCACCGGTAATATATTATTTTTCATGAATCGTAGGATCATGTCCATTATTAGAATCAATAGAACCATGGAGACATATGGGATTATTATCATGAAGTGAATTAAAAAAACAAACTGAAACATCTATATATCAAATAAATTCACATACTAGTATGTATATCAATTCAAAAAATGGTATGAATCTCTTGGAAGACCAAGCCAATTGAATAAGTTGGAGCCCCACTCTTGAATGGAATAATCACTAAGGGGTTTTTTTTAAGGAATGATCAATTGATTCATGCACCATATTCTAAACTATAAAATCATTTTTCTATCAATTAGTTGATATATCATACTTGTGAATTGTGTTCATACCTCGATTCCCTTGTACATAATGTCCTAAATAAAATCATTAAAAGGGACTATCGTGTGTATATAAAGTCTTATGAATGGAATAAAATGAGATGAAAACCTGAATAAATGATTCCATTAGTATTCCTAGAATAACATGGGAAAAAAATTATGAGGTTAGTACTAATGAATATTGAATTTTGGAAACTATTAAATCATTAAAAGGAAAGTTATCATAGATGATCTTTGAGGGAAATTCTATTTGGGAACTACTAATGAAAAACAAGTATTGGGAAGATTATAGAGAATGGTACAGTGGAAAGGGTAGAGTATAGGTCCTATAATGAATAATGATCAACCATTTATAGAGTCTAATGTGGAAGGCCTTTTGTTTGGTTGGTCATGGAGACAAAACCTACTAGAAGGCAAATTGGGTGGGCCTGGACCTATCAGTTTTTGGGTTTTCCAGTTCAAAACATTTCATTAAAAGAAACTTGTTTGTTTCCAAGTTTCATTAGAACAAATGTGGAAAACCATTATAATCTCACCATCAAAAACATCATCCTAGTTAATGATCCTAATTAGTGTACATTTACAAATTCAATATCGGGGAAATTAAAAAGAATAGATTTTTATAGTATGGAGAACACAAGTAATCAGAATCATAAGTGGGAAAAACAATTTGGTACAACGATATATAATAAAAACAATATTTTGTGTATGGATAGTACCGAATTAAGAGTTTTCAATGTATTACTACATTAAAAATAAGGGTGTCTATCCTGAATCTTGATACTGGTGTTGTACTTCATCAAATATCGAAACCTTTTGGAAACTTTTTTCTTGAGTTGGTAAGGTAACAAATATATGGATCCTACTTAGTCATTAAATTGGAATCAATGGATGTGGAGATTTGATATTATTATTCATTGTGTCTTAGTTTGAGGGTGGTGATCCTGAGATTAATGTGAATGCTTGGAGGATGTTTTTTATGGATTCATTATTGGTAATTTGGGAGAGTAGGAACAAAGCTAGAGAAGAAAAGGGTTTCTCTCATCTTTCCATTATGTCATGGAAATAATACCTAGTTGTAGATATGGTGGATCTTAGAGCCTGTGGAATTCATTCAATAGTGTTACGTATAGTTATTACATGAATTATCTTGAACATATAAATAGGTGAAGGAATAATTCAAGAGTGTGGGTCTGTTACAGACCCCCAATAATGGGGATACAAATTAATATAGTCAGATAATTCAAGAATGGTGATATAAGAGAATTATTTCTTGTATTTTATTAGAGAGGATCAGTCCTTTGGGGATTCAGTACCTTCTATGAAGCATTTATTATCATGGGGGTGGATAAAAGTATAATTTAAAACCGTATCCAATTCTGAAGAAAATTTAAAATCATCATTACTAAAGATTAATCGAACTTAAAATATGTCACGGATATGATCCTAGGAAAATCCATTCCACCATCAATCTTGATATACATTATCAGGAACATTATGAAAATGTTGAATTGGGATACTATTTTCAAGAAAACAAGGCGATATGGAAAATATGATATGTATTCCATGTCAATGATGGGGATTACTAGTATGGTAACCTCCTTCTGTTTTTTTGTTCCTTTCAAAATAATTCTAACATATTTTTCAGGGGTGATACTTTGGGTCTGCATCATTTTTGACATCCATAATTTTCCTGTCTTTTCTTGGACTACCCATCCTTTCATCTTTTAATAAAATTTTAATTTCATTTATATTTCTCATGAACATTTTAATGACATTTTATTATAATTTCAATTCATTACTCAAACATAACATGTATCAGATAGGATTTAATTTCCAATTGAATTTTGTAATTTCATTTAGTAGGTGTGCGAAATGATAAATTAATCTTAACAATGTAATTCAAAGCATTTGAACACAAAAAATAGAAATTTTTAGACATGGTTTATTGATATAGTGGTGTTATAACTCTCAATATGTGTTTTGGTAATGCCGAGTTTCGTGAATTCTTTTTTGTGAGAAACTGAATGTGGTATATAAATATAAGAAGATAATTACAAATTGTGAGGTCTAAACTATGGGGGATGTTTTAAGTTAGGAAAAAATTTATTTGAACCATATTTCCATTGTGTAGAGCCTATGTGTCATGGTCTAGAGAATATGAGGGTTTCACAGTTTTTGTTAAACCATGCTCCAAATACAACACAATCGTGGATGGTTTTATACATAAACATTATAAGGGATTATATCTGTTTTAAAATATTTGGAAAATCAGGTTCCATGCCTGCACCCTCTGTTCCACAGAGACTATGGCACTACATGGTTGAAATATGTTTCTCCAAACCATGATACCAAATTGTGTGGTTCAATAAATATGGATATTTAACCTTTATTCTGCTCTCAAGCATAAGGGTTTCTCCTCTCTCATTCGCCCTCATTTTGCATGCATCGTATCCCCGTTCGAGCCCCTCCATAAGCTCTCCTCCTTTAAATATAGGTATTAATTTTTTCTTGTGACGACATCACTCATCATCTATTTCCATGGATATAACTAATTTGTCACTTCATTCAACTATTTGATTCTTTTTTTCACACACCATTTAGAATGATAAATCTATGAAGTATCTTTATTATTTATTTCGATGAATTTGTGTAATATTCTAAATTATCTCAATCCAACTCAAATAGATGATTGTATTATAAAATAAGAATATCTTAAGCATGATGTAGTAGGTATATGTCATTTTTTCTGAAGATTCATTGGTTTATAAAAGGTTTTTTTGTTCAACACTTTGCTTTTATAGTGTGTCAACCATAGATTTAGAATTAATCATGTTGTGCCTAAAACATTAATTTGGGTATCCATTATACATAAAATTGAATTATTTGTGGTTGTGAATATAAAATCGAACAACATGGTGTTTGATTTCAATATTCTTTAATTTTTAACACTTTTTAGGGAAATTAAACCAACTTGGATGTTGGAATATAAGTGCAATAACATTAATGATAATGGTGCGCATTATTTAAAATTTTTAGTTATATTGAACTAATCAATTAATGATAATTATCATTTTATAACTTAATGGAATTTATTATTCATTTATTGTATGAATTTTTTAAAAACCCATATATGAGGTGTGAAGTATTCTTAATTAAAAATGGAAAACTAAATGGAAATAATGGAAATTATAAATTCAATCAGATTACCTATGAAAATAATAATTCTCTAAAGATATGATGTCACTATTAATATTAATTTACGTTATATGGAATGATTATGAGAATATCCTCATATTTAGTTTTTTTATATATTATGATATTTGGGAATGGAAATTCCATTTCATTATTATACACAATTCTAGAATCCCTTTTTTATAGTATTCTTCTATGACTTCCTCATTTGAATATTATTCTCGAGAATGGAGTCCCTTATATTATGATATTAGGGAATGTATCCCCAAGTCATGGAATCCATTGTGTTATTGTACTTGTGCATGAAGACCCAACATATATTTCCCCTTATATTTTGATATTTGGGTGTGGTTTTTCTGTACATGGAACCTGTTATAATATGATAATCAGGCATGAAATACAAGGAAAAGGAATCCCTTATATAATTATTTTGGGGAATGGAATTCATATAAATTGTTTCGTATATTTTTTTTCTTCAATGATAGTTGGGAATGATGTATCTTATAACCTTATGATACATTGGTGACAACGCATTGATGCCTATGTTATGCCTCGGGTCCGGGCTAGTAATAGTTTTTATATATATAAATATTCATATGTCACTATGTTTGTAGTATACATATATAAAAATGTATATATGAATATATTAATATATATTAATATACACAAATATATGTTCACGTGTTAAGATGTATCACGACTGAGGCTGAAGTAGGTATAGTCGTATGGGAATTCATTGAGGTACCTATGTCTAACTAATTTACATTAATCTTTTCATGTATTTATTATTTTACATATAAGATATTTTATTTTGTATTCATATAATTGATTAAATTAGGGACATTTTTTGTTGTTGAATGAGTATATATCACACCCTATTAGGGCATCAATTACACTAGGGAATTGGATAGATTCATTGTTGTACATTATAGATCATGTATTTTTCTTATGAATTTAGTCATGTACATGAGAGATTAAGAGAACATCAATTTGTTAGATAACATTTTTCTCATTTAGATATCATTTATGGGTCGAAATGTTTTTTATATTGTTTATTTATTACATAACTTATGGATGCTTCTTTTATATTTTATAATAACCTGGACATGCATGGTAGTATTATATGGAATTTCAAAGTTCTCTATTTTATTTTATGAATGTTTTTATTTATTATTGTTCTACTATTGATTCATTATTATGTAGTAATATAATACTGTTATTGTGATTTTATAGTCTCTTCGTGATACAATCATTGGATCATCACTTATAGTTGGTATCATATGTTGTATGAGAAGGTGCACTCGAGGCCATGTGATTCATCACCTCAGAGAACTGGTTGATTAGATTCTAGGTCGATACAATACAATGTACTATTTTATCCCTTTTTCCATTAGCATAATATTTTGGGCTAGTATACAAGAGACAATAAATGTGACTTTTATTGGTAAATAATAAATTTTTATAGTGATAAAGCTTCACAACAGGAAAATATTTTGTGGCTAGGGATGAGATTGTTTATTGTGTTGCTCATTATTATAGATGATTATTATTTCAACATAAGTGATTATTGTAATCTTAATTTCATAATGACTTATAAGTTTTATACTTTTTTACCTGTGTCTGGGTATGGAATTGATGTATTATTACATACATCATTATAAGCACACTCTGATTCACATTCAAGTAATATGTATTTCCAAGTATGTATCATTTCATGATATCTGGCTACATGTGGGATATACCATGAGTTAAATAATCGTATGATGTTCTTTATACCAGGAATAACATATTATTTACCATTCATTTGTTATATAACATGGCTATTTGAGTTACTATTTTAAGGTATATATTATTTAAATCTTTGTGATAACAAGGATTATTAATGATACTATATATAATTGGTTATTAATGAATCTGCATCATCCAAAACATTTTTTTCCTATATAGCATGATGATGTAACCTTATCTAACCAAAAAAACACATGTTTAATCTACAAACCATTGGCTGCATGGTCTAGAACATTTATTTTTTTGATTAAATGTGTTCCATTACAGTTTATGAGGTGAATGTGCCCTTAAATTTTTTTAATGATTTCCTATACTATCATAAAAATACATATGGACATTTTATATTATGAAAATAAAGGTAAAAACCTGGTATTATCTAAATAGGTTCCAATAGTAACTTCTAAAGGAATGAACAATTTTATGCTAGGAATTGTAGTTCATATAGGAAACCCCTGATATTTATAATGCCATGAACCTAGTTTCCAAGAGTCAGTGCATTATTATATAACATTGGCATGATCAGAAAAGGTCAAGTCTCGAAAGACTGATTAGTTTAGTAGCCTTCGAAATAATAGATACATTCATAAGTTTTACATCACATTATTAAATGAAAAAATACTACAACATATTCTCCATAGAACACACTCATATCCCTTATTCTATCCCTATAGGTCATTCATAATATACTTATTCGAATCATGGGAAAAATAAAACATATAAAGGGGTGAGCTCAGGTTATCAGTAAGGATAACAATATAGAGAAAACATTCATAAAAATGAATAAACATTTAAAGCAATGTAAGACTAAAAAAATCATTCTAAACATGAAATTCAACATAATGTGGAATTGATAAAATCGAATAATTCCATTTACTTATTCACATGGTTATTATTCTAGTAGAATGATCACATGAAATATCAATAGCCACATTCATAATGATGGAATTCATAATTCCAAACTTCATAACCACATAGTCAAGGCCTTGTGCCATGACTACAAATAAGATTTTGTTATGGCATTGTGTCAAGACAATAGTTTGTTTCATTAAACCTTATGATGCATCAAGGAGCTATTGCGGACTCTACCTGTCACTAACTATGTCCAATACATTCCTCATATGAAAAGGATGAAAAATAAAATAAACATTTGTATTAGAACTAGCATACTAAATGTCAATAATTTTACCATAAACTATGAATGGTATAAATATAAGACATACATAGTCAAACATATCACAAAGCCTTCAATAAAATATGAGAGATTTTTATCATAATAAAAAAATTTCAGACAAGTTTAAAATCCATCATAGGATTTTGACATAGATGAAAATGATTTGTAAAACTCTTTGAAATAAATATCGCATTTTCACGAAAACATTTAAAAGTCAAACAATTTAAAAAGGAAGTAATTTAAAAACATTTCTGAATCAAAAAAGAAAGAGTTTTTACCATTTTTGTAATTAAATAACAATATATAGAATATACAGGAGTTATTATTTTAGAATGTAAACAACAAAGAAAGTGGATGTGGAAGAAGAAAAGAACATGAAAGAGGTGATTGAATATTTATCTCTTCTTCTGGTTCTTCTTTTTTATATGATCAAAAGGGCTCCTAAGGTTAGATTTATAACTAATGGAATGCCTCTAGGATTAATGGAGGACAGTTTAGAGGAGATTTGGGCATTGTTTGGCTGAGACAAATGGCTTTGAAAGTGTGAATTTTAGAAAAGGGGATGTTCCCTTTTATAAGAGAGTTGCGGGTCACTTTAAGAAATGTATGGAATATTTATTTATAATAAAATCATTTTCAGTTTCTAATGGCTCAAAAATGATGTATTTCAAAGATAAGGTAGGTATGGGTCGAAAAAAAACTCAACCAATAGGTTTTATATATGTTTGGGTCACTATATTAACCTTATCTTTTAGATTTAACTCTTAGTTAAATAGTTTGACATTTACCATGCTCTTTGTAATTTTAGAATATATGGTTAATAAAATTACTATAAACTTCCAAGATAACATCAAGTGGTTAATTAATGACATATATAATATTATTTAAGCCCTTTTTCCGAACCCTATATTTTTTTAGGATTATAATACCAACCAATAATACAGTATTTTTTTTTCAAAACTCAATTATATCAATTTTGACATTATTCAATAAATGATTTTTTGTTAAATTCATAACAACTTTATTACATCAAAATAAATTAATATTTACAATCTCAACATGTCATATTAACCTATTAATTTAGTGTAATTCATCAAAATTCTCAAATTACTTTTATATAGATTTTTATAATATCAATTATTTTATTATTTTATTATTTAGGTAAATAATGAGTCAACATTGTGTTATAAATAAATTAAATTATTTTATGTCTAAAAATTATAAATAAAATATAATTATTTTCTAAATCTTTTTATCTCTTTAATGAATATTTATAGTCAAATTTATATTATGTATAACCCTTTATAAAAAATGGGTTATTTATTAAACATGGAATTTAACTCTTCTAACTATTCTTTAGACAAAATAATAATAAATGTCCTAATATAATCAATGTGGACCAAAGCGGATCATATTTTATTCTAAAGTTAGTTTTTGGTCAAATTATATTTAACCCTTAGAATTAGGACATGTGTTAGGGTAATTATGATATAAATATTTACCCTTAATTACACTATTTACTTTTAGCTGTGGAAAATAATAGTAAAATGTTACTATTCACAAAAAAATTTTTACATCTTATTGTAACACATTTTACATACTGATATTAACTGTGTTTCTTGAAATTTTTAAATTTAACTCACAGAAGCAGTAAAATTAAGTTTTATACAAATTTGCAAATGCTTCTTGGAGGTGGGAAAAAGACAGTAAATAGTATGATAAAATTTTATATATCTAAATATATTATAAAATGACTCCAATGAATTACATTGAACATATATATGTATTATGTATAGATTTTGAATTAAAATAAATTAAAATACAAATACAAATTATTTAAAAAAATGTTTTTTTTAACCAATAACATAGTGTTTTTTTCACTATTCATAAAAAATTTAATGTTTTCAGAAAAATACCACAAATTCACCCTAAGATAATTTTGATGTTCCGAATCAAAAAACGAAGTTCAGTTTGAAATATAAAATTTTTAAATTTCAAAATGTGGGTACTACTATTCATAACATTTAGTTAGATTGGTCTCGGTGTGTTAGAATCTTGAAGTTACATACAATGAAATCTTTTACATCATTCAAAGGGAAACGTATCGTGGATGTAAGGGGTGTTACATTCTTCCATCCTTCAAATAATTTCTTCCTCGAAATTTATGTAATACTACCACACAAAAGGATTAATGTGGTTCTTCATCATATGTTACACTAGTTCCCTCAATGCCTCTTCTATCTTATGATTTCTCAATAGACCTTTTACCAGACGAGTCGTCTGATTTCTCAGCACTTGTTCTCTTGTATCAAGAATTTTGAGAGGCTCTATACAATAAGAAAGATCAGGTTCTAGTTCAATATCATCATAGGTGAGTACATGTATTCGGTCAAGAAAGTATTTTCTCAACAGTGATACTTGTAACACATCATGAACTTTGGAGAGACTCGGTGGAATTTCCAAATGATAAGCTATAACTTGAATTAGTTCTAGAATTTTGAAAGGTAGGATGTACCTGGGACTCAATTTACTCTTCTTACCAAAATGTACAACACCCTTCCATGGAGATACCTTAATGAAAACATGGTCTCCTACTTGAAATTCCAAGTACTTCCTTTAGTTATCGGAATAGAACTTTTGAATTCTTTGGGATGCATTTATGTGGGTTTGGATAACCATCACATTTTACACTGTTTCCTCAACATGTTTTGGGCCTGCGAGTTTTCATTCACCAACGTCATCCCAAGAAGTTTGTGTGCTATATCTCTTGCCACATAACGCTACATATGATGTCATATGAATACATGAATGAATGTTATTATTATAGGATAAGTCTACCAGAGGAAAATATTGATCCCACGAACCATGATAGTCAAGTGATTAGGATCTCAACATGTCTTATAAGGTTTTAGTAGTCCATTCTGATTGTTAATCAGTTTCAGGGTTCTAGCCTGTTCTTAAATGAAGTTCAGTATCCATGGATTTCAAAATAATTTTCCGGAATCTTGATGTAAAATGGTGATCTCGATAAAAAACAATTGATAATGGTACTACATGAAGTCATAAAAAATCAATAATATAGAGTCTTTTTAAACATTCAAGTGGTATATATTCTCTAATAGCAAGAAAATGTGCAGACTTGGTAAGATGATCAACAATGAACCATATTGCATCATTCTTTCTAGGAGCCTTTGGTATACCCATGACAAAGTCCATCGTAATATTATCCCATTTACACTCAGGTATGAGAAGAGGTTTCATGACATCTCTAGGCTATTTCGTTCCAGTATTCACTTGTTGACAATCCATAAATCTTGACACAAAATCAACAATCTCCTACTTCATTTTGAGCCACCAAAAAAGTTTCTTCAAATCATTATACATCTTGGTGCTACCAGGGTATATAGAGAAAGTAGAGCTATGAGCATCATTTAACAATTCCCTTTTTAGATCTGATATATCTGGAACACAAATCCCCTTCCCATATTTCAAAATCCCATCTTTATATATGAATTCACTGAATCTCCCATCATTTGCATCTTTTGTCTTCTTTTGAAACTCCTCATCATCATCCTAAGAACATTTTATCCTTTCTAGTAATGATGGTTTGGAAAAAATTTGAAAATGTATGGATGATTCACCTTCAATGATAATTCCTATATCCATTTTCACTAGATACATAAAAATTGGATCCCTTTATACTATCATATTCTTCAAAACACCATGATCATTTATGCTCAAAGCAACTACCACCTTATTTGCCTCCCCAGGTGGTAGTGTATTGCGTAGTCACAATAATTGAGTAGTTCAAGCCATCATATTTGCCTCATGTTGAGTTCTTTCTGTGATAAAATATACTTCAAACTCTTGTGATCAGTATAAATATAACATTTTCACCATAGAGAGTGTCTCTATATCATCAGAGTGAAGATTACAGCTTCTAACCCCAGATCATGAGTGGGATAGTTTTTCTCATGAATTTTTAGATGTCATGATGCATAGACAATAAAACTATCATTCTGCATAGGGACACAACCAATTCCTTTCATTGAAGCATCGCTATAAATAAAAAACCCATTGCTCCCTGATGGTAGAGTCATGATAGTAGCATTGAATAATCTTCACATCAGTTCTTCAAAAAATTATTCACACTATTTTTTCCAAAAAAAATTGACCTCTTTACATGTGATCTTGGTTAATGGGTTAGACAATCGGGCATAATTCTGGACAAAACAACGATAATATCCTGCTAAAACAATAAAACTAAACTCCTAATTTATACTCATCGGTGCGGGCCATTATTGGATTGACTTTCCCTTTGAAGGATCAACAGATAATTCATCCTTAGAGAAAATATGGACAAGAAAAGAAATATCTTGATTCCAGAATTCACACTTGCTAAACTTCCCGTATAATTCATTTTGTCTAATGGATTTCAGAATTTTGCACAATCGATATTGAGGATCATCAAATATTTAGGAGTATACCCATATATCTTCAATATATTCCACAACAATGTTATCAAGATATTTCTTGAAAACTCTGTTCATAGGATCCATGAAAATAGAGGGTGCATTAGTCAGCCCAAAAGGCATTACTATAAACTCATAATGCCCGTACCTGGTTCAAAAATCTGTTTTCATAATGTCTTATTTCTTCACACACAACTAATGATATCCAAATTGAAGGTCAATCTTTGTAAAATATCGAGCTCCCTGAAGTCCGTCGAATAAATAATCAATGCGAGGTAGGGGATTCTTGTTCTTAATTGTTATAGAATTTATCTCCCAATAGTCAATGAACAACCTCATAGATATGTCTTTCTTCATAACAAAAAGGACACGTTCTCCCCAAGGAAAACACTTGGGTGGATAAATCCCTTATTACTCAATTACTCTTTTAGTTTCTTTAGTTCCACTAATTTCATAGTGTCCATTCTATAAGGGGTCATCAATATGGGCCTTCAACACGGAATTAAATCAATGGAAAACTCATTTTCTCGTTCTTGAGGATATCCAGGTAAATCCTCTAGAAACATATCAACATATTCATTCACAATACTTACGTCCTCTATTTTAACATTATTTTCCTCAACCATAATTATTTTATTCCTCTCCTCCTGAATAATTGAATTTAGTAGAGATACTGGAGGTGGATCTAGATTAGAATCAGATGGTGACGATTCTACTCTAAAGATATGGTACTCTTAATCATTATCAAGAATTGTAACCTCTTTCCTCTTATAATTAATTTTCACATCATGGCCCAAAATACAATCCATACTAAGAATTATATCAAATTCAATATTGGGAATGACGATTTGATCAGCAGTTAAACATTATTTATATGCCTTAATGGGGACTGATTCACAAAACATTGTTGCAATGATAATTCCCATAAGAGTTTCTATTAACAACTCCCTTGTTAAATAAAATTTGAAATATATAATTTTCATATCAAAATGGGATGATATGAAACAATTTGATGATCTAGAATCAAATAATTCATTTTCTAAACTCAAGGAAACCATTAAATTACCTACCACCACATCTTTCGAAGCTTCAACCTCAGTAATAGAGATCCCATAAACTTGGCCTTGATCCCTTGGCCTTTTCTGAGTTATGTTTCCCAGAAGCTTAGAACATTGATTTTCATAATGTCTCATCTCCCTAAAATTTTAGCATTGATCATTGGTAGCTTCTTCTTTCCCATTATAATCACTAGAAAGATGGCCTTTCTATCCACATTTGTATCATACTCCTTTTTCTTTTAGACATTCACCAGGGTGCTTCCTTTCACAATTATCACAGGGTGGAAATTCATATCTCCCCGTTTTCTCTATTTCATTACTTCCTTTCTCATAGTGTTAAGTAGATCTCTTCTTCTGTTTCTTTTCTTTAATGTCGTAAGACTAGGAGAATACATATTCTATCTTGATAGCACATGAGACAATATCCTCATATGATGAGAATGATTGCAAGACTAATGCTCGAAAAAGATATGGTTTTAACCCATAAATGAAATAATCAATCTTACTTATTGGGTTATATATATAATTTTCAGCATGACTTGATAAACTAGTAATGTTAGCTTTATACTTAGAAACATTCTCATCCTCCTTTTGTCTCAGTCTTTGAAATTTCCTTTCCATATCTTATTGATGGCAACGAGGAAAGTATTTTTCTATGAAAAGCTATTTAAACTCCATCCATTCCATACTTGATACTTATTAATCCTCATTTCTGTTTTGAATTAATTACCACCATTGATCTGCATCTTCGGTGAGGAGAAAAACTTCCATGACAGCTTTTTCCCATTCGCTACTCCCCAATGATTGAAATATTTTCTCTAAGGAACTAATCCATTGTTCAGCTACAAATGGATTTTTAGACCCATTGAATGTGGGTGGTTGTTTCCTCATGAAGCGATCTAACATTGATCCTTTGTGTTGTGGAGAAGGTTTCTCCATATGGGTATGTTTATTATTCATAACCTCAGTGAGTTTTCCCAGTATAGTGATAAGCTGATCAGCAACGGTTTCATCCCCACCTCCGCTATAATTATCTTGAGTAGGAGGGAAATCCCTAAATGGATTAATTTCATTGATACAGTTTCCATAACATCCACTAGTCACCATTTCTAAACAATGTCATAAACTAGATTAGTTTATGAATCAAAATAAAAAATTCCAGACATATAAAACACTTAACAAAAATTGAACAGATTATGAATTTAATCCGTAATCATAAAAATGTTTTTTTGAGGAGGTATATACTCATAAATACCTCATAATGGTTCTTAAAGAAAATGAGAATTATCCAATTTATATCCCTTGAGAGTGCCACAACTAAAATTGCATCAAGGCCCGTTGTAGTCTACCAGTTATCGTTTGAGTCTAGCTCAATGTGGTGTTTTCGGGTTTTACACCTAGGTAGATCTGTGCCAGAGCCGCCTCTACCTTCTCGTATCCATACATGGATGTATTTTTTTGGAAAAATCACAAAATATTTATAGTCCCATAATTCTTGGTTGTTCATCTATACTAATCCTCAAATACTATCATAGGGTAGAGTTCTCTAATCATAGTTTTTCTAAATCTAGTATCCAATGTTTGTACAACACTTCCTCTTATAATAACTGTAACACCCCAACACTAGTTACCCAAACATGGTGTATTATTACACAACATTATCATGATCATAATAGATCATGTCTCCAATGACTAATTAGTTTAGTAGCCTTGGAAATACTAGATGTATTCATAAGATTTACATTACATTATCAAATGGAAAAAAACAACAACATAGTCTCCCTAGGCCAAACTCATATCCCTTATATTGTCCCTGTAGATCAGTCATAATATACTTATTTGTATCATGGGGAAAATAAAACATAGAAGAGGGTGAGTTCAGATTCTCAGTAAGGGTAACAATACAGCAGAAACTATCATAAATAAGAATAAAACTTTAAGAGAATTTATTACTAAAACAAAAGACTTTTAAATGTGAACTTCATAATAATATAGAATAGGTAAAATCAAATAATTCCATTTACCTATTCACATGGATATTCAACTAGTTTAACAATCACATGTAATATCAATTTCCACATTCATACTGATAGAACGCATAATTCCAGAGTTCATAACAACATATTCAAGGCCTTGTGTCATGACTACAAATAAGATTATTTCAAGGCATTGTCCCATGAAACTAGTTTGTTGCATGAGTCTTACCGATGCATAGAGGATCTATAGAGGGATCCAACAATCACATACTATATCCAATACATTCCTCATATTAATAGTATGAAACATAACATTAAGATTCATATTAAAACTAGCATAATAAATGTCAATACTTTAACCATAAACTATGAATGGTATAAAAATAACACATCTATAGTAAAACAAACCAAAAAAACATCAATACAATATTATAGATTTGTATCATAATAAATCAACTTCAAACAAGTTTAAAATCCATCAAAGGATATTGACATAGATGAAAATGATTTTTAAAACCCTTTGAGAGAAATATCCCTTTTACATGAAAACATTTAAAAGTCACACAAATTAGAAATAAAGTCATTTGAAAAAAAAATTGAATCAAAGTGTCTCATTGAACTTTGATACTTTTAAAAGTAATTATCATTTTAAAAACATTCATGTCCATATAAATAAATCATTAAAACCCATTTTTAAAAAATAGACATTAATTAGAATGATTTTAAAACATTTTAAATGATGTTTTAGTAAAAAGAGTCTCTTAAGAAGAATCATTTTGATAACTATTTTATGAAACATGGACATTGATAATAAATATTTCCCAGTATAAACATACGTAAAAACAATCTCAGATAATAATGAGATTGTAAAATTTACCCTTACCATGTACATTTCCATGATCGAGGGTAGGTTAAAATTATATACAATGGTAAAATAATTGTTATTAAATTATACAAGAACCATATTTATTAATATGATATCATATATTATCTTCTAATATTGCCTTGTTAATGATATTTTTGTAGTATCATCATTTCGGGTGTTAACTGATTCATTTTCCATTATATTATTGGTTACATAAGCCATGTTTGTTATGGATAGGATTTATTTTATTCAAATACATAATGATATTATGTTCATAAATAATATTTTCAATCATAAAATGAGAATTATTCGTGAATTATTATGATGGGAATCAAATCTCATCGCATTTGTGGAGATGGTAATCCGGACATACGCACGAGTGACAATATCATTCTTTTTATATTAAAATAATATATAATTGGATGTTATATCATATATAAAGAATTATTATCATGTTATATTTATTATTTTCATCATTTATAGTCATTATTATACATATCCAAATTTTAACGCCCCGACCCCAATTACCCAGATTTGGTGCATCATTACATAACATTGGCATGATCACTAAAGATCATTTCTCGAAAGACCGATTAGTTTAGTAGTTTTGGAAAATCTAGATATATTCATAAGTCTTAAATTAAATCATAATGTAACAAATCCTACCACAAAATCTTGTCTTCATATCCCCTTATACTATCCATGCAGGCCATTCATAAATTACTTCTTCACATCCTGGGAAAAAATCATTGAAAGGGGTGAGCTCAAATGCTCAATAAGGATAACAATATAGCGAAAACTTTCATAGATAAGCATAAATATTTAATGCAATGTATAATGAAAACAAAATAATTTAAAACATGGAAATCAGCATAATATGGAAAAGATAGAATAGAATAACTCCACTTACTTATTCACAGGGATATTCTACTAGTCGAATAACCACATGAAATATAAATAACCACTTTCATAAGGATGGAATGCATAATTACAGTCTATCATAACCACAACATCAAGGCCTTGTGCTAAGACTACAAATGAGATTTTTTCAAGGCCATATTCCAAGACAGTATTTTGCCTCATGAGATCTACCGATGCATCGAAGGGCTATAGCGGGCTCCACCAGTCACATACTAAGCCCAATTAATTCCTCATAAGAAAATTTTGATACATAAAATAAACATTCGTATTGAAACTAGCATACGAAATGTCAATACTTTAAGAACAAACAATAAATGGTATTAAAATAACACATCCATAGTCAAACATAACTCATTCAATACAATATGAAAGATTCTATTGTAATAGATTTACCTCAATCGAGAATAATGAAGGATATTGAAATTGATGAAAATAATCATCAAAACAATTTGATAGAAATATCCCCCTTTTCATGAAAACTTATAAAAGGCACACAATTTGTCAAGAAGCCATTTAAAAATATATTTTTAAATCAAAGTGTCCTATACCACTTTTAAACTTTCAAAATGAGTTTTAAATTTAAAACATTAATTTCCATAAAAATAAATCTTTGAAACCATTTTTAAAATATGGACATTAATGAGAATGATTTAGAATAATAAATCTTTAAAACATTTAAAATGATATTTTAGTTAGAGTTCCTTACCAAAAGAGAAAGACTTAAATACAAATAATTGAGGTAATCAAAACATTACAATATCATGAGAATAATGGGATTCAAGATATACTCTATAAAAGCATATTATGTACACCATATAAAAGTGATTTGGTGTATAACAACAAAAAATTGTCGATAGAATGTAAATTGACATGAAATCTCTTATAAAGACCAAATACTTGGGTTAAGGATAATTGAATGAAATAATTACATGTGAAAAATATAAATACACTCAATATGATTGGATATTCAGTGTAATTAAATCATAGGACATTGACACATATTCTTGTAAAAACAACACCAATGAATTCGATGCGTAACTCAACAAATGGAGACTGAGTTAACATTACTCTTATCAAGTTCATATCGATGACGTGAGAATTTATAAATGGAGTTATTATGTTTATCAAAAGTATATCCATATGAAGGGGAGTGTAAATTATGACATAAGAAAATTAATAGTGATTCCACGCATAATCTTGGAGTAAAATAATCAATGAAGTACGCGTAAAGCCGAATGAGTGGAAATTGAAATTTCAAATTCCCTTATCAATTTGGTAACAATAGAAACATACACCCATGAAATAAGCATAATAAAATGATTATGTAAATATCCATTAATTAAATTATATTAAACAATGAATACAATCATGAGTAGTATACACACCACATGCAATAAATAAGTGGTGAACAATTGAAATCTCTCGAAATTAAAAGTGGGATAAGAAACCCCTTACTTTGTACTTTTTCCTTGGATGAGGGTATGTTAGCCTCTTGTGTAATGGTGAAATAATTGTTATTAAATTATTCAAGGATCATATACATTAATATGATATCACATATGATATTCTAACATTGCTTTGTTAATAATATCTGAGTGTTATCTATGTTTCGGGTGTTAACTTACTTGTTTTCTTATACATGCTTTGGTACATAAGTCGTGTTTGTTATGGGTAGGTTGTATCTTATTCATATACAGAATGATATCAGGTCATTAAAACATATTTTTATTTATAAAATATTAATTATACTTGAATGGATACAATGGGGAATGAATCTCTTCGCGTTTGTGGAGAGGGTAGACCGTACGTACGCACGCAGGACAATATAATTCTTTTGATATTAAAATAATATATAATTGGATGTTATATCATATATACAGAATCATTATCATGTTATATTTATTATTTACATGATTTACACATCATTATTATACCCATACAAATAATAATGTATTGAATAACAATTACACCACGGCGTGGAGACGGTAGGTCGTACGTACGCACGTATGGTGACAAGTCATTCAAAGGACGGATAGAATACTGATTATGGTTGTACCATATTTATAATAAAATCACATTATATAGAATATACTGGATTTATTATTTTTAATGGATCAACAATGAAAGAAGATGTTGAAGACGAAAGGAACTCGAAAAAGGGTAGTGAAAACATTACCTCTTCTTCGGGTTATTCCTTTTCATTTGGTAAAAAGGGATAATTAGGATGTCTTTTTGACTAATTGAAGGCCTCTGGGATTAATGGAGGATAGTTGAGAGGGTATTTGGGAAGAGGGTTTCCAAAAAAATGCTTTGATGATATGAATAATTGGTTATAAGTGGTGTCCTTTTATAAGGGGGGGGAGCGACTCTTTAGGAAAAACTGAAAATATTAATTGATAATAAATTAATATTAGGTTTCTAATGGATAAAAAGTGTATTATTAAAATTATAAGTGGGGATGGGTCGATATAATTTCATCCAATAGATTTTATATAGGTTTGGGTAACTATATAAACCTTATCATTTATATTTAACTCTTAGTAAAATAGTTTGACATTTCCTCGTCACATTGTATTTTATTAATATGGTTATTAATCATACAATATACTTCCAAGATACACCAAAGTGGTACATTAATGATAAATATATCATTATATAAGTCCTTTTTCTGAGCATTATAATTTTTGTAATAGAATATCAATTAATAATATAATATTTGTTTTAAAAACTCATTTATGTCAATTTTGACAATATTTAATAATTGATTTTTGTTAAAGTCATAACAATGTTATTAATTCGAACCAAATTCATTTAATAAATCCTCACATGTCATGTTAACAAATTAAATTCGTGTATGGCATCAAAACTTTCAATTTATAATTATTTTAACATTTATAATACTAATTATGTGATTAATTCACTAATAAGGAAAATACTCCATCATTATTGTTCCATAAATAAATTTAATTATTCAATGTCTAAAAATTATAAATAAAATATCATTATATAGGATATATTTTTAGATTTATAATGAATTTTTATAGTAAAAAATATAATATATATAACCCTATGTAAAAATTGTTTTTCTAAAAGATATATGCTTGTGTCATTTTACTAATTACTTTAACTTAATTAGTATAAAGTGTCATTATCAGTTAAAATTGGATCCATGGGGTCCAAAAATCGACTCAAAGATGCCTATGGTCGGACATGTATCAACAAATAGGGTCTAGAAACGTTTTAGGGTAATTTATTATTATTATAATAATATTTTTCACCCTTATTTACTGGAATTACCCTTTAACCATGGTAAATAAAATATTTTCCGAAATAATTATTCATAATGTCTAAAAATAAAAGTTATCTATTTAAAAAATCTGGACCTCATGATTCTAAATATTGAATCCATTTTTCTAAATTCAAAATTCAGAAGTGGCAGAAATTAATTAAAAATTAATTCCAGTTGTCAAAACAAAAAGCGTGTTTTTAAGAAATAATAACTATCAAAATATTAACACTTGTTCCGGTTTAAATGTGAAATTTCATCCAATGACCAACATTGTATTATATGTTAGAAATATATTCTAAATATAATTTAATGCCACTGAAATTCATAATTTATCACTATTAATTATTTCGATTAAAAATTAGTTTTTAATTAAAATGTAGTGATTTTCACTATTCATCAAAAATTGAATTTTTTCAAAAAAATACCAAAATTTCACCCTAAGATAATTTCAATATTAAAAATCCAAAAATGAAGTCCATTTTGAATGATAAAATTCATTAAATTTCAAAAAGTGTGTATTACTATTCATAACAGCTAGTTTGATTGGTTGGGGTGTGTGTTAGAACTCGAAGTTGCGTACAACACACGCTATTGTATCATTCAAAGAGAAGCGTACCGTGGAAACATGGGGTGTTACATTTACCCCTACATTAAATAATTTTATCCTCAAAATTTTTAAAATTTGGCTTGGGAATATAATGGAAAGTCCTATATCGGAAAAATATTCAATAAAACTATCACCTTAAAAGAAAGAAAGAGAAGCATAAAGGTCACCCAAGATAACACAAACTAGGATTACATGTAGAAAAACACGTATATGGAAGACAAACTATGTGACCAGTTCTGATGGAGAGGGATAGAAAACATGATCAGGATAATGTTAACAACAAGAAAGCCACAAACTTGTGTTGGGACAAATGGTCATTAGTTTCCCAGTTGGAAAAGAATACAGCAAAAAAATTAAGTTACATTACATAAATATGAGGAATTAATTTATGAGATTGACTAAGAAAATAACGAGATATACTTACTTTTTATGTAGAGTTTCATTCTTTAATAAATTTCCACCACTAACTCATTTTTTTTAAATGATGAGTATTCAAGAAGACTTGGTCACACTGGAAGAGCTAAAATAAACTTCTATAGAATCACATGATCCAGGATGGATAAACTATATATCTATCTTCTCATTATAGATTAATCAAAACCAAAACGGTTAGTACCAGATCTGATGATCCCCCAAAAGGATATTTTTTTACAGAAAGAAACACTAATCTTAAATTCTAAAATTAATCCAACATTACCCCAAAGTTAAATAAATAACATTTAATAAACAATTTTCCTTAAAATACTTCAATACAATCCAAACTAATATTGAAACCCAAAACATAGAAGAATTAGGTTATGTAGAATTCCATATTAAATTGTATCTCCAAATGACATCAACTACTCTTAAAGTCACATACATAAAAGTAATTAACCTAATCCCATATTCTCTATTATAGGTTAATCATTTCCATAAATAACCCAAATCACTATAAATCCGCAAACAAAAACGTAGATAAAAATCCACCATTACTCCTAAAATGACACCCCATAGTATTCTATTTTACTTTGGAATATAGTGTTCCCAATAAAGCGAACATCTTCCAGAATAACATTTATCACTTAATCACCAAATCATTTTCCTATACTAAGGGAATGCATTTTCAATGACATAAGAACCAAAATCAACTTATTATTGATCAATAAAATAATTTAACTAAAAATAATTAGTCACACTAACCAGGGTCTTCACGTAATCCAGTGGTCGGTGATAAATCCCAATCACACTTTGGTTGTGGGATCGATTCCCACAGCTTTGACCAACGTGATGGGTTGTCACACAGTCTGTGTGTTGTCATTTTTAAAATTCTATATTTTATAACATTACAAAAATTCGATAAAGTTCTCAAAATAACCATAACATAATTTCAACCAGAAATGTTATCTCATACCTTGCATTTTCATCCAAAAATATAATAATGTGTAATTTCCTCAAACACAATGATCATATAAAACCAAATTGTTATTTATAACTATATCCACAAGGGAAAATAGAAGACTTCCTCAAATATCATTCTCACATGGAAAACTATGGGCTTAAAAATACTAGAGAAAATTATTTCAAAGTAATCCCATCAACAAGGAGCACTAATACTTTTAAACATTTCTCTAATAATTTATTTCTACATAGCTTCTTCTTTGACCAAGAAAAAATCCTATAGAATTGGACATTCACTCGGGTAATGGACAGGTCCTCTACATTTACGGAAAATGACTTTAAAAGGATTCTTGAGACCATTTTTATTTTTTTCCATATTACTCTTCATTTTTCCTCGAAAATTCATTACTTTATGTCATTCTTTCCCCCACGTAAAGCATTTCTTTGTTTCATTGAGACACTTTCCTGGGTGTATCCTTCCACATTTCTTACATGATGGAAATTTAGGGTTTTTTTCTCCATGTTCTCTACTGTTGGAGCTCTTATCATTCATCACATTTCTCTTCTTTGTTGAGTTCACGAGTTGGTTAATATATATGTTGTTGATCATATTTTTAGAGAACTGATTTGGGATGAACACAATATTTTTTACGCCTATCAACATTCCATTTTTTGCTTATTTCCACCACCGTTCCCACATTGTACATCATTCTCAAAGTTCCTATGAATTCCTTGGACTCCAGCCATTGACTAAAACCAAAAAGCACTATGTGAGTAACAGTGGTCATAAAATAATTTAGAGAATATCATGACCCCATATTCTCAATCTGAAACACCTTTTGATTAACCATGGTCATTTATTCTCATATTATATTAAAATACTTCTATTTTTTTGTAAATAAAATGTAAATTATCCTAAGAAAATCCCCCAGGAGTGTCGTAACCAAGAACGCATCAAGGCCCATTTTCGTGCACCAGTTCCCATTCGAGTCTAGAACAAAGCGGTGTTTTCGGGTTTCACCTCTAGGTACATCTGTTCCAGAGCCACCTCTACCTGCCTGTATCCAGAAAAGGATGGATTGCTTGGAAAACTCAAAAAATATATACAATACACAAATTCTAGTATGTTTTTCTATACTAATCGTCAAAGTCTAACTTAGTTCTCTTTTCTCTAATCAATTTTTATCTAAATCTAGTTTCCATGGTTTTTACTAAACTTCCTCTAATACCAACTATAACGCACCGACCCTAGTTTCCCAGAGTCGGTGCATTATTACATAACATTGGCATGATCACAAAAGATAAAGTCTTGAAAGACCGATTAGTTTAGTAGTCTTGGAAACACTAGATGTATTCATAAGTCTTAGATTACATCAAAAAGTAAAAAAACACAACAACATCATGTCTTCATATCCCTTCATACTATCCCTACAGGTCATTCATAAATTACTTCTTCACATCCCAGGAAAAATAAAACATTGAACGGGGTGAGCTAAAATGATCAGTAAGGATAACAATATAGTGGAAACATTCATAGATAATAATAAACATTTAAGGCAATGTATATCTACAACAAAAGCCTTTTAAACTTGAACTTCAGAATAATATATGAAAGATAAAATGAAATAATTCCATTTACATATTCACATGGATATTCTACTAAATGAATAACCACATGCGATATCAATAACCACTTTCATAAGGATGGAATGCATATTTCCAGACTATCATAACCGCAAAGTCAAGGCCTTGTGCCAAGACTACAAATAAGATTTTGTCAAGGCCTTGTACCAAGACACTAGTTTATCAAATGAGACCTACCGATGCATCAAGAAGCTATAGCGGGCTCCACCCATCACTTACTAAGTCCAACTCTTTCCTTTTTATAAAATTTTGAAACATAACATAAACATTCGTACTAAAACTAACAAACGAAATGTCAATAATTTAACCACAAACAATGAATGGTATAAAAATAACACATCCAAATTCAAACATAACACATTCAATACAATATGGAAGATTGTATTGTTATAGATTAACCTTGATCGAGAAAAATGAAGGATACTGACATAGATGAAAATAATCATCAAACCTATTTGATAGAAATATCCCCTTTTTCATGAAAACATTTAAAAGTCACACTATTTTTCAAGAAGACATTTAAAAATAGATTTTTAAATCAAAGTGTCCCATACCACTTTGAAGCTTTCAAAATTAGTTTTAAATTTAAAACATTAAGGTCCATATAAATAAATATTTAAAACAATTTTTAAAATACGGACGTTAATGAGAAATATTTAAAATAATAAATCATTAAAACATTTAAAATGATATTTTAGTTATAGTTCATAACCAAAAGAGAGAGACATGAATACAAATAATTGAGGTAATAAAAACATTACAATGTCATGAGAATAAAGCGATTCATGATATACTCTGTCAAATCATATTATATACACCATATAAAAGTGATTTGGTTTATAACAACAAATAAGTCTCAATGGATTGTAAATTGAGATGAAATCTCTTATAAATACCAGATACATAGGTTAAGGATAAATGAACGAAATAATTATGTGTGGAAAATATAAATACACTCAATATTATTGGATATTCAGTGTTATTCAATCAGAGGACATTCACACATGTTCTTGTAAAAACAACACCAATGAATTGGTTGCTTAACTCAACAAATGGAGAATAAGTTAAAATTACTCTTATCAAGTTCATATCGATGACATTAGAATTTATCAAAGGAGTGATTATGTGTATCAAAAGCACATCCACAGAAATGGGAGTGGAAATTATGACCGAAGCAAATGAATAGTGATTCCACCCAAAATCTTGGTGTAAAATAATCAATGAAGTATGCGTAAAGCCGAATTAGTGGAAATTTCAATTTCAATTTCCCTTATCAATTTTGCAACTTATGAAACATAAATCCATGAAAGAAGGATAATAAAATTATGATGTAAATATACATAAATTAATTTATATTAAACAATGAATACAATCAAGGAAAGTACACACACCACATGCGATAAATTAGTGGTGAACAATGGAAATGTCACGAAATTAAAAGTGAGATAAGAAACCCCTTACTTTGTAGTTCTTCCCTAGTAGAGGGTAGGTTATCCTCCTGTATAATGTTTAAATACTTTTTATTTAACTATACATGGATCATATATAATAATATGATACTGTATATGATCTTTTAACATTGCTTTGTTAATAATATCTTAGTATTATCATCGTTTCATGTGTTAACTTACTCATTTTAGTTTATATGTTCTGTTACATAAGTCATGTTTTTTATGGGTAGGTTGTATCTTATTCATATACAGAATGATATGAAGTCCATAAACATTATTTTTAATCATCAAATGAGAATTATACTTGAATAGATATGATGGGTAATGAATCTCATCGTGTTCGTGGAGACGGTAGTCCGTACGTACGCACGAGCAACAATATCATTTTTTGATATTAAAATAATATATAATTGGATGGTATATCATATATAAAAAATAATTATCATGTTATATTTATTATATACATTATTTACAAATCATTATTATACCCATCAAAATAATAATGTATTGAATGACAATTACACCACGACATGGAGACGGTAGGCCTTACGCACGCACGTATGGTGACATGTCATTCAAAGGATGGATATAATACTAAATATGGATGTACCATATTCATAATAAAATCACATTATATATAAGATACTAGAGTTATTATTTTATAATGGAACAATAAAGAAACAAGAAGCTGAAGAAGAAAGGAACATGAAAAAGGGTGGTGAAAACATTACCTCTTCTTCGGGTTCTTCCTTTTGATTTGATCAAAATGGATCCTTAGGTTGTCTTTATGACTAAAATAAGGAATCTAGGATTAAGGGAGGATATATGATAGGGTATTTGGGCCGAGTTTGGCCGAACCAAAAGGCTTTGAAATTATGGATAATTGGATATAAGTGGTGTCTTTTTATAAGGGGGAGGAAGGGCTCTTTAGGAAAAACATAAAGTATTAATTTATAATAAATTTATATTCGGTTTATAATGGCTAAAAGGGGGTTATTAAAATTATAATGTGAGGATGGGTCGAAATCCTTGTATACAATAGATTTCAGAAATGTTTGGGTCACTATATTAACCTTATCATTTATATTTAACTCTTAGTTAAATAGTTTGACATTTACCATGTCACTTAGTATTTTTACATTACATGGTTAATAACCAAATTATAAACATCCAACAGACCCCCAAGTAATCCATTAATGATAAAAATATCAGTATATAAGTCTTTTTTTCCTATCCTTATACTTTTAGGAATATAATATCAATTAATAATTTAATATTTATTTTAAAAACTAATTTCTGTCAATTTTGACTATATTTAATAATTCATTTATGTTAAAGTGTTAAAAACTTTATTAATTCGAAAAAAATTCATATAAGTAATCCTAACATGTCATATTAACTATTAAAATTCGTGTATGGAATCAAAACATTCAAATTATATTTATTTTAATATTTATAATAATAATTATTTGATTCTTTCATTAATAAGGAAAATACTCCATCATTATTGTGTCATAAATAAATTCAATTATTCAAGGTCTAAAAATTATAATAAACTACCATTATGTAGGAAATATTTTTAGTTTTCTAATGAATATTTATAGTTGAAAATATAACATATATAACCCTATGTAAAATTTGTTTTTCTAAATGATATATGCTTAGGTCATTTTTGTATTTACTTTAACATAATTAATATAAAGAGTCATTATCACTTAAAAGTGAATCCATGGGGTCCCAAAATCAACTCATTGAATTCCATTGTAATCAATGTATCAACAAATAAGGTTAGGACACGTTTTAGGGTAATTTATTAATATTTTTATAATATTTTTTCCCTTATTTACCAGATTTACCCTTTAACCATGGTAAATAAAATATATACCGAAGTAATTATTAAAAATGTCTAAAAATAAGAGTTACCTATTTACAAAATTTGGACCTCTGGATTCAAAATATTGAATACATTTTTCTAAATTCAATACCCAGAAGTGGAATAAATTAATTTAAAATTAATTCCCACTCTCAAAACAAAAATTGTGTTTTTATGAAATAATAACTATCAAAAGATTGACATTTGTTTATGTCCGGTTTAAATGCGAAATTACGTCCAATGACAAACATTTTATTAAATGTTAAAAATATATTCTAAATATACTTTAAAAACACTCAAATTCATAGTTTATCACTATAAATTAATTTGATTAAAAAATTTGTTTTTAATTAAAATTTAGTGATTTTCAGTATTCATCAAAAATTGCATGTTTTCAGAAAAATACCAAAAATTCACCCTAAGTTAATTTATATATTATTAATCACAAAATGAAGTCCATTTTGAAAGATAAAATGCATAAAATATCAAAAAGTTGGTATTATTATTCATAACGCCAAGTTTGATGGGTTGTGGTGTGTGTTTGAACTCGAAGTTTCGTACAACACACGCTACTGTATTATTAAAAGGGAAGTTTACTGTGGAATCTTGGGGTGTTACACAAATTATGAAGTGTTTTAATAACAAACTACACCACAACATGGAGTCGGAAATCTGTACGTACGCACATATGGTGACTTTTTCATTTATATGATGGATTGAATAATGAATACGGTTGTACCATTATTATAATAACATCACAGTATATATAATATACTAGAGTTATTATTTTAGAATTTAAACAATAAAGAAAGAGGAAGTTGAAGAAGAAAAGAACTTGAAAGAGGTGATGAAATATTTACCTCTTCTTCGGGTTCTTCCTTTTGATTTGACCGAAAGGGCTACATAGGTGTTCTTTATGACTAAAGGAATGCCTCAAGGATTAAGGGAGGAAAGTTTATTAGATATTTTTGATGTTTTGGCCATTAAAAATGGCTTTGATTTTTTAAATTTGAGATAAGGGAAAGTTCCCTTTTATAAGAGAGGCGAGGGACACTTTAGGAAAAGCTCAAATAAAGATTTTATACTAAAATCTTATTCAGTTAATAATGGATCCAAAATAATTAATTTCGATGATAAGGTGGGGATGGGTCGAAAACCAGTCAACCAATATGTTTTAGTCAGGTTGGGTAAGTATATTAACCTTATCATTTAGATTTAACTCTTAGTTAAATAGTTTGACATTTACCATGTCTCTTTGTATTTTTATATTATATGGTTAATAAACATACTATAAACATCCATGAGTACATTAAGTGGTTCATTAATGAAATATATAATATTATTTAATACCTTTGGCGGAACCTTATATTTTTTGGAATATAATATCAACCAATAATATAGTATTTGTTTTAAAAACTCAATTATGTCAATTTTGACATTATTTAATTAAGGATTTTTTTGTTAAAGTCACAAAAACGTTATTACATTGAAAAAAAATAATATTTTAAATCCTAACATGTCTTATTATTCTATAATATTAGTGTAATTCATAAAAAGTCTCAAATTTCATTTATATAGATATTTATAATATCAATTATTTTAATTATTTGTTATTAACGTAATTAATGTGTCATCATTATGTCATAAATAAATTAAATTTATAATGTTTATAAATAATAAATCAAATATCATTATTTACTAAATCTTTTTAGCTTTCTAATGAATATTTATAGTCAAATTTATATTCTGTATAACCCTATATTAAAAAAAGTTTTCATATTAAACATTGAATTTTACTCTTTTATATCTTCTTTAAATAAAATAATAATAAATGTCCTCATCCAATTCGATTGAACCCAAGAAGATAATACTTTATTCCTATGGGTTTTTTGGTCAAATTATACTTATCCAATAAAATTAGGATAGGTGTTAGGGTAATTATGATATCATTTTTACCCTTAATTACTCAATTTACTTTTAACCATGGTAAATAAAATTAAAAAGATACAATTCAGGAGAAATTATTTTCATCTTATTCAACCACATTTTACATACTGATATTAACTATGTCTCTCAGATATTTGTAATTTAAATCAGAAAAGAGGTAAAATTATGTTTTATACAAAATTGCAAATGCTCCCAGTATGTGGGTAAAAGAGGGTAAATACTTTGATAAAATATTCTATATCTAAACATATTACAAAATGAAGCCAATGAATTAAGTTGAAAATAAATATTTATTATGTTTATATTTGAACCTAAAAATTTAAAATAAAATAACTAATTATTTAAATAAAAAGTAGTTTTTAAACAATAATGTAGTGTTTTTTTCACTATTTATCAAAAATTGAGAGTTTTCATAAATATACCAAAAATTCACCCTAAGATAATTTCGATACAAAAAATCCAAAAATGAGGTCCATTTTGAAAGATAAAATTTATAAAATTTCAAAAAGTGGGTATTACTGTTCATAATAGCTAGTGTGATTGGTCGTAGTGTGTTAGAATCTCGAAGTTGCGAATAGTGCAAACTATTTCATTATTCAAAAGGAAATGTACCGTGGATGAATGGGGTGTTAAAATATGTGCTAAATGGAAATACTTACTAGAAATAGTTTCCATCCTCAATTCTAGTACCTATATTCTTTTGGCATGAAGACCCGCATGAAAAATTACTAATTTCACAAACTGAACTAAGTAGTCCAGTTTGGGAATGTTTTTATTTGATAAACCCATTAAGGGGTTTTTAACCCATTAATAAAATAACTTGACCATGATATGTCTCCTTTCTCTGTATATGGCTTGGTTTTTATCCCCATGGGGGAATTATTATTCTAAGAGGGATGGTTATTTAAATATCCAGAAACCCCATATATGGGTTCTGTATATATGTATTCTATCACTATATTAAGTTGATCCCGATTTATAAATAATGACATTTTATCTTCATTTAGAGCTATAAATCTCTAAGGTATTTGTTCATTAAAATTAAAATTACATCCTAAAGGTTTTTTTTCTTTATAGCTTGGAATTGAAATTTTCATTAACAAAGCCTGGAAAATATAATAATCATGGTTACACAGGATGGATAAAAAATTTATTTGATATATTTGAAAATTTATGATAGTATTTTAGTAAAAAATAATTTTATGATTGTAATATTGATATAACTTTCTCAGGTAACCTTTTATTGTTAGATAATAATTTTCCAAGTTTAATTGTCACTCATAACTATTACATGATGTTTTTTAAAGTATGACCCTTCAAATTCATAAAAATAAATGTGTATTGATCAAAATTGATTATCCCAGACCATTATATAGTGTTCTTAATTTTTACATTCATGTAGATGTAGTTTAAATGTTATCTTATGAGATTCCTTCAAGAATAGCATGAGAGTTTCTAGTAGAACTCAATTAGATTTATTTTTTCTTTTACTTGAATTTAATTGATAGGACATTGTTTCTGGTGACCTTATTTTCCTGATGTAGATATATGATAAAAATATTATTGTTTATTTAAGGGGATATCAGAGTTCATGTAGATCCCTTTGAGGTAAATTATCATAGGTAAGTTAAGCCTTTAATTTCATCATGTGAGGTGATGTTGGAGTGTCATTTTTCCCAAGTAGGAGTCTTACTGATCATATGACACATTCTATAGAGATGGGTGGTTTTTTGGTAATTTGAGAATTCTTAAGTGCTGAACATAATTTAATGCTCCATTTCATTTGGTTGGGCATGGTCGGTTCATGTTTAACCTCTTAATAGGTTATGTGACCCTTCGTTTCTTCAGTGGTGGATGACTCGGGAGGTCTGCAGCTAGAATAATAGTCATATGTGATGATAAAACTATGGGAAAAATCTTTTGTATGGTATCTCAAATACTTTTCACATTTTATTAAAAGTTTTATGAATAGTATCAAATGATGTTCCATTCTAATGTTAAAATCTAAGGGTATAATGTATTTATATATGTGGTATCCATCTTGTTCTTTTAGTGGTGTGTAGAACCACCAGAGTTCAGTGGATAAATAATTTAATCGTAGAGCAATTATACATTTGCCAAAATTCAACACCTTATTAGAGTGACAATGGTGTATAAGGATATCAAACATACCCCAATTCATGGGAAGATGATGTTCTAAATGGATGGACTATTGTTACAATACACATAAACATGGTTTGGAGTTTATGAATAATTCATATGATGTTTGTGAGAATGACACTTTTGAGTGAAACATGATTTCCTATAGTAAATTTGATATAGTGTGTTTTAATGTGACTAGTATACTAAATTTTCATTAGCACATGGTAATGGATTTTTCTTCATATCTGTATCCTGTGCTCAATGGTGGATGGATTGTGTCATTTAAGATGGGTTCCCAATATATTTAAATGATTACTAGGACCACCTTATAATGGGGAATCAGGTCAATAATGTATTAGTGTGTCAATCCATATGGATGGAGAAAAATTGTAAATTTCCATTTGAGAGTGTTTACATTATTTATGAAATATGATGAGGCTAATAGTTCATGGTTTCTTGTCCTTGAGACGATGCTCACTATAAGACTTGTTTATGGGTTCAGATAAAGTATGGAAGCAAGACATAGACATATGATGCATGAGCGACCAAATGAATGTAATGATTTTGTGGAATTATAGTTCATACAAAACAAATGATGATAAAACGTATTGAATAGAGCAAATACATTTGTAATACTATGAGTCATGTTTAGAATTAGGTGGTGGATTTTTAAACATTCATTAAATGTATTTGAAAAAAATGAATTATTTTTAGGTATTTAAAACTCATTGATTAGCTCAATGGATCTATTTTGAAATTATGTTGAATCATATTGGTTTTACTATTATTTTTTTTGGTAGTTTCATAAGATTGGATGGAATCCAAGATGAGAACTTCTTCCAAGATATAAAAGGAGTGTCTCGGGTCTTCATGGTAATTTATTGTATTAAATAAGTATCCTATTATTTTATTATTGATCATGTCCCCAATGTTGACATATTATTGGGTCTAATTAGAGAGTGAGTATTATACATTCACCTAAATAAATAGATTTAGAACCTTTTTGACTCAATAATAGATTCTATTAGAGTCGCACTCTTGGATAGTGGATTATCATAGAAACGAGATATCTTGAGTTATATTGGGATTTCAATATAGGATGGCCTTTAATAGATTCATGGAAAACAACTAATTTTTTAACTCGATTACATAGAAAAATATAACTTGTGGGCTCAATCAGTGTTCTTGATTCATTAATGTGTTCGCTATGAACATATATCTCTTTGGTAATGTCCTAACAATTGTCTTACATGGATGATCTCCTTGGACTCCAATATTTTACTCCATGGTTACCTAGAACTAAGGTTAATATCGGATGATATGTTTTATATAGAATGATCAAAGGGTGATAGATCGAGTATGCACATATTGATGTGCTATAGAATGATGACATAATTGGTCACTTCAATAGGTGACTTCACATAGTGATTATTATAGGCATCAATGAATGTTGTAAAAGTAATATCTAGGAATCATATTTTAAAGTAATTACAATTAGCTTTTCAGATGTGTTTTATATTAAATATATTGGTTTCTATGAATACTGAACTAATAGTATCCCGACATCAATTACCTCTTTTTTTGCATGCAGTCAAATAGATACCACATTAAGGGCATCCTTAAGATCTGATCAGTGTAGTGAAATTTTTTTTAAGAATTTTTATAGCTCGACTAGGATCAATGTGGTCAATTGGGAATAAAAAAATAAATATTTTTAAAAAACCATACCTATAAGCATCATTATAACACTCAGGGCATTCTTAGATAAGCAATTATGATGTTGGGAGAACCATAACTCAAAATGGATGGTTTACATTTAGAATTAATGGTGTGGAGATCCATACGATGGATGAAAAAGGGAAATTATGTGATCATGTATCTTGTTAGACAGATTATGGTTTGCACAATCTCGATATATTAGTTTTTAATATGATGATTAGCTTTTGTTTTAATAGCTCATGTACAGTACATATTCAAGATAATCATACAGGTGTGTATGGAATTAAAAACATAGTGTGGCCATTTTAGTATGAATTCCACATCCAACGTAGGGTGTGTGAATTTTCATAGCTCCCCAAGTATTTTATGGGATTAAAATATATATGGTGAGAATATTATAATGTCTCATTATTTTTATCTATGTTAATTTTCCAAAAAAAATATTAAAATTTTATTTGGCTGGCAGTACAAATGTTAATATGAGATTCAGAATGGAATTATGAGAATTAGGAAAATTAAAAGACATTTTTATATATAGTTTTTGAGGCCCATGAGTTATCTTGTGTTATTATATGGGTTTTAAGAGAATTGGGTGATGAAAACTCAATTTCTTGAGAAATAGAAAGAGGAACACATTTGGCGCATGTTTAGTACTATCTATGCATCCAAAACTATGAGAAATTTTTTCTATAATGAAATGGGTTTGTTGAATCATTTTCTGGTTAAGTTGTTATTATGTAGCCTTTTTAGGGAAAGATAATTTTTTCAAATGTCTTGATAAACCATGCTCCCAAAGCTGCACAATCATATGGGTTTGTCTGCTGAAAATATACATATAGAAACACATTGTATGTAAACGGTTTGGAAATCCACATTCCTAGCCCACACCCTTAGTTAAATGAATGTATTTTTTACCAAATTGTTAAAAAATCCATTTCGAAAAACCATTCATTTCATTAAATTTGTTCATTTTACCAATTTTAACATCTCATCCTGAAGGTTTTGACCTCCAAAATTCTTCATCTTTTTCAACACATAGAATCCACACTCAATTTCATCCTTGAGATCTCATCCATGTACGGTGGGATCTTCTTTCCTTAGTGTCAATTTTTTTTCCACAATCTTTATTGGGTATCCCTCAAAATGATCTTAATTCTCCACACTTCTTCTTCTTTCCCACTCTATATTGAATGTATAATAAATACATGATATTTTCTCATATTATTAGTGTGTTTTTATAATCTTCAGATTTCTATCAAATCATCTCAAATGAAAGATCAAAATTGGATGAATGGAAAATGATAATATTGGGGTGGGTGGTCTATCGAAATTTCCCTTCCAATTCAGTTGATTCATAAAATGTGTCATTATTCAATCCACAGAGTTTAACATGCTGTATCCATAAATTTTGAATTAATCATGTAGAGCTTAATTACATATTAAGGGAAAAATTATTTCATAAATTGAATCATTTGAGGGGTCTCACCCCTACCTAAAAAATCCTCATATGGTGTGTTTCTTATATTCATTAATTTTCATGCCCTCTCTATGAAATTAGAAAACACTGGGTGTCTGAATCTAAACACATGTAATTATAATGATTGTTGGGTTATTTAATCATCCTTTTTTATATTGATATACTTCCCATGAGGATAATGAATTTTTATTATGTAAATAAATTGGTTTGAAATTAATTCACCTTTTTTGAATAGGACCACATATGGGTTCATTAACATCATAATTATATGTGGTAGTTAAGTTGATGTGTTTAAAATAATAATTTACATGGGATTGGTCATGTTATTATTAATGGATAATGAATAAAATGACCATAGTAATATAATTGGATTTTGATATGGAATGTGTAAGGGAATGGAAAATTATTTATTTGATTTATGAATTATGAAAGTCGATTATGGCGTCCTCATTCGATTATGATACTCAGTCATGGTTTCCAATAAGTTATGATATTTGGAAATGAGGTCCCAATTCGATTATGATACTCGGGTATGAGATTCCTTATGTTATGATACTCACACATGGTGTCCCTATACAATTGATCTATCATTTTATGATACCTTAGACTGGAATCCCTATAAATGGAATTTCTTTTATTATGATACTCGGGCATGGAGCCCTATGGAACAACATCTCTTATATTATGAAACATGATCATGAAATTCTGGGGGATTTTGTACCATATATTGTTATTCGAAGGAGTTGCATACCTATGTATTGTGTCCCTTATTTTTATTTATCCATGATCATTGGTCATGACATCTTTAATCAATCAATGAGACTTTTGTGACTATGCACGGATTCCTATGTTATTCCTTGAGTCCGGGAAAGTCAGAGTATCTACATATATGTCTATATATGTCAGTACCCATGTAGTCCATTTATATATACACACATATATATAGTTATAAGTATATTATTGAATATATATATGTGTGTGTGTGTGTGAACATGTTTTGAGGAATCCTCTCTTATGATAAAGTAGGTATGGTCGGTTGGGCGTCCATTAAGGATCTCGAGTTCTACTAATTTAAATTTCTTTACTCACTACGTTATAATTACAGATGAACATTGCTTTATTATATATTCATCGATTAGATAGCACTAAAATCAATTTTTTGTTATATTGAGTATATCTTTCACTATTTTGGGTCTCTAATACACTAGGGTGCATGAACATTCTTCATGGTTAATAGTTCAATATTATGAATTATACATTAGTTGTTGCTCGTGTACATGGGGGAATATTAGAACATGACTTAGCCAAAGATCAGGTTTCTAATGGATAAATACATTAACGATATTTTATTTTATTTTATGTATTTCTTATATTTTATATGATATATCTCTAGTTGTTTTTATTATCACTAGTCAATGACATGATTGGTTGTATTATATAGATTTTCTATATTCATTGATTTATTTTGCAGTTTCATTCATTAGTGCTTCTTATATGGTTTTAATATTATTATTTACCATTATAACACTCTAATCATGAGGGAATTTTATTCCCACCATACCTTCATTTGGTTATAACTTCTAGTATATATTCATTGTTATAAGAGGTGGCACGCTTGAGGCAATGTGATCTGTTGACTAAGCATATCAGATTGGTGGATTCATGCCCCACACATTACAATGAATTCTTACAACACATTATTTTACTTATTATACAATGTGGTTATTTAGTAATTATACCATCCTCATTATTTCTCTAGATTAATTATTATTAATTAAAATATAATTTCATGGAAGTGGTTTATTTTTCATGACTTTATCATTTTATGAGAGGGATGTTATATTTTAATGTATAAAAATGGAAAATAATTATCCCACCAATGTAAACATTATTTGTTGTTTTCTAAAATTATAAAATATCATGTTTTATGTAATGAAAATCCATCCTTATCTCTCTCTGGGTAATTTTCCTTTTAAATTTATTTTAAAACAAAACTGTATTTTGAAATCAGACTATTTTTTTCAGCTTGGTGTAAAAGAATATTTAGTGGTTTCATTCAGGACATATTCATTGAATAATTTGTATAATTTTCCTCATTATAGATCATTTTTTACCCCAAAATAACTTCTAGGATGATTTGAACCACATTAGAGTTGATGGGTGATCCCATTATAGATAATAAGTGGGAGTTCCCAAATACCGCTCTAATGCATTGTGTAATGATTATGTTATTTGGAGAATTATATTAGATATTGATTTTTTAGTTATTCTCATTGTAATGGAATTTCTTGTTAATTAATATGATTATGTCCCTTTTTATGAAATAATTTTCTTTATTCATTCAATATGTCATCAATGTTTCCATCAATTATTGTTTATATCCCATTGAACAATATTATTTATTGTTTTTACACTTATCTTCTAGTAATGATTTATGAAATGCCTAAGGAATTATGATTATGGTATTGGTTGGTGTGAATTATCTTATGTTATTCCCATGAAATTTTATTACAATATCACACCTTTATTCTCATATTACTCTCACAGATGAAATTCAATTGTTAATTCTTATGTTTGCCCATACTGTTTATTTGAGTTCACCATTCATGTGTCACCTTTTCCCCAGGATATTAATAATTATAGAAAATAATTTTCATATAGGATGGTTTCCTAAAAAGATAATTATAATGGGTATATTGAATACTTAATAAATAATATTAATTTATGTGTATTGCAGGAGAAATAATATTTTGATGTCATTTATGTTGTATTAATTTTCGATAATTATATAATACTCTAAAACTAAAAGAATATTATGTGTGAATGTCCTCCAATATTTTAAGGTTTTGATGAAAACAATTGTGTCACATTTATTGATATAAATTAGAGAAATGAAATTATTATATTCATAGAACTATCTCATGGAGTGTGTGTTCCTGGTTGTTACATCATGTCTATAGCCAATTTTATAAACATAGATAACCACATTGTGTCCATAATTAGTATTATTATCTTATAAGATTAAAAAAATTAACTAATGCAGTAGGGGGATATATATCACCCTATATATTACCTAATATTTCTTATCAAAATGATTTTTTCTTGTAAAAATTCTAACATATATTTTATAATGAGTAACTGTGGGAATGAAAATGGGATTTTTACGATTATCTAACGATACCACAAAAATTGACTTCAAGAGTTACATCAATTGACACCCAAAATTAAATTACCCAAAAAATATTATCAATATAATATTAGAGGTTTATTAATGAAACAATAGTTAATTTTATATGGATATATTGGATATGCTGTCCAAAATAAAAGAGGATCCTGAAAAAGAAAATTCATAAAATATTTTAACACTATTGTAAACATATGTACTGATGGGTGACATTCAAAAGATTAATTTGAATCAATAAATATAAATGTTTAGGAAAAACTACTTATAATGGAATCATGATTATGGGGCCCTAAAAACCCCATATTTTATTTTCAATGGAAAAGTGGAGTAGATGTTAAAGCATATGAACCTAAATGGAATAAACTTTAATATATTATATACATAGGAAAAAATCAACATCACAAAAATAAGAAACAAATCATATTTTAAAAAAAATAAAATAAATATATGTTAAAAATAAAAAAAAATATATTTTATATTCAAAATATGAAAGGAAGTCATTGGAGGGATGGTAGAATATTGATATGTAAGTGACTGTTCCAACTAAAGAGGATAAAATGTATTCCTAAACATGTTATACATTTATAAGAAAGTAATTTACCATAGAAAACACTATAAATTAAATTTTCATAAAAGTAAATATAAGGTTGTATAAAGTAATATATTATAGTTTATGTAACCAATATATAAAAAATATGTTCATAAAGAAATGTTATATCTCAAATAAGAAATATTTTAGTTTTAAAATTCCCTTACGAAATTATTTTCATTTAAATAGAATGACATATAAATATATAGAATGAAATATATAATTTTATTTAATTATAAAAAATTATAGAAAATTATTCCAAATCGAATATATACATCAGTCTATTTAAAATAAGTAGTGAATATCCCAAATGTATTAATTAATATAAATATTGATGAGAAATTTCTTCTAACATTAGTAATACTTGAATCAAAATCCATTTCAATAAAGATTATTATATAGTTATTTAAATACCTTAAACATCATAAAATTATATTTAAAAATTCATTAATTGGGTAGTAACAAAACAATATGATGGAAATGATGTTTCACTATAAAAATGGTTTCTCAAAAAATTGAAATTGAAAAATGAACAACATAAATTTAACACCAATCATCTATCGAAGCTATTTAACATAGGATATAATAAACATATACAATATAGTATTATATTTCATATCCTTATTGACAAATATAACCTTACATACTCTTCAATTAAGATTATTTATTATCAATTTATTAGTTAGTTATAGATTATTTCCATTATTCGTTCTTAGTGATTATGGTTGTTTCATGAATGATTTAAAATGTTGATGTTGATCACCATTATTTAACACCAAGTTCGTCATTAGTGTATTATCTATGTCAAGATTATATTTATTTTATTATTTTTTATATTCTTATATTTTTCTTCAATGAGTGTTTTGTCACGATTCATGAAGATGGAAATAGTGACAAGTTTCTTTTGTTAAATTTTATTAAAATGAAAATGTATATGAATAATGATTTAAGGAAAATATTATTTAATTTCCATATCAATTATCATATCATAAACATAATATTTTATCAATTGGTACATTTTAGGATTATTTTTTCCAATATTTATTAAAAGTCTAATTTTCCAGTGATTAGTGAAGAAAATGAATTTTGTATAAAACAGTCCTTTCCGTTATAATATTTACGAGGTTACAATTGTTTAAAATTAATTTAAAAATTCTATGGTCATTTATTATTATATATAATTAAATTTATTTCATTGGAATTTATATTATGCATTATTTTTCTATAAATAATATATTATTCAAAAAATAATCTTTTCATGGAAACAATTGTTTCGACAGATTTTTTTAGTCTATCATAAAATAAATATTTTTCTCTAATTATGATTTAATTTGATAAAATGGATTAAATATTTGGAATAATCATATAATAATTTGGTATGTATTTCTACTATATTTTACATCAAAATTTATAGTAACCATGGTAAAATCAATCCCCACAGTAAAGGGTACGTTTTTTAAACTAGGGTTAAAACTAATATCAATGGATTTTTATTCTAAATAACACTTGATTTTATTTATTTATGTTATTGGAGTTTTAAACACCTAAAAATCCAATAAAATATGAATTTTTTGTGCCATTTTTCTTTGTAAAATACATTTATATTAGTTTATATACTGAATAATTCCAAAATATCACTTTTTTTGTTCAAATTTGTCTAAATATTTTTCTTAAGGATAAAAAAAATAAAATGTTTCCAAAAGTTTATTTATAATAGAAATTAATATAAATTTTATTAGTTAAATTTATGTTTATTTTTATGTGATTATATAAATACATTACATTCTATGGTAATATTTCTATAATGACTGGGAATACTGTAGAAAATATAACGTACATTATCATAAAAAATGAAGTATTATTTTTTTCAGATAATTACTCAGTATATAATAAATTTTTATATACATGTAATTAATATTTTATGTGTTTATATTTTATATTCTAATTAAATTATGGTCATTAAATTTTTAAATTTTATATTATGTCAATAGTTTTGGAATTGACAATAATGATATTTTGTATTAAATAATTTCTTATTAAATATTTTAAAATTCATAAACGTTGAATATTTTTTCGATTTAATTTGATATGATGTAGAATATAAACCATTATGAACTTATGTGTAAAATTCCATTTTAATATAACATTTCTGAATATAAATGAGTAAAAAACATGAATATCACAGATATTTTCGAAATGCTTTACATGGGGTTAAAACTAAGAGATAATGGCTATAACATCACCTAAATATATCTAAATTTCATTGGATGACAACATTTTAAAAAATTAGCATCTTATGTTTGGAGTATTTGAATATATTCCACATGAACTTGTATGTTATTTTATATTAATCTAATACATTTTTTAGTTCAAAAGGTGCCCATTTCATATCTTATATAAGGATTCAACCTCTATTCTTCTCCTAATTCTTATAATGATACTTCTCTGGACCTATTCCTTTTATAAACTCACATTTACTCCCTTATATACATACTATTGGTTTTTTTTCATAAAACACAATCCCTAAGTTCCTTAAAGAGATATCTACATGATTTTATTCATAGAAGAGGTAATCATCATAACCGATTTTTTTTCATTTTTAATTTTTCATCAACCTTCTTCGATTATAGCATAAAATTAAAACATCAAAACATAATTTTAGCCAATATATTTTGATATTATTTTATTAATGGAATAACCTTATTAATCATTTTTCCATCAAATGTGAAACCAAACCATCAGCTATGTGTATGTGATGGCTATTGCTTCACAAACCAGTGTATTTAATTTATCATCATATCCTTCAATTGAAATTAATTATGATGGGTAATATATATATATATTATTTATTACATAATTATTTATATATATATATAATACATAAACTATATTAAAATAATTAAAATCATTAAAAATGGAATTGTCGCATGTGTGTAGGTCTGAACTAACTTCTACACATAGAGATATACCTTTATACTCGATAATTTCATATCATAGATGGTAATGGGGATGGATTTAATAACATTATTTTTTAATTAAATTATAATTATTCATGATATATAGTATTTTATTTTCTATATTATTAATCTTATTCAAAGTAGAAAAAACATTGCTCTTGTGTGCACGAAATCTACCACATCGTGAGATGATGTATTCTTCTTGTTAGTTTTTCATGGATATAAATAAAATAAAACATAATTTTCAAAACTGATATTTTTTCTATGATAGTTACTAAATATGTGATGGAATAATGACCTTTTGACCATGGTAAACCTACTAATGTTGTTTAGGGGATTATGATCCAAACATACACAAAACATCTGATATGTAATTAATAAATTTAGTAGATGTATAAGGCATTGTAATAGATTAATTTAAAGAGGTCATAATCTATTAATAATAATTAAAAATTATATTATGATTTTAAATAATTTATATATGTTCATTATATATGAGTAAATTATTATATATGCAATGTTTGGAGTTTAAGCAATGGATTTTTCAATTAAAAATTATTTTAAAAGGATGCATTTTTTATTATTTATTTCACTCATATTCATATAATTCTTTTACAATTTTGTTATTAATATTTGAAAAAATAGAAAAATGTTAATTTAAAAACATGAATGAATTTCTTTTTTATGGTTTTAAAAATAATACTTTTATATGATATCAAATAGTTCATTTTTGTAATATTTTAAAATATTTTAATGTTTTAATTCTTTAACGTACACGAAATGATATAAACTCACTACTATCATGGAAGTAAATATTTAACAATAATATTCTTAATGTTTTTATTTATTTTTAGTATATTATCCCCTTTTCATTTCTTTCGGGAATTTTTCTAAGGAGTTTTAATGGAAAAAGATTTTGATCCTTCTTCATTTCTGATTCCATAAATATATTTTTTATTTGTGTTACCTAAAATATTTTTATTTTATTTTATTATTGAAATGAAATAATATATTTTTTTATGTATTTTAATTTCCACACTCATGGTTTATGATGCTGGTTGAGCTAAAAATAGCTCTATAATACATTCGGTGATGATTTTGTTATCCGAATAATTTTGTCCGAATTAGTTGAGTTGGGTAATCAATTAGTAAAAGTTATTATAAGGTATTTATAAATGCATTTTCTATAAGGAGTTATAATGTATGTTTTTATATTGAGAAAAAATTTTCATTAAAGTACTTTGATTTCCTAGGGTACGAAATGATCTTTTGATTAATGGAATGATTATTCCCTTCAATGTTATAATGTATGATTAATGAAACTATTATTCATGGATTTTCAGGTTTTCATAAAAATGAATATTATTAGGATTTTTAATTATTGTTTTAATTTAATGGTTTTTATGAAATAATAGGTGTACTAGTATTGATTTTATGTGTTTGAGGATTATAATATGAGGTAAAATAGTGTTATGCAAAATGGAAAGCCTCTTATATGATATCATGGATTTTAAATGGACTAATTAGTTCATTTTGTTAATATATTTCCCTTATTGTAAATTTTTCCTCATCTAAAATTTTAAAAATACCTATCATATGGATTAAGGATGAATAGAAATTTTAAAAATGTTTGAGTTAGATATATGGGAGTAATAAAAATTAGGAAATGTAATCTTTATATCAGACAAGTTTGTTTTGGTAAAAATGGATACTTTGAGAAATGTAAACTTTTTTATTTAGAATGTTGTCCAAATTAACTATAACTCTAAAACTATGTGGTATTTCAATATTATAGTGATCCAATGTTTCTTTTTTGATGTTCTACGATTTCAATTTCCAATATTGGGTCATGTCAATCTGTATCAATGCGAGAGATGTAATGATTATGTTTTGAGCATTAGATCAAAGAGTGTGGGATCAGGGTTATTAAAAAAATAATGGATTGGTGGAAGGTATAACAACAAAATTACTCAACGACTCAATGGACTTAATTATTTAATGGTTTATATCTTTTACATTTTGATTTATCCCATTTAGTTTTTTCCTCCACCATTGTATCAAAATATTTAACTATGTAATTTCTTTGTAAAAAATAAATCATAACATATTTTATAATTTTGATGTTATAATTCAAAATATTGTATCTATTTTATTTATTTATATTTCACAAATTGATAAAAATAACAATTTTTAAATAATATATTAATCACAAATAAAAAAGTAGAGAAATTTTTTTCCTATGTTCTAATATGTAAAATATAGGCATGTAAATAAAAATTAATATTTCAAATGTAGTATTTTAGTTATAAAAAATATATTTTTTTAAAAATATTCATTAAATTTTAGGTTATGCTTATATATTAAGGTTGTTATAAAACACAATGTATATATAAAAACAATATGTTATTATATTCACATAATAATAAATTATTTAATAAAAAATACCAAAAACTCATACACAGTAAGTCTATAATTTTTAAATTTAACTTTTAAATTGAAAAATAAAATTTAATGTGTTTTTTATAATAAAATGTCTTTCAAATTTCATTTATCATTTTTAATGTCCATCCAATTAATAATTAAATGAGAGTGAATATAGTTATTTATATTATTCAAAATCCCCATAGTGACATTATTTAAATGTTATACATTTAATTCTATATTATAATAGTTAAATAACCATTAAAAATATTTCATTTAAAATATTACTTTTAAAATTATCATTGTAATTAACTATAATCGGAACAAATTATCTATATTCCTTAAAATGAAAATTATTTTATTACATAATTTCAAAATTTTCATTAAGAATGCAACGATAATTTATCTCATTAATTTTCTAAAATAGATAAATTTTAATGTTAATGTAACTACGAATAACACATAATTTTTTTTGAAAATATATCATTTAAATGTAAAGTGAATTTGTTACATTGTTAGTAATAAATGTTAGATTACAATTTTAACACCCCAGGTAAATAAAGAATATTCCATTTTCACATTTATCTGTATTTGTGAATAAAATATTAATATAACTTTAAAGGGGACGCTATTCTTGATGGCGTACCCAATACACAACAACGAGTTTCTTGGGAATCTTACGTTGCACTCTAATAATAAAATAATATTATTTTAAATTGTAGTTAACGCCTAGCCGTTGTAATGGAGGGAATGAACATAACTAAATACAAAATGATTATATATGTTTGTCAAATATTTTTACTTTTTACAATAAATGTTTGAGGATTAAAAATGCGAATGAATCCAATTTTAAGCGTAAACATTCTAATATTCTTTACAAGGTCGATTAACCGCCTTTTGATGATGAACCTATTTTAAATCCACTTTTTGACAATTTTATTTGATATATTTGACAAAATAAAATTTTTCTTTAGAATCGGAACATCAAAATTTACTTTGTGTAAATTTTTGGAATTTTTCCAATAATGGTCATTTTTTAATGAATAGTGAAAAATGATGCATTTTAATTCAAAAACTCATCTTAATCTAATTTATTTATATGATTATATTATCTTTTTAATTGTTTTCAAAGTGAAATTAGAATATATTATTACCCTTTAATCCAATAGTGGTTTTTGGAATTAATTTTATCTTGAAATTGGACTTAAACTAGTGTCAATCTTTTGATACTTATTGTTCATAAAAACATGCAATTTGCTCTGCCAGTGGGAACTAATTATTAAATTAATTAATGTAACTTATATGTTTTGAATTTTTTAAAATAGACATTATTTTTGAATTCTGAATATCAAATATATCCTAGGGTGAATTTTTGGTAATTTTCTGAAAAACTTCAATTTTTAATGAATAGTGAATCCACTAAGTGGTAGTTAAAGAAAATGATTTTTCATTTAAATGAAACATTACCACATCTGTGATTTGAATTTAAAAAATACGACATACATGGTTGTCATTATGAAGTAAAATGTGGTTCAATGGGATTAGAATAATTTTTTGGTGAACAGTAATTTTTAAGTTTATTAATCGCGATTAGAGGTAATTAGTGTAATTTAAGGTAAAAATAATGTTTTAATAATATGAAATGACCTTTCCACATGACCTACCCTTATTGGATGAGTCATGTCCGACAATGAAAATCCATGGGTCAACTTGGGGACCCCATGGAGCCACTTTGGTTGGAAAATGACATTAATACCTTTTTATTTAAACTTAAAATTAAAATGTCACAAACATGTGTTGTTTTGCTAAAACATTTTTTAGATGGGGTTATACAAGCCATATTTTTTACTAAAAATGTTCATTAGAAATATAAATTTTTTTCCTACATTATGATAATTTTTTTATAATTTTTAGACATTAAATAAATTAACTTATTTATGACATCATGATGATGCAGTGATTACCTCATTATTTAACGATTTAAATAAAATTAAAAGATAATGTAAAATCGAAGACCTAAGCATGTCAAAAACTTATTGTATGGGTGGATTCCTGACCCTTATCACCTTATCCTCTAAATATATCAATGTGGGACCTTTAAAATCCGAAACTCATTTGAAAATAATGTAACCATTTTTGACATTCCAAGAGTGCCCCTCCTCTCCCCTTATAAAAGGCCACCACCTCTACCACCTTACACACACCTATCAAGAATTTGGTTTAACACACCAGGTAAATAAATAATATTACATTTTCATATTTATCAATATTTGTGAATAAAATATTAATTTGACTTTAAAGGGGATGCTATGCTCGATGGCACACCCAACACGCAACAACGAGTTTCTTGGGAATCTTAAGTTTCACTCTAATAATAAAATAATATTATTTTAAATGGTAGTTCACATGTAGCCGTTGTATTGGCGGGAATGGATAAAAATAACAAAAATATGATTATATATGTTTTTAAATGTTTTTACATTTGTCCAATAAAAGATAAAGGCATAAAATACAGAAATAATTCAATTTTAGGCGTATATGCCCTAGTTTTCACTAAAGGTTCACTTATCGTCTTTTGATGGAGAACCGTCATTAAATATAGTTTTGTTCACTCTTATAAATCCTTTTGGACCATATAAAACTGTTCTTAAGAATTGGGACATCAAAATTTAATTTGTGTAAATTTTTGGTATCTTTCTGATAAAATTCATTTTTTAATGAATAGTGTAAAATGTTGTATTTTAATTCAAAACCTCTTTTTAATATAATTTATTTATATGATTAGATTATCTTTTGAATTGTTTTTAAATTGAAATTAGAATATATTTTTACCATTAAATCCAATAGTGGTCTTTGTAATTAATTTCACTTTGAAATCAAACTTAAACTAGTGTCAATCTTTTGATACTTATTATTTCTTAAAAACACGCTATTTGCTCTGACAGTGGGAATTAATTATTAAATTTATTAATTTGACTTATATGTTTTGAATTTTGTAAAATAGACTTCATTTTTGAATTCGGAATATCAAATATAGCATAGGGTGAAGTTTTGGGATTTTTCTGAAAAACATCTATTTTTTGATGAATAGTGAAACCACTAAGTAGTACTTATAAAAACTGATATTTTCCATTTAAATGAAAATTTTCCATCTTTGTGTTTTGAATTTAAAAAATCCAACATACATGGTTGTCATTAAGAAGTAAAATGTGGTTCAATGGGATAAAATAATTTTTTGGTGATTAGTAACTTAGTATGTTTTTAATCGAGATTAGAGGCAATTAGTGTAGTTTAAGGTAAAAATAAGGTTTTAATAATATGAAATGAACATGAAACATGTCCTAACATCATCGTATGTGTCATGTCCGACCAAAAAAACCCATTGGTCAACTTGGTGGCCCCATGAAGCCACTTTGGTTAGAAAATGACATTAATTTCTTTTTATTTGAAGTTAAAGTAAAAAATGAGACAAACAAGAAATGTTTTACTAAAACAATTTTTACATGCGGTTATACAAATCTGATTTTTGACTATAAATATTAATTGGAAATATAAAAATATTTCCTACATCATGGTATATTTTTTTATAATTTTTAGACATTTAATAAATTAAATTATTTATGACATCATGATGATGCAGCGATGACATCATTATTTAACGATTTAAATAAAATGAAAAGATAATGTAATATATAAGACCTACACATGTCCAAAACATATAGGATGAGTGGATTTAGAACCCTTATCACCTTATCCTCGAAACACATCAATGTGGGACCTCTTAAATCTGAATACCGTTTTAAAATAAAGTGACTTTTCTTTACCTTCCAAGAGTGCCCCTCCTCTCCTCTTATAAAAGGCCCCCACCTCTACCTCCTTACCCACACTCCCAAAGCCTTTGGATCGGCCAACCTCTTCCCATGTTGTCTCTCCACTTCCCTATATTACTCCTTGAATCCTCACTTTGGGCAGAAGTCTTCCCAAGGAAGCGTTTGAGCTCAAACCAAAGGGAGTTACCCGAATTTAAGGTAATGTCTTCACTTGAGTCCTTCTGTTTTATTTTTCTTCTCCAACCCCCTAAACTCTTTTTATTCATTTCTTTTGTACAAATCCAGTATCATCAATATACTAGGATTTTTTATAAGAAGGATTCTAGCTACACTTTCACTCACCTACATCTAATGGTTAAAGAACATACTGTTTCCGTGGATGGCGAATTTCAGCCTCCCGAAACGATGATTGTTCAACATTCTTTTAACACCTTAAAAGTAGGCCATTAAGATGACTATATATTTTTATATGATATATAATATGATTATGTTTTCCTTAAGCTTCTGTATTTTTCATTTTGGGAATAACTTTATGCTTTCCATTATGGATAAATGCGATATCTTCATTTAAGGAAGTGCAGACTACCGCCCCCTCAAAGTTATTTGATTCGTTAATAACATATGTTGTACGTATAAAGGTTATATGTAATGATATTATATATTATTCCATACTGGAATTAAAATACTATTATGTATCATTATGTTTTAATTCCATTAAATATGAAAGAGAAATGGAAGTAGCGTTCATGCGTACGTACGGCTTACCGTCTCCATGAACGGTACATTTCATTTCTTATCTCAAAATTTTATGTAATATTATAAGTACATATATATAATGGATATATATGTAATATATTACATAAAAATTATGGATATCATTCTGGAATTATAACATATATATATCTCTCTCATTTTGTTTTAATTCCATTAATATGAAAAAAAATGAAAGTAGCGTTCAAGCGTACGTACGGCCTACCGTCTCCATGAACGGTGCTTTTCATTTTTTATCTCCAAATGATATGGAATAGTTTGAAATGAATATTTACTGGATATATATGATATTTTAATCATTAATACTATTCTGGATATTATATACTTATAACTACATTGGAAATCTTTTTTCAAGCAAGTTCATTTTTGACTCATGTACCAAACATCGGCAAAAACGTCTGATATGAACTAACATTATTAAACAATTATTATAACATTATAATATGTGATATGAACTGAATAATAATCTCTAAAGGATTTAATTAGGCAATTATTAATTGACCAATGTTTATTATTCAGGAATATAATGAAACGAACAAGACAAGTTGGACTTGAGGTAAGGGATCCTACTCCTCTCTTTCTTTTTAAGTACAATTTTTATGTCATTCCTTCTAAGCTCAACATTGATGTTATTGGGATGTTCTATTACATTAATCTTACTATAATTTTTATTTTCATATTATGAGATACCCTATTCTCTCTCATCAATCCATTTTGGACATTTTGAGTGGCGCCGTTAGGCTGCCGAATTTTCGTAAGAGATCTAACCTCTCTCTTTCTCTTTAAGTACTCCCCTTTATGTCAATTCTTTTAAGCTCATATTTTTTATGATGGGGGATGTTCTTTTATATTCCTCTTTCTGTACATTTTATTGTACTGTGATCAGATACCCTATTTGATCTCATCAATCCATTTTTGGAAGTTTTAAGTGGCGTCGTTAGGCTGCCGTGTTTTCGTAAGGGATTTTTCATCTCACTATTATTCCCATGAGATTTATGCTACATTTTCCACAATTTCATATGAGTGGTGTATGTACTGACCATTATTTTACTCATTGTCTAATATTCATTCATTTATGAGTATTTAAATCAATGATGTATTTCCCTTCTTTCGCGGGGCGTATGTTTCGAAAGATACCCATGTCGGTAAGGGAACCTTTCACCCTCCTCTTCTTAAAAGACTTATTTTGTTATGTCTTTTAATTCACATAATTATTATTTTGGGATATGTTCTTCTATATACTTATTGATGTAAATTTTGTGTCCAAGTGATGAGATACCCTTTTTATCTCTCATCAACTCTTTTTCTGAATTTTGAAGTGACGCCGTTAGGCTGTCTAATTATTGCAAGGGAACGTCTTAACCCAATTCTAATTCTTTGGGATAAGCTTGTAGTCCTTGAATATGCCGTTCTATGAATATGTGTGAATAACCTCTGATGTTTTACACTTAATATCCACTTATATTTGGTGTATTAGTTTGTCACACATAATTATGTAATTGATTTATCCTTAATCCAAGGATACCGTCTTTGTATGGGACTTCATCTCAATCTCCTTTCATTGAAGCATATTTTGTTTTATACACAACCTTCTTTCATACGTTGTATAAACCCCTTTTAATTTTATGTTTATCCGAAAGGAATATTTTTTTATACAAAGCGTTTTACTAAATGACAAAAGGGAATGTTTTTGTCGTACATATGCGGCAACAACGACTTCTCCGCCGCCGTGACCATTATTTGAGTTTCGGATTCCTCTACAAGCCATAACTTTTTTTAAAAGAAATATAAATATCGGGTTTTACTTTTCTTTTATTTTGGTATTGATAATGGTTTTCATAATGTTTTTATATCAATGTGTTGTATTGATATCTTGTGATTGAAAAGTGGAAATGTTATGTTTCCTTATGCATGTTTTATGTGATATGATTATGTTATGGTTCTTGGGCATTATTATGAAGATGGGTGGTCCCATGATAAACTAGGGGCAGGTGAGCCCGATATAGCTCTCCAATGCATTGGGTAATGCGAAGGAGTGAAACATTATGGTTTCTCCGAAGAGATTTAGGGAATATACTGTGATGGGTATTCCAAACGTAACCAAGAGGGTTACTCCCTACGTAAGAATGTTATGAATGCATCAAGTTACCTTTATGTCTTCTGATTTCTATGATTTATTCATGGTTTGATGAGGTATGTTGAAGTGCCTATGTTTTATGGGTAAAGTATGATTTCATTCTTATGTATATATGAACTCATGTTTCCTTTCCATATTTTTATAACCCTTACTGAGCTTTTTATGCTCATCCCAAGTTTTTGAAATGTTTTTCACAGGTCAAGGGAATGGTAAATGATGTGATGATAGTGTCAAGGATTTGTCAAGAAATAATCGATGTTTTATTTTCAATATGTTTCCGTTGATGGGAAGAATGAATACTGTCTTTTATCTAACCACTTTGTTTAAATGTGGAATGTAATGAAAGTTTCATGATCTAATTCTCTAAAACTCTAAACCTCAAAATATCTTCAATGTGTAATTTTGTAATTACTCAAGATTAAGTAAGGTTTAAGGATGGGGCCTTATAGTTGGTATCAAAGGTCGGTTTAGATAACTTTAGAGGTTAGGGTATTATTTGAGCATAAGTGGCTTTACCATAATGGTTAGGATTTCAGAAAGAGTCCTTGTTTTAGATAAAGTGAATGAGTAATTATATCTTAGTGTTTATCTTACTCATTAGTACATGATGGTTTTTTTGATATACTCACACTGAACTTTTTGGTTTTAGTAAATGGATGGATCTAGCAGGCACTTAAGTAGTAGTGGATGTGAAGGAAACTGTGACAGTTTTTTTGAGCAAGCAACTGAATGATATGGGAGATGCAATGAGAAATCTTGTGATTATCCTCAACCAACTATCTGGTGTCTTTATTGACCACCTAAACCTCAGTGATTTCTCTAAGGCATCATATATGCGAGAAAAAAATCCCTACGGAAGTACAGGTAAAAATCATAATGGTAAGTGTGTTCAAAAACCTATGTGTCAAAGATGTGGAAAGAAACACCTAGGAAAATGTTTCAAAGGGACAAAAATATGCTATAGATGTTGAAATGAAGGTCATAAAGCAAAAACCTTCCACGGAAAAAGGAAGCATCCAGTTGACTCGAGGAAAGGGAAAGAAGTTCTTTCTGAGGGATCAATTGAATGTCTTAAATGTGGTGTGCATGGTCATTATGAAAACTCATGTCCTATGAAGAAGTTTCGTGAATGGGATCAACAAGAGCGTACAAATGTTCGTTTACCAATACCTAATGCCATTATGATTGAGGATGAAGAAACTGACAATGACCAATCAAAGGTATTTATTATTTCATGACTATTATTTTCCTATTTTGGAATCTTAGGATATGATTCGTGATTTTGTTTGTAGGAAATAGGTATTTCGGAATAAGTTGGAAAGGAATGGTTAATGGATCATGAATAATGTTGAATGAGTAAGATGTCAACATATAAGGGCTTCAATAGTTATGGTGAAATTCTTAAGAGTATTAAGTCTGTTTTGATAATGGGGTTACATTAGAAGACTTTTTATATTATGTGTAACCCTGATGTTTAATATAGGCAAATTTTATTCAAGTAATAGTTATCTTTTCTTTTGTGGACATAGTTATAAAGAACCATTTGAGTTTATATGATCCTTTCTTTTGAGGTAATTATGGGTTACTATATGTTATGATTGAAGTGAAAGGAATGAGATAAAATTGAGGTTAAATTATGTTATGGTTATTTTTGATGATTTTATCCCTTTTGGGGGAATGATTTGAGAATTATATAGTTTTGGAAAAAGGACAACACGCAGACCATGTGACTACCCATCGAGTCGGACAAAGCTGCGGGAATCGAACCCACTACCAAAGTGCGACTGGTATTTATCACCTACCACTGGACTATGTGAAGTCCTTGGTTAGTTTGAGTGATTCATTTTAGTTATATGATTTTATGAATTAAGAGTAAGTTGATTTTGGGTTATTTGTGAAAATGATTAACCTATCATGGAGGATATGTGATTAGGTTAATTACTTTTCAATACGAGACTTTAGGAGCAAATGATGTTGTTTGGATATAAATGTTACGTTTTAACTTGGAAGAATATGTGACTAAATCCTTCAAATATTTGGGTTTCAATCTTAGATTGGTTTAATTTGAGGAATTTTACGGACAAATTGTTTATCAGATGGTCCTCGTTGAACTTTGGGTTTTGTTGGACAAATTTTGGAGATTAAGCATAGGTTTTCTTTTTAAAGGGTTATCCTTTTCTGGATTATCTGACCTTGTACTTACCTTTTGGTTTTGGTTTTGGTTAAAGCCTAAAGAAATGGTAAGTATATAGTTCTCTTCAGTGGATTAGGTGATTCACTCGAAGTTGATTATAGTACTCTTAATGCGGACAAGTCTCCCTAAATACTCATCTTTTGGAAAAAAAATCTGAGTTTGATTAAGGAATCTAGTAAAAGTTGAAAGTCAACATGATAAGTGATTATGTTTCCTTATGAATAAATTCCTCAATAAAAATTAACATAAAACAAATATGTTGTCTATTAACATTTCCTACTGGGTAATCGAATACCGTTTAACCCATCACAAGTTTGTGATTTTCTTATGGTTAACTTTCTCCTAGACATGTTTACTATCACTCTCCCTCAAGAACGTGACCCTTAGCTTTTTCTTCCATGTCCATGTTTTTCTACATATTGGTTAACTCGGGTGACCTCTTTACTTATATTCCTTTATTTTAAAGTGATTGTTTTACCGACTCTTGTTCCGATGTGGGACTTTCAAGGATGTTTCCAAGCTCAATTTTAAAAATTGCGAGGACGCAATTCCCAAAAGGGGGGAAGGATGTAACACCCCAGGTAAATGAACAATATTACATTTTAATATTTATCCATATTTGTGAATAAAATATTAATATGACTTTAAAGGGGATGCAATGCTCGATGGCGTACCCAACACGCAACAACGAGTTTCTTGGGAATCTTACGTTGCACTCTAATAATAAAATAATATTATTTTAAATGGTAGTTAACATGCAGTTGTTGTATTGGCATGAATGGATAGAAATAACTAAAATTTGATTATATTTGTTTTTAAATGTTTTTACATTTATCCAATAAAAGATAAAGGCATAAAATACGGAAATAATTCAATTTTAGGCGTATATGCCCTAGTTTTCACTAAAGGTTCACTTATCACCTTTTGATGGAGAACCGTCATTAAATATAGTTTTGTTCCCTATTATACATCCTTTTGCACCAAATAAATCTTTTCTTAAGAATTGGGACATCAAAATTTACTTTGTGTAAGTTTTTGGTATCTTTCTGATAAAGTTCATTTTTAATGAATAGTGTAAAATGTTGTATTTTAATTCAAAACCTCTTTTTAATATAATTTATTTATATGATTAGATTATCTTTTTAATTGGTTTTAAAGTGAAATTAGAATATATTTTTACCATTAAATCCAATAGTGGTCATTGGAATTAATTTCACTTTGAAATCAGACTTAAACTAGTGTCAATCTTTTGATACTTATTGTTTCATAAAAACATTCTATTTGCTCTGACAGCGGTAATTAATTATTAAATTAATTAATGTGACTTATATGTTTTGAATTTTGTAAAATAGAATTCATTTTTGAATTCATAATATCAAATATAGCTTTGGGTGTATTTTTGGTATTTTTCTGAAAAACTTCAATTTTTGATGAATAGTGAAACCACTAAGTGGTACTTATAAAAACTATTTTTTTCCGTTAAAATGAAATTTTGCCATATTTGTGTTTTGAATTTAAAAAATCCAACATAAATGGTAGTCATTAAGAAGTAAAATGTGTTTCAATGGGATAAAAATAATTTTTTGGTGAATAGTAACTTATTAAGTTTTTAATCGCGGTTAGAGGTAACTAGTGTAGTTTAAGGTAAAAATAATGTTTTAATAATATGAAATGAACTTGAAACATGTCATAACCTCATTGGATGTGTCATGGCCGACCATGAAAACCCATGGGTCAACTTTGGGACCCCATGAAGCCACTTTGGATGGAAAATGTCATTAATATCTTTTTATTTAAAGTTAAAGTAAAAATGAGACAAACATGAAATGTTTTACTAAAACAATTTTTACATGGGGTTATACAAATCATATTTTTGACTAAAAATATTCATTGGAAATCTAAACAAATTTCCTACATCATAGTATATTTTTTATAATTTTTAGACATTAAAAAAATGAAATTATTTATGACATCATGATGATGCAGCGATGACCTCATTATTTAACGAATAAAATAAAACGGAAAGATAATGTAATATCTAAGACCTACACAAGTCCAAAACCTATTGGATGAGTGGATTTAGAACCCTTATCACCTTATCCTCGAAACACATCAATGTGGGACCTATAAAATCCGAATACCATTTTAAAATAAAGTGACTTTTCTTTACCTTCCAAGAGTGCCCCTCCTCTCCTCTTATAAAAGGACCCCCACCTCTACCTCCTTACCCACACTCCCAAAGCCTTTGGCTCGGCCAACCTCTGACCATTTTGTCTCTCCAATTCCCTCTATTACTCCTTAAAGCCTAAAATTGTGCAGAATTCTTCCCAAGGAATCCTTTGAACTCAAACCAAAGGGAGTTACCCGATTTTAAGGTAATGGATTCACTTGAGTCCTTTTGTTTTATTTTTTTCTCCAACCCCCTAAACTCTTTTTATTAATTTCTTTTGTAACAACTCCAGTATCATCAATATACTAGGATGTTGTTATAAGAAGGATTCTAGCTACACTTTTACACACCTACATCTAATGGTTAAAGAACATACTGTTTCCGTGGATGGCGAATTTCGGCCTCCCGAAACGATGATTGTTCAACATTCATTTAACACCTTCAAAGCTGGCCATTAAGATGAAAATATATTTATATATGATATATGATATGTTTATGTTTTCCTTAAGCTTCTTTATTTTTCATTTTGGGAATACCTTTATGGTTTCCATTATGGGTAAACGCGATATCTTCATTTAAGGAAGTGCAGACTACCACCCCCTCAAAGTGATTTGATTCGATAATACCATATGTGGTACGTATAAAGGATATATTTAATGATATAATATATGATACCATACTGAAATTTAAATACTATTATGTATCATTATGTTTTAATTCCATTAAATATGAAATAGAAATGGAAGTAGCGTCCATGCGTATGTACGGCTTATCGTCTCCATGAACGGTACATTTCATCTCTTATCTCAAAATGTTATGTAATATTATAAGTACATATATATAATGGATATATATGTAATATATTACATCAAAATTATGGATATCATTTTGGAATTATAACATATATATATCTCTCTCATTTTATTTTAATTCCATTAATATGAAAAAAAAAATGAAAGTAGTGTTCATGCGTACGTACGGCCTACCGTCTCCATGAACGGTGATTTTCATTTTTTATCTCCAAATGATATGGAATAGTATTAAATGAATATTTACTGGATATATATGAAATTTTAATCATTAATACTATTCTGGAAATTATTTACTTATAACTACATGGGAAATATTTTTTCAAACAAGTTCATTTTTGACTCATGTACCAAACATCGGCAAAAACGTCTGATATGAACGAACATTATTAAACAATTATTATAACATTATAATATGTCATATGTACTGAATAATAATCTATATAGGAGGTACTTAGGAAATTATTAATTGACCAATGTTTATTATTCAGGAATATAAAGAAATGAACAAGACAAGTTGGACTTGAGGTAAGGGATCCTACTCCTCTCTTTCATTTTAAATACACTTTTTTATGTCATTCCTTCTAAGATAATCTTTCTTGTTATTGGGATGTTATTTTATATTACTCGTACTGTAATTTTTATGTTCATATGATGAGAGACCCTATTCTCTCTCATCAATCCATTTTGTACGTTTTGAGTGGCGTCGTTAGGCTACCGAATTTTCGTAAGAGATCTAACCTCTCTCTTTCTCTTTAAGTACTCCCCTTTATGTCACTTCATTTAAGCTCCTCTTTGTTATGATGGAGTATGTTCTTTTTTATTCCACTTTCTGTACATTTTATTGTAATGTGATGAGATACCCTATTTGATCTCATCAATCTATTTTTGGAAGTTTTAAGTGGCGCTGTTAGGCTGCCGAGTTTTCGTAAAGGATTTTTCATCTCACTATTATTCCCGTGAGATTTATGCAACATTTGCCACAATTTCCTTTGAGTGGTGTATGTACTGACCATTATTTTACTCATTGTGTAATATTATTTCATTTATGAGTATTTACATCAATGATGTATTGTCCTTCTTTCATGGGGCGTATGTTTCGAAAGATACCCACGTCGGTAAGGGAACCTTTCACCCTCCTCTTTTTAAAAGACTTAATTTGTAATGTCTGTTAATTCACATAATTATTATTTTGGGATATGATCTTCTATATCCTTATTGATGTAAATTTTATTTTCAAGTGATGAGATACCCTTTTTATCTCTCATCAACTCTTTTTCTGAATTTTGAAGTGACGCCGTTAGGGTGTCTAATTATTGCAAGGGAACTTCTTAACCAAATTTCGATTCATTGGGATAAGCTTGTACTCCATGAATATGTCGTTCTATGAATATGTGTGAATAACCTCTGATTGTTTTACACTTAATATCCACTTATATTTGGTGTATTATTTTGTCACACATAATTATGTAATTGATTTATCCTTAATTCAAGGATACCATCATTGTATGGGACTTCGTCTCAATCTCCTTTCATTGAGAGATATTTAGTTTTATACAAAACCTTATTTTATACGGTGTATAAACCCCTTTGACTTTTACATTTAACCGAAAGGAATATTTTTTTATACAAATCGTTTTACTAAACGACAAAAGGGAATGTTTTTGTCGTACATATGCGGCGACAACGACTTCTCCGCCGCCGTGACCATTATTGGAGTTTCGACTTCCTCTACAAGCCATACCATTTTTTAAAAGAAAAATAAATATTGTGTTTTACTTTTCTTTTATTTTGGTATTGAGAATGGTTTTCATAATATTTTTATATCAATATTTTGTATTGATATCTTGTGATTGAAAAGTGGAAATGTTATGTTTCCTTTATGCATGTATTATGTGATATGATTATGTTAAGGTTCTTGGGCATTATTATGAAGATGGGTGGTTCCGTGATAAACTAAGGCCGGGTGACCCCGATATATCTCTCCAATGCATTGGGTAACGTGATGGAGTGAAACGTTATGGTTTCTCAGAAGAGATTTAGGGAATATACTGTGATGGGTATTCCAAACGTAAACAAGAGGGTTACTTCCTATGTAAAAATGTTATTAATGCATCAAGATACCTTTATGTCTTATTATTTCTATGATTTATTCATGGTTTGATGAGGTATGTTAATGTGACTATGTTTTATGGGTAAAGGATTATTTCATTCTTATGTATATATGAAAACATGTTTCCTTTCCATATTTTTATAACCCTTACTAAGCTTTTTATGCTCATACCAAGTTTTTGAAATGTTTTTCACAGGTCAAGGGAAAGGTACATGATGTGATGATAATGTCAAGGAAATGTCAAGAAAGAATCCATGTTTTATTTTCAATATGTTTCCGTTGATGGGAAGAATGAATACTGTCTTTTATGTAACCACTTTGTTTAAATGTGGAATGTAATGCAAGTTTCATGATCTAATTCTCTAAAACTCTAAACTTGCAAAGATCCTCAATGTGTAATATTGTAATAACTCAAGATTAAGTAAGTTTTATTGCTGGGGCCTTATATTTGGCTCGGCCAACCCCTACCCATATCATCTATCCACATCCCTCTATTCATCATTGAAGCCTCACTTTGGGCAGAACCCTTTCCAAGGAAGCCTTTGAGCTCAAATCAAGAAGAGGTACCCGATTTTAAGGTAATGTCTTCACTTGTGTTCTTTTGTTTTATTTCTCTTCTCAAACCCTTTAAAATCTTTTTATTCCTTTATTTTGTAACAAAACCATTATCTTCCATATAATAGGATGTTTTTTAGTGATGTATTCTAGCTATACTGACCCACACCTTCGTCTAATGGTTAAAGAACATACTGTTTCTGTGGTTGGCGAATTTCTACCTCACAAAACGACGATTGTTCAATCTTCTTTTAACTCATTTAATGGTTACCATTATGATGTAAATATACTTTATATATGATATATATGGTATTTATTTTTTCTATATGCTTCTGGATTTTATATTTAAAACATGCCTTTATGCTTTTCATGTTGTGAAAATGCGATAATTTCATACGAGGAAGTGTGGACTACCGCCCCCACAAGTGATGTGACTCATTCATGCAATACATACAATGTGTAAAGAATGAAATTAATTAACATATGTGACCTATATAACATATATATTATACTGGAATTATAATATATATATCTCAGTTATTTTTAATTCCATTAATATGACAAATAAATGAAAGTAGCGTTCATGCGTACGTACGGCCTACCGTCTCCATGAAGGGTGCATTTCATTTATTTTTATATAAAAATGTTATGTAGTAGTATAAAATGAATATTTATAGGATATATATGATATCTAAATCATTAATACTATTCTGGAGATGATTTACTTATAACTACATGGACATTCATTTTCAAACAAGTTCATTTTTGACTCATGTACCAAACATCGACAAAAACGTCTGATATGAACTCACATTATTAAGAAATTATTATAACCTTATAATATTTGATATGAACCGAATAATAATCATTAAAAGAGGTCCTTAAGAAATTATAAATTTACCAATGTTTATTATTCAGGAATATAAATAAACAAACAATATAAGTCGGACTTGAGGTAAGGGATCCTACCCCTCTTTTTCTTTTTAAGTACACTATTTTATGTCATTCCTTTTATGCTCATCTTTCTTATGATTTGTATGTTCTTTTATATTAATCTTACTTTACTTTTTATGTTCATATGATGAGATACCCTTTGTTATCTCATCAATTCATTTTGGAAGTTTTGATTGGCGCCGTTAGGCTGCCGAATTTTCGTAAGGGATCCAACCTCTATCTTTCTTTTTAAGTACTCTCTCTTATGTCATCTATTTTAAGCTCATATTTCTTATGTTTGGGGATGTTATTTTATATTCCTCTTACTGTACTTTTTATTATCATATTATGAGAGACCCTATTTGATCTCATAAATCCATTTTTGGAAGTTTTAAGTGGCATCGTTAGGCTACCGAGTTTTCGTAAGGGATTATTCATCTCACTTTTAGTCACGTGATATTTATGCTACATTAGCCGCCATTTCCTTTGAGTGGTGTATTTACTTCCCATTATTATACTCTTTGTGTAATATAATTTCATTTATGGGTATTTACATATTCATTGTATGACCCTTCTTCAATGGGCTGTACGTTTCGAAAGTTACCCAACACGGTAAGGGGACCTTTCACCCTACTCTTTTTAAAATACTTCTTTTGTTATGTCTTTTAATTCACATACTATTATGTTGGGATATGTTATTCTATATCCTTATTTATGTAAATTTAATTTCCATGTGATGAGATACCATTTTCTCTCTCATCAACTCATTTTCTGAATTTTAAAGTGATGTCGTTAGGCTGTCGGATTTCTGTAAGGGAACTTCTTAACCCACATTCAATTATTTTTGTTAAACCTCTAATTCTTGATTTTATTATTCCAAGATTATGTGTGGAATATCTATGTTGTAATTTCCAAAAACCATTTTGTGGATATAGTATTTCTACACAGAATTATCTCATTGATAAATTCTTACGAACTTGTATGGGAAATCATAACTCAATCTCATTTCATTGACTTAAATATCTATGTCATTGGTTTTGTTTTTCCAAGATTATGTGTGAATGAACTCTGATTGTTTCACACTTAATATCCACTTATATTGGGTGTATTTATATTTCTCACACATAATTATGTGATATATTTATCCTTAATTTAAGGATACCATCTTTATAATGGATTTCATCTCAATTTACATTTCCATTGAGACTTCATTGTTGTTATGCACCAATTAACACTTATATGGTGTGTATAATTTCCTATAAAATATTATATCATGAATCCATTTATTCTCATGATATTATAATGTACGGATTACATTTTATTCCGCAATTATTTGTATTCAACAGTATCTCATTTTGTTAAAAACTATTTAACAAAAATATCATTTTAAAGGTTTTAAAGATTAATTATTCAAAATATTTATCTTTAATGTCCATGTTTTCAAAATGGTTTTCAGTATTTATTTATATGGACATTAATGTTTTAAATTATAATTCCATTAAAAGGTTCAATGTGGTATGGGACACTATGATTCAAAAATAAATTTTAAATGGTTCTTGAAAATGGATTGATTAATTCAATATCTTGGAATTACTTATTGTGATTTCAAATGAAATTTTGTTATTTAAATGTTTATATTTTCTATATTTTATGTGTAATGATGTTACTTGGACATTTTACGAGTGGTTAGGTGATAAACCATATGACGGGTGGTTTCGTGAATACCAGGACGAGTAGTTACGTTATAACCTCCAATGCATTGGGTATGGAAGTCGGCCGTATGGCTATTCCATTAAGTATGTGTGGAAGTTGGCCGTATGGTTATTCCATTTAAGTATTTCTATGCCCCAAGTTACCTTTATATGTTATGTGATCATTATATGGGTTTTATGGTAATCTTTTGGTTACAAAAATGAACTTTTATTCAGTGAAGAGTTTTTACTACATCATAAATGTGAAAGTATAACTTTCATAAAGTATACATGGTTTACTTGTTGTTTTGAAAAACTAACAGTTTTCATTAATTGTGTATCCCTTACAGAGCTTTTTATGCTCACTCCAAGTTTTTGAAATGTTTTTCACAGGACATAATGTGGAATATGGTCAAGTATGAGATTATGGGAAAGTCATGCTACCTAAAACATGGAACTAGACATGTTTCTTTTTAGATGTTTTTTATTTTATGGAAAATTGGTATAAGTTTCAACGTTGTAATATTTTGAGATGTAATAGTTATGTCGTAATTCTATAAAACTCTAAACCTGAAAAGATCCTCAATGTGAATTATTCATTTAATTCAATATTAAGTAAGGTTTAAGGTCGCAGCCTTATAGTTGGTACCAAAGGTCGGTTTAGATAACCATAGAGGTTAGGGTATTCTCTAAGCATAAGTGACATTACCATAATGGCTAGGATTTCAGAAAGAGTCCTAGTTTTAGATAAAGTGAATGAGTAAGTATATCTTAGTGTTTATCTTCCTCATTAGTACATGATGGTTTTTCTGATATACTCACACTGACCTTTTTGGTTTTAGTAAATGGCTGGATCTAGCAGGCACCAAAGTAATAGTGGATGTAAAGGAAACTGTGACAGTTTTATGAGCGAGCAACAGAATGATATGGGAGTGGAAATGATAACTCTTGTGTTTATCCTCAACCAACTATCTGGAGTCATGAATGACCACCTAAACCTTTGTGATTTCTATAGGGCATCATATATGCGGGAAACAAATCCCTACAAAACTACAGGTAGTAATAATAAAGGTAAGTGTGTTCAAAAACCAATGTGTCAAATAAGTGGAAATAAACACCTAGGAAAATGCTTAAAAGGGACAGAAATGTTCTATATATGTGGAAATGAAGGTCATAAAGCAAGAACCTACCATGGAAAAAGGAAGCATCTAGTTGACTCGAGGAATGGGAAAGAAGTTCTTTTTGAGGGATCAACTGAATGTTTCAAATTTGGTGTGCATGGTAATTATGAAAACACATGTCCTATGAAGATGTTTCGGGAATGGGATCACCAAGATCATACAAATATTCGTTTACCAATACCTAATGCCATTTTGATTGAGGATGAAGAAACTGACAATGACCAATCAAAGGTATGTATTATTTCTTAACATTTGTTTTCCTATTTTGGAAACTTAGGATATGATTCATGATTTTGTTTGTAGGAAGGAATTATTTCCAAATAAGTTGGAAAGGAATGGTTAATGGATCAGGAAGAATTTTGAATGAGTGAGAAGTCAAAATATAAGGGCTTCAATAGTTATGGTGAAATTATTAAGAGTATTAAGTCTATTTTGATTATGGGGTTACATTATAAGACTTTTTATAGTATGTGTAACCTTGATGTTTGATATATAAAAATTTTATTCATGGAATAGTTATCTGTTATTTTGTGGACATATTTATAAAGAACCATTTCGGTTTATATGATCCTTACTTTTGAGGTAATTATGGGTTACTATATGTTATGATGGAAAGTGAAACGCATGAGATAAAATTGAGGTTAAATTATGTTAGGGTTATTTTAGATGATTTTATCTCTTTTTGGGGAATGATTTGAGAATTATATAGTTTCGATAAAGGACAACACGCACACTGTGTGACAACCCATCGTGTCGGAAAAAGCTGCGGGAATCGTACCCACAACCAAAGTGCTACTGGTATTTATCTCCTACCACTAGACTACGTGAAGTCCCTGGTTAGTTTGACTACTTCTTTTTAGTTAGTTGATTTTATGAATTAAGAGTAATTTGATTTTGGGTTATATATGGATATTATTAACCTATCATGGAGGATATGTGATTAGGTTAATTACTTTTCACTACGTGACTTTAAGAGAAAATGATGTTATTTGGAGATAAATGATACGATTTAACCTGGAATACTATGTGATTAAATCCTTCAAATATTTGGGTTTAATTATTAGTTTGGTTTACCTGTTGTCTTTGTTGAACTTTGGGTTTTGTTGGACAAATTTTGGAGATTAAGAATAGATTATCTTTTTTATAAAGGGTTATCCATTTCTTGATTATCTGATCTTGTACTAACCTTTTTCGATTTGATTTTGGTTAAAGTCTAAATACATGGGAAGTATATAGTTCTCTTTTGTGGATTAGGTTATTCTCTAGAAGTTGATTATAATACTCTTAATGCGAACAAGTCCTCCTAAATACTCGTCTTTTGGAGAAAATATGAGTTTGATTAAGGAATCTAGTAAAAGTTGAATGTTTACGTGATAAGAAAGTATGTTTCATTAAGATTTAGTTAAGCTCAAAGAAAAATTCCTCAATGAAGAGTAACTTAAAACCAAAAATGTTGTCTGTTAACTTTTCCTACTGGGGAATCGAATACCGTTTAACCCATCACAAGTTTGTGATTTTCTTATGGTTATCTTTCTCCTAGACATGTTTACTATCACTCTCCATCAGAACATGCCCCTATGTTTTTTCCTCCATGTCCATATTTTCATACCTGGAATCCTAGTATGGGTTAACTCGGGTGACCTTTGTACTTCTATTTCTTTATTTTAATGTGATTGTTTTACTGACTCTTGTTCCAAAGTGGGATTTTCAATGAAGTTTCCAAGCCCAATTTTAAAATTGCGAGAACTCAATTCCCAAAAGGGGGGAAGGATGTAACACCCTAGGTAAATAAAGAATATGAAATTTTCACATTTATCCGTATTTGTGAATAAAATATTAATATAACTTCAAATGGGACGCTATGCTTGATGGCGTACCCAATACGCAACAACGTGTTTCTTGGGAATCTTTCGTTGCATTCTAATAAAAAAATAATATTATTTTAAATTGTAGTTTACTCCTAGGCATTGTAATGGATGTAATGAATATAACTAACTACAAAATTATTATATATGTTTTTCAAATATTTTTACATTTTACCATAAATGATAGAGGATTAAAAATGAGAATTAATCCAATTTTAAGCATAAACATTCTAATATTCTGTAAAAGGTCGATTAACCGCCTTTTGATGACGAACCTCTTTTAAATACACTTTTTCAAAATTTTATGTGTTATATTGGACAAAGTGGAATTCTTCTTTAGAATCGGGACATCAAAATTTACTTTGTGTAAATTTTTGGTATTTTTTCGATAATGTTCATTTTTAATGAATAGTGAAAAATGTTGTATTTTAATTCAAAACCTCTTTTTAATCTAATTTTTTTATATGACTAGATTATCTTTTTAATTGGTTTCAAAGTTAAATTATAATATATTTTAACCATTTAATCCAATATTGGTCTTTGGAATTAATTTCATCTTGAAATTGGACTTAATCTAGTGTCAATCTTTTGATACTTATTGTTTCATAAAAACACGTTATTTGCTCTGACAACGGGAAATAATTATCAAATTAATTACTGTAACTTATATGTTTTGAATTTTGTAAAATAGGAAACATTTTTGAATTCAGAATATCAAATATTTCCTAGGGTTAATTTTTGGTAATTTTCTGAAAAACTTCAATTTTTTGATGAATAGTGAAACCACTAAGTGGTAGTTAAAGAAACTGATTTTAAGTTTAAATGAAACATTACCTATTTTGTGATTTAAATTTCAAAAATCCGACATACATGGTTGTCATTAAGAAGTAAAATGTGGTTCAATGGGATTAAAATAATTTTTTGGTGAACAGTAACTTTTATGTTTATTAATCACGATTAGAGGTAATTATTGTAATTTAAGGTAAAAATAATGTTTTAATAATATGAAATGACCTTGCCACATGTCCTACCCTTATTTTTTTAGTCATCTCCGACTAATACAATCCATGGGTCAACTTGGGGACCCCATGGAGCCACTTTGGTTGGAAAATGACATTAATATCTTTTTTATTAAATGTTAAAATTAAAATGTCACAAACATTGTTGTTTTACTGAAACAATTTTTAGATGTGGTTATACAAGTAATATTTTTGACTACAAATATTCATTAGAAAGATAAAAAGATTTCATACATCATGATATTTTTTTTATAATTTTTAGACATTAAATAAATTATCTTACTTATGACATCATGATGATGCAGCGATAACCTCATTATTTAACGATTTAAATAAAATGAAAAGATAATGTACACACTAAGACCTAAACATGTCAAAAACCTATTTTATTAGTGTATTTCGAACCCTTATCACCTTAAACTCGAAATATATCAATGTGTGACCTTTAAAATCCTAAATGCATTTGAAAATAATGTAACCTTTTTTGACTTTCCAAGAGTGCCCCTCCCCTCCTCTTATAAAAGGCCCCCCACCTCTACCACCTTACACACACCTATCAAGCCTTTGCATCGGCCAACTCCTACCCATTTCATCTCTCTACATCCCTCCCTTCATCATTTAACCCTCACATTGTGCAGAACCTTTTCCAAGGAATCCTTTGAACTCAAATCAAGAATAGTTACCCGATTTTAAGGTAATGTCTTCACTTGTGTTCTTTTGTTTTATTTTGGTTCTCAAACCCTTTAAATTATTTTTATTCCATTATTTTGTAACAAAACCAGTATCTCCAGTATACTAGTATGTTTTTATGTGATGTATTCGAGCTACACTTACACGCACCTTCGTCTAATGGTTAAAGAACATACTGTTTCTGTGGTTGGAAAATTTCTGCCTCATGAAACGATGATTGTTCAATCTTATTTTAACACCTTTAATGGTGGCCATTATGATGTAAATATACTTTATATATGATATATATGGTATTTATGTTTTCTATAAGCTTCTGAGTTTTATATTTATAACATGCCTTTAGGATTTTCATGTTGTGCAAATGCGATAATTTTATACGAGGAAGTGTGGACTACCACCCCCTCAAGTGATGTGACTCATTCATGCAATACATGGAACGTGTAAATAATGAAATTAATGAACATATCTGACCTATATAACATATAAATTATACTGGAATTATAATATATATATATAAATTATTTTTAATTCCATTAATATGGAAAAGAAATGAAAGTAGCGTTCATGCGTACGTACGGCCTACCGTCTCCATGAAGGGTGCCTTTAATTTCTTTTTATCTCCAAATGTTATGGAGTAGTATAAAATGAATATTTACTGGATATATATGATATTTAAATCATTAATAATATTCTGGAGATTATTTACTTATAACTACATGGACAATCATTTTCAAACAAGTTCATTTTTGACTCATGTACCAAACATCGACAAAAATGTCTGATATGAACTCACATTATTAACCAATTATTATAACATTATAATATGTGATATGAACTGAATAATAACATTTAATAGATCTCCTTAAGCAATTATAAATTTACCAATGTTAATTATTCATGAATATAAAGAAACAAACAAGACAAGTAAGACTTGAGGTAAGGGATCCAACCCCTCTCTTTCTTTTTAAGTACACTCTTTTATGTCATTCCATTTAAGCTCATCTTTCTTATGAATTGAATGTTATTTTATATTAATCATTATTTACTTTTTATGTTCATATGATGAGAGACCCTATTTTCCCTCATCAATCCATTTTGAAAGATTTTATTAGCGCCGTTAGGCTGCCGAATTTTCGTAAGGGATCCAACCTCTCTCTTTCTTTTTAAGTACACTCTTTTATGTCATTTCTTTTAAGCTCATATTTATTATGTTTGGGGATGTTATTTTATATTCATAATAATGTACTTTTTATTTTCATATTATTAGATACCCTATTTGATCTCATAAATCCATTTTTGGATGTTTTAAGTGGCGCCGTTAGGCTGCCGAGTTTTCGTAAGGGATTGTTCATCTAACTTTTAGTCCCTTGAGATTTATGCTACATTTGCCACCATTTACTATTAGTGGTGTATATAAATTACATTATTATACTCTTTGTGTAATATAATTTCATTTATGGGTATTTACGTATTCATTGTATGACCCTTCTTCAATGGGGTGTACGTTTCGAAAGTTACCCAACTCGATAAGGGGACCTTTCACCCTCCTCTTTTTAAAAGACTTCTTTTGTTATGTATTTTAATTCACATAATATTATGTTGGGATATGTTCTTCTATATCCTTATTTATGTAAGTTTTATGTCCAAGTGATGAGATACCATTTTCTCTCTCATCAACTCATTTTCTGAATTTTAAAGTGATGCCGTTAGGATGTCGGATTTTTGTAAGGGAACTTCTTAACCCACATTCAATTCTTTGGGTTAAACCACTACTTCTTGATTTCATTATGCCAATATTATGTGTGGAATCTCTATGTTTTAATTTCCACAAACCTTTTTGTGGATATAGTATTTCTACACATAATCATCTCATTGATAAATTCTTATGAACTTGTATGGGAAATCATAACTCAATCTCATTTCATTGATTTAAATATCAATGTCATTGGTTTTCTTTTTCCAATATTATGTTTGAATGAACTCTGATTGTTTTACACTTAGTATCCACTTATATTGGGTGTATTTATATTTCTCACACATAATTATGTGATATATTTATCCTTAATTTAATGATACCATCTTTATAATGGATTTCATCTCAATTTACATTTCCATTGAGACTTCATTGTTTTTATGCACCAATTCACTCTTATATGGTGTGTATACTATCTTTTGACATATTATATCATGAATCCCTTTATTCTCATGATATTATAATGCTCATATTACATGTTATTTTGCAATTATTTGTATTCAAGAGTATCTCATTTTGTTAAAAACTCTTAAACAAAAATATCATTTTAAAGGTTTTAAAGATTAATTATTCTAAATATTTATCTTTAATGTCCATGTTTTCAAAATGGTTTTTTGTATTTATTTATATGGAAATTAATTTTGTAAAATTATAATTCCATTAAATGCTTCAAATTGTATGGGACACTTTGATTCAAAAATCTCTTTTAAATGGTTTTATAAAATGGATTGATTAATTCAATATCTTGGAATTACTTATTGTGATTTCAAATGAAATGGTGTTATTTAAATATTTATATTTTCAATATTTTATGTGTAATTATGGTACTTGGACATTTTTCGGGTGGTTACGTGATAAACCATATGACGGGTGGTGCCGTGAATAGCAGGATGGGTGGTTACGTTATAACCTCCAATGCATTGGGTATGGAAGTCGGCCGTATGGCTATTACATTAAGTATGTGTGGAAGTCGACCGTATGGTTATTCAATTTAAGTATTTTTATGTCCCAGGTTACCTTTATATGTTCTGTGATCTTTAGATGGGTTTTATGGTAATCTTTTGGTTACAAAAATGAACTTCTATTCAGTAAAGAGTTGTTATTACTTCATAAAGGTGAAAGTATTACTTTGATAAAGTATACATGGTTTACTTGTTGTTTTGAAAAACTAATAGTTTTCATTCATTATGTATCCCTTACTGTGCTTTTTATGCTCACCCCAAGTTTATGAAATGTTTTCCACAGGACTTAATGTGGAATAGGGTCAAGGATGGCATCATGGGAAATTCATGCTACCTAAAACATGGAACTAGACATGTATCTTTTTAAGAGTTTTTATTTTATGGAAACATGGTAGAAGTTTCTACTATGTATTATTTTGAGATGTAATAGTTATGTCCTAATTCTCTAAAATTCTAAACCTGAAAATATCCTCAATGTGAATTATTCATTTAAATCAATATTAAGTAAGGTTTAAGGTCGCGGCCTTATAGTTGGTATCAAAGGACAGTTAAGATAACTTTAGAGGTTAGGGTATTCTATAAGCATAAGTGACATTAACATAATGGTTAGGATTTCAGAAAGAGTCCTAGTTTTAGATAATGTGAATGAGTTAGTATATCTTAGTGTTTATCTTCCTCATTAGTACATGATGGTTTTGTTGATATACTCACACTGACCTTTTTGGTTTTAGTAAATGGCTGGATCTAGCAGGAACCAAAGTAATAGTGCATGTGAAGGAAACTGTGACAGTTTTCTGAGCAAGAAACTGAATGATATGGGAGTAGTAATGAGAACTCTTGTGTTTATCCTCAACCAACTATCTGGAGTCATGAATGACCACCTAAACCTTGGTGATTTCTATAGGGAATCATATATGCAAGAAACAAATCCCTAAGAAACTACAGGTAGTAATCATAATGTTATGTGTATTCAAAAACCAATGTGTCAAATATGTGGAAAGAAACACCTAGGAAAGTGTTTTAAAGGGACAGAAATATTCTATAGATTTGGAATTGAAGGTCATAAATCAAGAACATGCCATTGAAAAAGGAAGAATCCAGTTGACTCGAGGAAAGGGAAAGAAGTTCTTTCTGAGGGATCAACTGAATGTTTTAAATGTGGTGTGCATGGTCATTATGCAAACACATGTCCTATGAAGATGTTTCGGGAATGGGATCACCAAGATCGTACAAATATTCATTTACCAATACCTAATGTCATTCCGATTGAGGAAGAAGAAACTGAAAATGAACAATCAAAGGTATGGCTTATTTCTTAACATTTGTTTTCCTATTTTGGAATCTTAGGATATGATTCATGATTTTGTTTGTAGGATATAATTATTTCAGAATAAGTTGGAAATGAATGGTTAATGGATCCTGAAGAATGTTGAATGAGTGAGAAGTCAACATATAAGGGCTTCAAGAGTTATAGTGAAATTATTAAGAGTATTATGTCTCTTTTGATGATGTGGTTACATTAGAAGACTTTTTATAGTATGTGTAACCCTGATGTTTGATATATAAAAATTTTATTCAAGGAATAGTTTTTTGTTATTTTGTGGACATAGTTATGAAGAACCATTTGGGTTTATATGATCCTTACTTTTGAGGTAATTATGGGTTACTATATGTTATGATGGAAAGTGAAAGGCATGAGATAAAATTGAGGTTAAATTATTTTATGGTTATTTTAGATGATTTTATATCTTTTTGGGGAATGATTTTAGAATTATATAGTTTTGAAAAAAGACAACACACACAACGTGTGACAACCCGTCGCGTCGGAGAAAGCTGCGGGAATCAAACACAAAACCAAAGTGAAACTGGTATTTATCGCCTAACACTGGACTACGTGATGTCCCTGGTTTGTTTGACTACTTCTTTTTAGTTAGATGATTTTATGAATTAAGAGTAATTTGATTTTGGGTTATCTATGAAAATTATTAACCTATCATGGAGGATATGTGATTAGGTTAATTACTTTTCAATACGAGACTTTAAGAGAAACTGATGTTGTTTGGAGATAAATGATAAGATTTAACTTGGAAGACTATGTGATTAAATCATTCAAATATTTGGGATTCAATATTAATTTGGTTTACTTGTGGTCTTTGTTGAGCTTGGGTTTTGATGGACAAATTTAGGAGATTAAGAATAGATTATCTTTTTTATAAAGGGTTATCCTTTTCTGGATTATCTGATCATGTACTAACCTTTTTGGATTTGATTTTGGTTAAAGTCTAAAGACATGGTAAGTATATAGTTCTCTTTTTTGGATTAAGTGATTCTCTAGAAGTTGATTATAGTACTCTTAATACAAACAGGTCCTCCTAAATACTCATCTTTTGGAGAAAATATGGGTTTGATTAAGGAATCTAGTAAAAGTTGAAAGTTTATGTGACAAGTAAGTAAGTTTCATTATGATTTAGTTAAGCTCAAAAAATAAATTCCTCAATGAAGAGTAACTTAAAAAAACAAATGTTTTCTGTTAACATTTCCTACTGGAGAATCAAATACCGTTTAACCCATCACAAGTTTGTGATTTTCTTATGGTTAACTTTCTCCTAGACATGTTTACTATCACTCTCCATCAGAACATGACCCTTTTTCCCCCATGTCCATATTTTCATACATGGAATCCTAGTATGGGTTAACTCAGGTGACATTTGTACTTCTCTTTCTTTATTTTAAAGTGATTTTTTTACTGACTCTTGTTCCAATGTGGGATTTTCAAAGAAGTTTCCAAGCCCAATTTTAAAATTTTGAGGACGCAATTACCAAAAGGGGGGAAAGATGTAACACCCCAGGAAAATAAAGAATATTACATTTTCACATTTATCCATATTTGTGAGTAAAATATTAATATAACTTTAAATGGGATGCTATGCTCGATGGCGTACCCAATACGCAACAACAAGTTTCTTGGGAATCTTACATTGCACTCTAATAATAAAATAATATTATTTTAAATTGTAGTTAACGCCTAGCCGTTGTAATGGAGGGAATGAACAGAACAAACTACAAAATAATTATATATTTTTGTCAAATATTTTTACTTTTTACAATAAATGTTAGAGGATTAAAAATGCGAATGAATCCAATTTTAAGCGCAAACATTCTAAAATTCTTTAAAAGGTCGATTAACCGTCTTTTGATGACGAACCCCTTTTAAATCCACTTTTTGACAATTTGATGTGTTATATTTGACAACATAAAATTCTTCTTTAGAATCGGGACATCAAAATTTACTTTGTGTATATTTTTGGTATTTTTCCAATAATGTTCATTTTTTAATGAATACTGAAAAATGTTGTATTTTAATTAAAAACCTCTTTTTAATATATTTCTTTATATGATTATCTTATCTTATGAATTGGTTTCAAAGTGAAATTAGAATATATTTTTACCAATTAATCCAATAGTGGTCGTTGTAATTAATTTCATCTTGAAATTGGACTTAAACTAGTGTCAATCTTTTGATACTTATTGTTTTATAAAAACACGCTATTTGCTCTGACAGCGGAAAATAATTATTAAATTAATTAATTTAACATATATGTTTTGAATTTTTTAAAATAGACAACATTTTTCAATTCAGAATATCAAATATATCCTAGGGTGAATTTTTGGTAATTTTCTGAAAAACTTCAATTTTTTTATGAATAGTGAAACCACTAAGTGGTAGTTAAAGAAACTGATTTTTCATTTAAATGAATGATTACCACTTCTATGATTTTAATTTCAAAAATCTGACATACATGGTTGTCATTAAGTAGTAAAATGTGGTTCAATGGGATTAAAATAATTTTTTGGTGAATAGTAACTTTTATGTTTATTAATCACGATTAGAGGTAATTAGTGTAATTTAAGGTAAAAATAATGTTTTATTAATATTAAATGACTTTTCCACATGTCCTACCCTTATTGTATGAGTCATGGCCGACCAAGAAAATCCATGGGTCAACTTGGGGACCCCATGGAGCAACTTTGGTTGGAAAATTACATTAATACCTTTTTATTTAAAGTTAAAATTAAAATGTCAAAAACATGTGTTGTTTTACTAAAACAATTTTTAGATGAGGTTATACAAGTCATATTATTGACTAAAAAAATTAATTATAAATCTAAAAAGATTTCCTACATCATGATATTTTTTTTATAATTTTTATACATTAAATAAATTATCTTATTTATGACATCATGATGATGCAGCGATTACCTCATTATTTAACGATTTAAATAAAATGAAAAGATAATGTAAAATCTAAGACCTACACATGTCAAAAACCTATTTTATTGGTGTATTTCGAACCCTTATCACCTTAACCTCGAAATATATCAACATGGGACCTTTAAAATCCGAAACACATTTGAAAATAATGTGTCCTTTTTTGACTTTCCAAGAGTGCCCCTCCTCTCCTCTTATAAAAGGCCCCCACCTCTACCATCTTACACACAAATCTCAAGCCTTTGAATCGGCCAACCCCTGCCGATTTCACCTCTCCACATCCCTATATTCATCATTGAAGCCTCACTTTGGGCAGAACCCTTTCCAAGGAAGCCTTTGAGCTCAAATAAAGAATAGTTACCCGATTTTAAGCTAATGTCTTCACTTGTGTTATTTTGTTTTATTTTGCATCTCCAACCCTTTAAATTCATTTTATTCCATTATTGTGTAAAAACACCAGTATCTCCAATATAATAATATGTTGTTATGTGATGTATTCGAGCTTCACTTACACACTCCTTCGTCTAATGGTTAATGAACATCCTGTTTCTGTGGTTGGCGAATTTCTGCCTCACGAAACGATAGTTGTTCAATCTTCTTTTAACAACTTTAATGGTGGCCATTATGATGTAAATATACTTTATATATGATATATATGATATTTATGTTTTCTATATGCTTCTTAATTTTATATTTAAAACATGCATTTAGGCTATTCATGTTGTGCAAATGCGATAATTTCATACGAGGAAGTGTGGACTACCGCACCCTCAAGTGATGTGACTCATTCATGCAATACATGGAATGTGTAAAGAATGCAATTAATGAAAATATGTTACCTATATAACATATTTAGTATAATGGAATTATAATATATATATCTCAATTATTTTTAATTCCATTAATATGACAAAGAAATGAAAGTAGCGTTAATGTGTACGTACGGCCTACCGTCTCCATGAAGGGTGAATTTCATTTCTTTTTATCTCAAAATGTTATGGAGTAGTATAAAATGAATATGTACTGGATATATATGATACTTAAATCATTAATACTATTCTGGATATTATTTACTTATAACTACATGAACAATCATTTTCAAACAAGTTCATTTTTGACTCATGTGCCGAACATCGACAAAAATGTCTGATATGAACTCAAGTCTGACTTGTCTTGTTTGTTTCTTTATATTTTTGAATAATAAACTTTGGTCAATTTATAATTTCTTAAGGACCTCTTTTATAGATTATTATTCAGTTCATATCAGATATTATAATTTTATAATAATGGGTTAACCCACTTTCAATTCTTTATTCTAAACCTCTACTTCTTGATTTTATTATGCCAAGATTATGTGTGGAATCTCAATGTTGTAATTTCCAAAAATCTTTTTGTGGATATAGTATTTCTACACATAATCATATCATTTATAAATTATTACAAACTTTTATGTGAAATCAAAATTCAATCTCATTTCATTGAGTTAAATATCTATGTCATTGGTTTTATTTTTCCAAGATTATGTGTGAATGACCTCTGATTGTTTCACACTCAATATAAACATATATTGGGTGTATTTATATTTCTCACACATAATTATGTGATAGATTTATCCTTAATTTAAGGATACCATCTTTATAATGGATTTCATCTCAATTTACATTTCCATTGAGGCGTCATTGTCGTTATGCACCAATTCACTCTTATATGGTGTGTATACTGTCGTTTGAAATATTATATCATGAATCCCTTTATTCTCATGATATTATAAAGCTCAGATTACATGTTATTCCACAATTATTTGTATTCAAGAGTCTCTCATTTTGTTAAAAACTCTTTCACAAAAATATCATTTTAAAGGTTTTAAAGATTAATTATTCTAAATATTTATCTTTAATGTCCATGTTTTCAAAATGGTTTTCAGTATTTATTTATATAGACATTAATGTTTTAAAATTATAATTCCATTAAAAGCATCAAAGTGGTATGGGACACTTTGATTCAAAAATCTCTTTTAAATGGTTTTTGAAAATGGATTGATTAATTCAATATCTTGTAATTACTTATTGTGATTTAAAATGAAATGTTGTTATTTAAATGATTATATTTACAATATTTTATGTGTAAGGATGGTACACGGAAATTTTATGGGTGGTTATGTGATAAACCATATGACGGGTGGTTCCGTGAATACCAGGACGAGTGGTTACGTTATAACCTCCAATGCATTGGATATGGAAGTCGGTTGTATGGCTATTCCATTAAGTATGTGTGGAAGTCGACCGTATGGTTATTCCATTTAAGTATGATTATGTCCCACGTTACCTTTATATGTTATGTGATCTTAATATGGGTTTTATGGTAATCGTTTTGTTACAAAAATGAACTTTTATTCAGTGAAGAGTTTTTAATACATCATAAAGGTGAACAGTGTTTCTTTGATAAAGTATACATGGTTTAATTGTTGTTTTGAAAAACTAACCGTTTTCATTCATTGTGTATCCCTTACTGAGATTTTTATGCTCAACCCATGTTTTTGAAATGTTTTTCATAGGACATAACGTGGAATAGGGTCAGGGATGGGATCATGGAAAAGTCATGCTATCTAAAACATGGAACTAGACATGTTTCTTTTTAAGTGTTTTTATTTTATGGAATCATTGTAGAAGTTTATACTTTGTAATCTTTTGACATGTAATAGTTATGTCCTAATTCTCTAAAACTCTAAACCTGAAAAGGTCCCCAATGTGAATTATTCATTTAATTCAATATTATGTAATTTTTATGGTCGGGGCCTTATAACAATTATCTTTTTTATGGTATATATCATCAAAATATTTATTTAATATCATTACTAAACCAAAATATAATTAAATTATAATATTATAAGTAAAAAAATATTATTAAAACACTTTAATTGTGAAAATATAATTAGATAACTTTTTAACAACAATAATTGAATGTTAGAAATGATTTATTTTGAAAATTACAATTTTTATATAAATATTTAACAATTTTTTTCCTCTGATAATACCTAATAATATGAAACCTTTATTTTAATTGTCCATTTTACTAAATATAATTTAAACATTATAAAAAATTTTATGGTTTATTTTAGTACCCTATTATGTGTGAATAATGATGTTAAAAATATTATTTATTTAATATATAGTTGATACTAAAATATGTCAGGAAAATATTTTGAACATTACTATTATTTAGTCATGCAAAACTGGTAAATATACATGTACAAATTTTTTTAACATTAAACTACTTTAACAAATTACCAATGTTTATATGTCCCAAATTAATCCAAGAAACATCTTATTACCATATCTATAGATTTTCATAACCTGTATATATTCAATTTCTCTAATTTGTTTTATAAATAATAAATTACCCTACCACATCTCTGTATAATTTTTATGTTTTATGAAATTTGAAATAAGTTGTATTTCATCTACATAAGATATCTGAAATAATATAATACACTAATTAATTCATTAAATAAAAAAAATCATGTGAATTCATTATGAATACAAACTTATTGATTACCTCATAAATTTAGGAAATCCAACTTTAATACTCTTACATCAACCCATAAATGGATCATTAAAATGTTAAATACATGGTAGAATAATTCTGAACATGAATTATTTTATTTTGTATCATATACATATCCTTGACTAGATTGTCAATATGATATGGTTTTTTGAGATACAATATATTTATATCATAACCAAAATGATTTTTTTACCAAGAAAAATCTGAATGGAATTATTTATTGGAACATGTTAAATAGTTTGTCCATAATGAATATCATAAATTTTTTTTACTACTTTAAAAGTTATGATATTTTAATATACACACTCAAAAATAAAGGTATTTTTTATGGAAAACTCATTTGAACCCTTAAGATGTTACCACAAAATGGGTATCCAACATTTCGAAATTGTTTTGTGTTCATGGATTATATCTCATATTCCATGTATTTTTAACATTTAATAGAATAAAATTTTTTATTGCCACATGTAAGATAGTATTTTTATTTCATATCAATATTATGTAATCATTATTTTCAATAAGAAATTAATATCTCTCAATAAAATTTTCAATCCTAATAGTCCATTAATATTATTTTCTAAATCTAGTTAGTTTTCCTTCCAAAATTATTTGTGGAAACATCTAGATTTACATCATATAAACAATTATTCTTTATTCATCAATATATCCATGTTCTAATTTCCCCACACTTACAAATATATATATATCGATCCATTTAAAAAAATCTAATTAAGGATTGAATTTTTATTATTATTATTATAGAAATAATATCCAAAAAATTCAATGGGATAACAGAAATCTATGAATTTTATGATTAAGGGAAAATATTTTATAATTTAGTAATCGTATTACTTATTTAAAACCTAAAATCATTATAACAGATATTTTGGGATGTTTCCTTCTCCATATATCATATGTAAGAGTTACTACTACATCGGAAGGAATGTGGTAAAGTAGGAATTACATGGTTTCCTCATAGAAACACTAAAATATAGTAATATTATCACACTAAATCATTATCAATAAAACTATGAACAAAATGACATAAATTATCCTCTATAACATGAAATTCCATAATACATTTCCATGTTGATTGAGTAGTGGAAGAATTCCACAATATCATAGATGTTCATTAAATTCCAGGATAAATTACACAATACACCGATCTGAAAAGAGAAACATAAAACTATATCCTAGTTGATTATATATTCCATTCTAGAAATAATTCATCTTTCTAAAGGTTTCTTAGAAGTTCCTCATTAGAAAAATATAACCATGTTGACTAAATTCATAATTAATATTAAATATGCACTTTAAACCACAACTAGTTGTTCTTCCCATTGGTCTATATACATCACTAGGTATGATAACTAGTAAATCATGAGACCTTAAACGTTTTCACTAAGAGTTTAATTTTATCATCCATTGTTATAAAAAATTATCATGATAAAATGATTCAAAATAAAAGGAGTCGAAAAGTAAATATTTAGGGATTAATTTTATTCATTCTCATTTATGTGTCAAATGTGTAACTGAAAATAGAATATGGGATTAAAATAAAACACATACTTCTTATTCTTAATGTTATGATTAATATTATCAATATATATTATTTATTAATAGTTTATCATATATCATATGACATTAAACATGACACTATATCATATATTAGAAATCTTATTCTTAATATTGAATAAAATATTATTTTTATATAAACATAATATAGAAATAAAATTTATGTATATGGAACGAACCTTACTATATTTATTAGAATCTAAATGAATACAATATATATACATAATATTTAAGGGATTACATCAAATTCATAAACATTTTCATTATTGTTCATATAATGATTTACATCAACATTATTTAATTCCCCAAATAACATAGTATGTAGTTATTTGAACAGATGTGTGATTCACACCCGAAATCAGATACCATTGATTAAGAGTTTCTAAAATTTAATAATATAAAATTGACATTTGGAAACACATAATGCTTCTCTTTGAAAAGAATTATTATCCCAATATACTAATCTAGAACAATATTATAGGTGGTAACTATAATTAATTTCATATTGATCATCATTATGTAAGAAAATACACAAAAAATACATATCAATGGTTGAGTATATTTATTTCATATACTGATCTAGGACGATAGTATAAATATAAACACTAAATATCATGAAACCATAGATTGTATCCATTTAGTGGGTCAAGAAACATATCTATCAATTTTTTTTCCAAATTATTGTTTCTCTCGTAATTTTTCTATATTAGTAGAAAATCATAGATATCATAATAATTAAAATTCATGGATTTATAAGAGAATGACCCTTTATCCTAATATGACATATTGATTTCCTAAAAACAATTCATTTGATAAAATGATCCAATTAGGGTCACTAGTCTATGTGTAACCCATATTAAAATCCTAGTAATGTGAACCTACTCCCATTAAGAACACCCATTACTTTATTTTCATACCAATGTTAATCTATTGGTTCCTATATGTAGCATTACATACCCTATTTGTAATGTCCTATGCTGGGGGCCACTAAACCAGTGGTTTGAGGCAGTTTTCCCCAATACCTCAGGCACACCTCTTCATAAGATAGAGGCTACCGACTAGTAGCAAGAGAGGGGTTCTATGTTGGATATGTGAGAAGAAAATACACCCCACATTAATGTTCACAACATGAATTAAATAGGAAAATATCATGCACATCATACAAATGAAAAATAATAAATAAAACAAAAATGAATGGCGATGTATTAAAATTAAAATTATGTAAATGTATGAGAAACCATGTAATACATAAAAACATGATAGAACACTTAGATGATTACACAGACATGAATAAACAACTTAAATGTAAATATAACATTCCCCACTACAATCATCAGTCTTACCACATACCCGATCTTCAGTACAATATCAAGCTTCTCTAGCCCGATATATAGACTCCACCCAAGAATCCTTATCAACCATGAAATCTAGCGCCTTAGACCTATCCATAATGCATCAGTGTTCAATCTACTAATAGATAGATGTTCTTTAGACACACTGAGGCCCATGTACAGGGGGTGAGAAATAAATCTCATTAGGCCATCCCCAACGGTGAACCTATAAACGACGGACATATGTAAATCCTTGTGAAATATGATCTGCCTAGCCGAATATAATTTGAAAACAAAATATAAATAATATTCTTCAATCTATAGGTACTATAATTCCTTTTCCCACACCTACTTTAGGCAAATGTCGGAATATCCTTGAGCTCGTATTAAGGACTGTGCATCCCAAAAAAACATGTGGGACCCAAACACTAGAGAGCCACACACAACCTAATTATACCAGGTTCCCATCCAATGACACTTATTTTATCTGGGATACTAGTCTAAGACACCCCATACCATGTCCTCTTATCTAGACTATGTCCCATACAAGAATCCTTGACACACCTTTTCCCATTTCCCCAAAAGAGTACTACCAAACAAAAACCTTTAGTCTAAAAACTATCTCATATACCATAACTGTAGTGCACAAGGAATTTTTGTAGAGTGTCAATCCACCATCCATCCTAGCTGGTAAACCATAAATGCCCAAATCCTTAGTCTAGAGCACAATCACCAATGTATACTATCAGTTTCTAGAGTCTATGTCTGACACCAGGTAAGTATTATATTTCTATGATCATAAGCTCAGTCTAGTAACTATAACATTGATGGGGACCAAATCATGAGTCCGACCTAAACACAAGGAGATGAAGAATCAGTACAACCTCTTTTTTCCACATGGTAGGACTTCCTTGAAAAGAGCCTTATTTTGGATCAATATCCATAAAGTACACTATCATAGTCCAGAACCACATTCTAGCACCCCCTATGTAGTATAATTCCGACACTCAAAACCACAGTCCAGCCCCAAACCACACATATGTGACATAAAATAACAATACTTAACGTTATAACATAGTGTGTTCGAAACATCAGTCGAAATATTAATCCAAAAAATCGATATCAAAACGAATCCTTAATATAGTAATCGCAATAACAGATATTTGAAACTATACCCATCGATCATCATTCCATATCTTTGATCCATCATTTCCACTACTAGTAAACCCTGTTCCAAAACATAAAAACACCTCTATATCAAATTTTCACATGGGGTAATACTGGTCTCCACACATATGAACGTAAACCAAACAATTTCTCGATATATGTCCTAGAAAACAAGTAACGTATTACATTATCGACACATAAAACATCATGGGTTCTATGGAATACCAATAACTAAAAAACAAAATCACATGCACCCGCTCAGGGTCGTCCAATCTGTAGGGCCTGCACGTGATCCTCTGGATCCTCATATAAACTAAGCCATCACCTCTTGTATCATGAGAAGTATAAGTTATGAAAAATAATTATTTATAATCGTAGGTAACAACTTACTATCAATATAAGACCTAACACATAAATTTTCTTCAAGAAACCATCAATGGCCTCCAACTGATCCTTGATCAATAGCATGCCACCATGTCATATAAAATCACACTAATCCAACAAAAGAATCATCAACCATCACCCACGAAATTTAATGATAACTTAACTAGAATAATTTCCTCCAATACAGTAATCATGAGTTACTCAAAATCAACTAAACACCATAATGAAACTCTCCCATAACCACAATCTGATTGTGTCAACGTCACACCAATGGATACAACCACCCTGATCCTCAAATGCAGGGTATTAACCTCACTTTCTCTAACCTCAATTCACTCGTATCGATTTTAAATGACAACCATGATCATCCCATGGATACTAATAAAATCTAATCATTTAGGATTCAACCAATATGCCTCATGAAATACATTGTGGTATGCTATTTTCAGATCACACACTATGCTCACCACCCTCAATAGGGTCTCCCATCTCAAAACTCATCCCGTGAATGGATTACGAGTCCAAAGAATAAGGAAAACATCAATCTAAACCAAATATTTCCATATCAATATTTATTTGACATTAATATGTCAAAATGAACCCTCTATTATGATCTATGTGGAAAATTTCAGAATGGTCAACTCACATGCACAATATTGAATTACAATGAACAAAATACGCAAAAACTCAAAGCTAGGAAAATGATATAGCCTGTAATTTATAGTAAAAAACATGTAATATAGTTTCCCATAAAATCCATATACATTTACGTGGACATATCCCCATTGGGTTTCAGATTTTAAATAAATATATCGTGTAACCAATGCACATGTTGCATACTTTCCAAAGACAATCTTGATGTGTTATTTTTCACATGGCCATATACCACAACATAGCATTCACTCAGAGTACATGGAATGTTATTATGAATTTTAATTCATCCATTAATAGGAAGAACACATGACATGAGTTAACTGAACCACACATCATGTTGTCATGATTTCCAAAAGAGAAATCTCTAGAGCTCCCCCAAAACCCCATGTTTTCCCCAAAAATGAATATTTCGACTCCGATAGGTTCTCTAGAAAATATTAAAAGCCAGTAAAACATAAAAATAACTAATAAATGGGGATTTGGGGAATGAAAATTAAAAATAACCTATATCATGGTTTTAACACCGATGCTTCGGGAGAGAATATGCTCACGGAAGATGATGCACCTCCATCCGGTCTCGATCAATACCATTGAAAAAGTATGGTAGTATCTCCCAATTCAATTCCTCATTTTCTGGCTACCATGAGAGGGTGGTTCATTCGACACTCTAACCATGAATAGGAATCCCAAAATGTTGGGGGGATACACTCTCATTCAACTAACCTAACTAATTATTTAACTATTTAATTAGACATTAAACAAATGATTCGTGTCTCAGGACCCGAGGTGATTTTATACATTTCCTAGGAAATGGCCCTCATTCTAGACTCAATTAATGAGTCATAATCTCATTAAAAAACGTTGTTCAAAATATATAGACACTCGAAACTGCCCGACCAATTTAATATTTCATTAATTTAATATTAAATTTTTGGAAAAAACACTAACATATCAGAATTCATATAATCTCTTGTCCTAGGGTAAATACCCTATTCTATGATCAAATGAGTGGTGAAGAACAATTATCTGAGACTTTATACTATGTATTAATGACCATTTCACCCATAATGATCCCCATATAACATAAATTCAAATTTATTCTCTAATTTCAAAATCCAGAAAACTCAGGCATCTATAACATTCCCACTATAATCTTTCTCATCATTGATAAGACGTTGTGGTATTCAATCCACACATCTTGACCCACATTGTTCATCAATACAAGCTCATATTGTGGCCTTCTATGCTAAGCTATCAACCATGTTTCTCTACATAACATTAATGAGAGGGAATAGAACACAAAAAATGTTAATCCATCACATTCCCTTATTAAAAAACCACTACAACGCAGCCTTACTGCACCCATATATCCCAATACATCACATAATCTTTTAAACCTCATAATCAAACAAATGGTGCTCTATAGTATAGAACATATCCCACTTATACCAATTTTGATCCACAATGCATCCAATAATGGAAGTCACCTTTTAATTCAAATTATCCGTGGTCCACCAAAGCACTTAATGTTGATCTAATTGAATCCTCAACCCTCCCCACACTAGCATCACACATCCACGCCTTGTTTGGAAATTCCAAACATAGAAGTAACCTTATTATTTCCACATAACCAAATATATTTCCTCCCCATAAGCATTTCCCAATCATGACCAACACTAGATAATGACATGGCCACATTGCTCCAACCTATGCAATAAAACCAACCTAATACAATTACTCATTCCCAGCATCTAAGAATAGAACCCATGTTATTCATTAATATTTGACCCATCACTGGGACCTCACACAAAAACCTGATGGTTCACACCCCACCTTTCACTTTCTAACACAAAAACCCACAATAAAAACCACATTAGAGTACCCTTATCTATATAAAGAAACATATATATAGACTGGCTTAAATTTTTTCTCTTTTAACATAATTAAAATGATGTAAAGGTATTAGGAATGATTTTTTAAATTTTTTGAGTATACTGTGATGTTATTGATGAATATCGTCACAAAAACATCCATCCAAAACATCAATGTTATATTACAAGGCCTTGAGTAACCATTCCCACAAGCCTCTTGTCACACCTGCTGTAATTTCTCATCCCGCTCCTGGTTGCCAAGCCAATTATAACAGCATGGAGGTACACTCCCATAATGTCTGTCCCACTAGCAAAATGATATTGCACATCACTAGTCCTTATGCTTCCAATTTTCCTTGATCACATAACTATAATATTCCCTTGTGTAATATAGAAACATGACCTTCCCTAGCCCCATTGACTGAAATCTCATAAAAACCCTCCTCACAATATAGAAACCAAAAAATTGTAGTACTATTTGTGCTCCTGATCTAACATAAATCCAGTATGATTAATGTACCTTCACAACCATTTCCTAGAAAGGTTCCAAAATTTGGCTTCCCTCTCAAAACCAACAGCTAGGCATAGACCCTGGAATAGAAGCACCCCAACAGAAAACAAAAGGCATACATCTAGCCTAAACATAAAACGTAGTTTCACCCTTAGTTACCCAATTTTATGATCACAAAAACACACTTATGTGCCTCGTACACCTAAAGGATCTCATACCTCAGTCAACCCCCTCACCGGTCACCCTCAAAAGTCAAAAACCCAGACTCTCTATAATTGAGTCACATTATAAAGACTATATATATCTCCCACATAATTGTTCTGATCAAGTCTCACATCATGACACTAGGTCCAACAACCTATAACTAAGCCAACTCACCTAATGTCTCAACTCATGGGTAATCCAGAAAACCCCATCTCATATTGGCACAAAATCAACTGGACAAAAAACTGTTTCTCAGGTCCCACACCATAATGGTTTCACATAACTACTATCTTCATATAAATAGGGAGATTATCCTCTCTGACCATTTACACATCAGATTACTCCTTAGAGGACCTAAACCTAGTACCAACCTCAACCAAAACCATATAAAAGTTGTCAAAATCCCTACGCTGATACCATGCTAACCCCCTAGGCTCACTACACAAGACACACCCAAAACCACAACATTGTGACCACCATTGATCCTCTTACTGCAGATCCACATAACCTTACATGAGATGAAAGTATGATAGATCACACTCAAGAAATCATATAACATGGGGATCCTACATGCCTGTCATGTTTCATGAGACACCTCTTTCCTATAATATCCAAGAGTCAATAATAATTCACATCCTCTTGCCAATGGTACAAGGGCCCAAAATATATAATAAATAATAATATAAAAACAACATATGCATTTCTCAATGAAAAAATAATATGCAATTGTATTGTAACAAATCCAAAACCTCAATCCCAGTCCTTGGTAACCTCAATTTCATATCAGAACAGGTGTTCGAGATACAAAAGTCGGGATTACATCACATTCCCTAAAACATCAATAAACCTCTTTTCAAGCAATCCATAAATAAAGTGGATATTTTGGGAGACTAAAACCTCATGTTAGAGTCCACTGCAAGGTGGGAATAACCAAATATCATACATGTTAGAGTAATGTAGAGGAATAAATAAATTAAAACTAAAAGGTTTTATAACTAAAAGATCATTACTAAAATCCAATAAAGGCTTAAACAGTCATTTAATACATACTAATATGATGGAATACTTTTCTGGTCACACATAAAGGATTTATCATCCGAAAAGAAAAGAAAAGTGTCCCCCTTTCCAACACTAGTCGTAACACATTCATGATCTCTAATACACTATCATGCTGCTCCAGCATGACTAGAAGACTCTACATAGTCATCCCTCCCACCCATGAAATCTAAGGCCTCCGACCTATAAATTTCTCCCATAAGTGTATGATCATTAAATATGATGTAGTGTCTCATGCATTATGAATTAAATGTTATTTTCAATAGCATAAATGAAACGCTACATCAAGCTTAAATGAAAACCCATATTGTATTATTTAAATGTTATCATTATAACCTAGATGTTGGATGGTTGGGAATGAATAATATAATCTAATTTAGGAAAATATGGTTTACAAATGTTTAAATAATGATTTATTGGTGTATAAATTTATTAGAAATGGAAATATAAACCAGTTGAATATAAAGGATGTCTTTTTGTGAAAACTGAATCAAAAAGGTAATAATTATATTTTTAAAGTCATATATCTCATTAAGTACTTTTATTTAATGAAAAAATAATTTTAAATATTTAATTAATACTTTTATATTCATATTATTTTCTATCTAGGTATGAAATAAGAATAAATTCAATTTTTTTGATAAAGGGATTATTTTTCTAAAAATGTATTTTTATGACCATTTGAGGCAGAACCCTTTTAAATTTTTTTTACACCCTTATTTGTTAAATTTGGAAAAATCGATATCTTTTTTAGAATTGTGACATCAAAATTTTCATTGGATTAATTGGTCCTAATTTCATGATAACTATATTGTTTTTAGGAATAATAGAAATACACTAAATTTAAATAGAAAATAGTTTTTTTTATAAAGATAATTTATATGGATAAATCATATTATTTAATTGTTTTAAAGTATAAATTTAATATATTTTTATAATTTATTATAATTTAGGTCTTTTTTATTAATTCAATAGTTAATTTAGATTAAAAATCATTTCAACATTTTGGAAAGTTTTAACTTTATAAAAAACTTGCTTTCTCACTTTGTCAATGGGAATTAATTTGAAATAAACGTCATCCAATTATTTGTTTTGAATTTTAAAATATGTATTCCATATTTGGAACCAGAAGTTACAAATTATATAAATAGTAACCTTTTACATTTTTGATATTATGAATAGTAACTTCAATTATTATTTTTATTTACCATGGTTAAAGGGTAAATCTGGTAAATTAAGGTAAAAAATAATATTATAATAAAATATATGTACCATAAAAAGGTTACTAATACTATTTTATGAGATATTACCAACTAATAGCATCCTTAGGAAAATCATTTGGTATTTGGGAGCCACTTAGATGTAAAAAATCACAATTTATAATATTTAATTTATAGAAAAGGGAAATATAACAGAAACATGTATCTTTTACTAAAAAAATTTTTATATAGACATATATGATTGATATATTTTCTTTTAAATATTAATTTTAAATATAAAAAAATTTCCGACATAATGGTAATTTATTTATAATTTTTTGAAGTTATGTAAATATATTTATTTGTGATCCACTGATTAACCAGTGATTACCTTATTAGTAAATGATTCAAATGAATTATATTAAAAATACTAAAATAAATATAATATAAATATTTTGATTCCCTATTATAATTTTACGGGTGATTATAATTTTTTAACTTTGAGTTAATTATTTTTTTAATGAATCATGTTGTGATGAATTTAAAAAAATGAATTTCTAAATAGTGTTAAAATAGACATAAATGTGTTTTTAAAACATATACTATATTATTAAAGGTCCTAATAGTCCTAAAAACTAATATTTTTCCAAATTACTAATATAATGTTAAAAATGTCATTACTGATAAACTTGTGGTTCAAATAGATTTTAATAGAAACTATAGTAACTATATATTATGAAAATACCAAATGAAATGTTATGAGTTAATGTTTTTATCTAAGTGTTAAAGGAAATGGATAAAGATAATTTTATGACCAAAACCTGTATAAACCCTATTGGTTGAAAGAATTTAGATCCATAATAATATTAACCTAGAACTTTATCACATTAGAGAAATTATAATACTAAAATGAATTTTTAATAAAATAATATTTCAAGGCTGAACTAATTTCCCCACCTCCCTCTTGTAAAAGTCCACCACCTCTACCCACATACCCATAACTCTCAATCCCATTAAATCATCCAAATTATATTAAAATAAGCTCCAAAAATCCATCCCTTTTTCCTATACGACACACTTTGGTATTAAATCCATCCTAATGAAACTATTTGTGAAAATAAAATAATAGATACTCAAAAAATAGGTACACGTTTTATCACATATTTCGAAATTATTTTCATATATTACTTCCTATTATTATGTAATTTCAATACCAAAATAATAATTTCACTATGTTTTATATGATGATATTTTATTATATATATTTTACAACTTTATACCACCTTTTATCCATCCTATGAATAACAATATAATTATTCGTGTGTATGTACAACTTACCATCTCCAGGCTATGGTGTAATTTTTTATTCAAAAATACTGAATTTTAATGTCTATAATGATGAGTATAATGGATGTAAATAATTATTATGACATGAAAATAATCTGTATAATTAAAATACAATCCAATTCTATACCGTTTAACCTTTAAATGAATGACATCGTCGCTTGTCCATACACACGACCTACTATCTCACCAATGAGATGTGATTCATTCTACATTATATTCTTTAAAAAACATATAGATACATTAATGGAATGAATAATTATGACAAATATTATATTTATATTTTCTCAATTCTTTTTTAATTTTTATTTACAACATTCATTTTTTCTTTCCGTATTGTGTAAATTTGATATTTTCATTTGAGGAAATGTGGATTATCTCCCCTGAAAGTGATATGACTCATTCATTCCATACATAGAATATATAATGATAGAATTAATGAACTTATGTAAGACATATAACATATATATTATAATATAATTACAATATATATATATATATCATTTAGTTGTCATTCCTTTAATATGATAGATAATTGAAAGTAGCGTTCTTGCGTACATGCGGCCAACCGTCACCATGAAAAGTGAATTTCATTTCATTTTTCTAAATATAATGAATATAATAAATATATATTTATTTTATACCTATGATATTTAATTCATGAATAATATTTTGGAGATGATGTAATTTTGACTATATGGCCAATTTACATAAAAAATGTTATTTTCGACTCAAGTACCGAATATGTACAAAACATCAGATATTAACTTCTATGATTTTTAAATTATTATAACATGGAAATGAGTTATATAAAAGAAATAATAAACTTGAAAAAGGTTATCAACCGTTTATAAATTAACCTATGTTTATTATTTAGGAACATAAATATGGTATATGAATAGTTGAACTCATGGTAAGGGACATCGTCTCCATCTCCTTTCATTGATAAATTTCTTAATAATATCCACCTCTATTATTTTTTAATCTTTATATATATCCACTTTGAAATTTCATATCCATATTTTATCTATAATAATTTTACTTTTTAGTTCATAGAGATTATGATTTAAATGTGCAATGTGATATGGGACACCTTGAACATTAAATTATTTAATTATCTAATCATTTTCTTCATTATATTAAATTAATAATTTATTTATATGGATATAAAATGATTATAAAATAAATTTCATGCCAATATAGAATTTATTTAAATTTAGTCAAAAAGAAACTTTTGATACAAATAATTTTAGTTTCATTACAAAATGAAAAATGGAATGTTAATTTTTCAATTTATATGGTGTCAACGATATCTTCACCACCGTAAACATTATTAGATATTTGGGTTCCTCTATAAGACATAATGTATTTGAAATAAATCCATTATTCCATTATTTCGTTATATTGGTATTGAAAAGGCATCATAAATGAAAATGGTAATTCTAAATGGAAATATTATTCATAGTGGATTAGATGAGTTTTTCAAAAGGGTTTTGTGATGAACATTTTTTTTAAATGGTACATGAAAATTATATGAAATGGGTGAGCCTGATACAACATATATGAAGGGTAAATCCCGATTATTGCTCGTGACTGTTCCCAAAATAGCTGAACCAAAAGGTTGAGCAACATTATAACTCATTGATGAGTTCGTTATATCTTATATAATGGGATGATCCCCATTATATCTAATTATTGAGACCGATATAGAATATATAAAGGGTGATTATTATTAGAGATATTCAATTATGAAGTCGAACATGTGGAAATTCTACTTGTATGTGATTTTTAAGGGGTTTCTCAAATTCACATAAATGTGTTTTAATTTATTGCTTTTAGATTAATGTTTTTCGAGAAAAAGTTATGTTTGTTTTTCATGTGAAAATGTTTTGTTTAGTTCTCTAAAAAACATTAAATGAGTTACTATGTCATAAATAGATGAATGGTTTTATTTTCTTTTTATATCCCTTAATGAGATTTGTATGCTAAACCCATGTTTTGGAAAATTATTCCAAAGGGAATAAAAATGTGCAAGTGAATGTAAATAGTCAAGAATATTTTTATGATTAAAAAGAAATCATGTTTTGTTTAATGGGATTACTTTTGTGGAAAAAGTATTCACTGAGTGTAGTTGTCCCCATGTAATGTCTAGTTATATTATATAATAATTAAAACCCAATTCCCTAAAACTCTAAACTTGAAGATATACTCTATGTAAATTCTTGGAATTACTTAATATTAAGTAATGTTAAGAGTTGTGGCTGTATTGCTGGTGTAACGTCCATGTTCTGGGATCCGCCAAAAGGGTGCCTCGCACCCGGTTGGTCACATGACCTCAAGAGAATTTACCCAAACGTCAGAGGCTTCTGACTTGTTGTGAGGGACCATGTCTGATTGTGGGGAATCTATGGCCTCATTTTCCATAGTGTAGTGTAGCAGAAAAGTAAATAACATACAACAGTGTAAGTAGTAACGATACATACTGGAAATGAACAACTACATTAAAAGAGAACCAACAGTTATATATAAAAATACAGCATGTCACTATTTCTTTGAAAGCAGCCAAAACAAGATATAATGCAATACAATACAATACAACTCAAAGTACAAGGTACAACCAAACAAAAAAAAAGCAGAGTAAACGAAATGCAGCTGCATCGCAGGCCTAAGCTCAGTCCAATTATATCATACTCCTCTACTACAATCATGTACCTATAATTGGACACTTTCCCCTATCGACACATGTTGCAATACAGCCTATTTGGTATGAAGACATGACCCAAATAGGGTGTGAGAAATAAATCCCAGTAGTCACCCACCAAAGGCCCATGCCCAACTGTTAGTGAAAATATGCAACAATAGTGTACAAAATTAAATGTAGTAAACTAGTAAGTACTCAAAAGTAACTATCACTACAATTTTCATTACCATTTAATTATTAATTTTCAACTCCATTATTGGGATTTAACTTGGCATATACAACATAGAAATCACCACATTAAATATTCAAAATAGTTGTGTCCTCAGACATACAATCCTTACCCTCAGGTAACAGAATCAAATACCCATAGGTGGTTTCCCTCAGGCATAAAGATCATTACCCTCATGAACACATGATATTTCCCTCAGGCACAGAGACCATTTACCACATGCATAAACCAAGGTTACCATTAGGCTAACCAAACACTACTCATAGGCTAATAGAATACTGACCTCCAGCTACTAGAACGCTGCCCTCGGGCACAAGGAACCGGGACGAGCCCAAATCATAAAGAAAATTATATAATCTTTCTCCAATGAAAATTCAGTGCATAATATAATCATGTAATACCCTCTGGTATCCTAGCCAAATGGATAAACAGCGGAATTCACCCCCGGGGTGGTCCTGGATCCATGAAGTGATCCCAAACTACAGTTTGATCAATAGATTATCTATGAAATTCTAGATATCTTTCAGCAAAGGTCACAACCATAAGACACCGTAACCATGGGTTCATAGCACAACAGTTCAAAAATTCAACTCAACAGCTTGAAATAAGTACTAGACCACCTACCTTGATCTCCTCTGATCAATATATGTGAACGACAACTCCCGAATCGTCCAAGAAGGACGTAGATCTGTATGGTCCCAATGTGATCGACAGAAGCTGAAACAGATTCTTGGTGCATGATTGGGTGATCCTCTAAGGTTTGGCCATCCTCCCGAGCTCCAAAACTATTTTAAAGCCTCCTATGTGGAATGAGGAGGCTACTTACCATTTTAAGCGAAAAAATGAACTACACGGTGTGTACCCTAAAGTACATGGCGTGCACCTTTCATTTTTTAAAATATTCATCTGGCAACTTCTATCCACCACAGCACTGTTAATCCATCGACAGGAGTATATGGCGTGTGTTTCTAATTACCCAGTGTGTTTGGTCACTCCACTGGAGGCTGCCTCTATCTCCTTACCATTCACCTGCTGACAGATTACATGGCGTGTAAATACCTTGTACATGGCGTGTAGTCTGTTTTTAGACCATTCATCACCGATAGGCCTACGCGCTCTGTGTACTCATCTCACACGGACAAAGAACACAGAGTGTGTAAATATACATGGAATGTACATGCATGATTTGGGATTTTCCCCATTTCCCTTAATTTCTCAAAAACACTTAAGGAAAATGGAAAAGAAGAAACTCATACCTCAAGAATAAGAACCGGGTTCTTACAAACTTCCCCCCTTAAAGAAATTCGACCCCAAATCTCCCTTACAAGGGTGATGAAGATAAATTTGTGACGAACTCCATCCACTGAGCACGTACGTTGGTCTCCCTCTCCCAGGTTTTGTTCAGCACTTGGTCATGCTGATGTAGCACCCATACGAGAGGAACTGACTGGCCTAGAAGAACCTTCATGCTCTGATCAACAATACGAATCGGATTCTCCTCAAAGGATGCATCGACATGAAGCTCAACCTCCTCGGGATAAAATTCATGAGACATGTCTGAGTGATAACGTCACAACTGAGATATATGGAAGACATCGTGAATGGGATGGTTACTCTGTGGTAACTGAAACTGATAGGCAACAGGCCCGACTCTCTCTAGAATCTCAAATGGACCCACATACCTCAGTGAATGTTTACCCTGTCTCCTGATCCTCCTGTGTCCCAACTTCGGTGAAACACGCTAGAATACATGATCCCCGACCACGAACTCCAATGGTCGCCTACGGTGATCAGTATAAGATTTTTGATGAGACTGGGTGGTAGCCATCTGATTCTGAATCAACTGGACCTGCTCTGAAGTCTCTTGTATAAGACATTGTCCTAGTAATGCTGCCACACCTGCCTTCAACCAGCACAAGGGTGATTGGCATGGCCTACCATACATGTTATATTAAGTTGCCATCTCAATAGTTTCCCGAAAACTATTATTGTAGGAAAACTCAACCAGGGGTATATGCTTCTCCCAAGTGCCCCCAATGTCTAGGACATATGTATGCAGCTTGTCCGAAAACACATGTATCATACGTTCTGCCTAGCCGTTAGTCTGAGGGTGGTAAGCTATGCTCCGAAGCACCTTTGTACCTAGTTCCCAATTAAAAAATTTCTATAAACGAGATGTAAAACGGATGTCCCTATCTGAAATGATAGAACAAGGGGCCCCATGAATATGTAAAACCTCACAGATATACAAATTCCCGAGTTCATCAACACCGAAGGTCTCCTTGATCAGAAAAAATTGATCCACCTTCATGAGTCCGTCCACTACTACCCACACGACATCATTCCCTCGAGGTGAACTTGGAAACCCAGTCACGAAACCCATCGCGACATCATCCCATTTCCACTATGGAATCATTAACTTCTATAATAGCCCAGTTGGCCACTAATTCTCTGCCATCACCTACTGACAGGTGGAAAATCTCGTAACAAAACCAACTACCTCTGTTTTCATACTCGACCACCAATACTGACATCTCAAGTTAAAATACATCTTGGTAACCCAGGGATGTACATCCCAATATGAAGAATGAAAATCTCACATCAACTCCTCGTGTATTTCCCCTGGAACCCACACTCGTCCACAGAAACATAATACCTCATCATCACCTATCGTCCAACCTGGAAGAGGATCCTCATTTTCCACTGACTCCCGTAAAACTAGGCCTTCCAAATCCGATAGTTGTCTCGTCCTCACTCTATCAGGACGGTAGAGGTCACATTTAAAGAAGAAATATAGGTTTTCACCTGACTATTGTGAGGATCCAAATGAATCTCAGAAAACAAAACCATAAGATGCCACTCACCACTGGCCTTATGAATTGCCTATATCTGTGTCCTCCTACTTAGTGCATCAACAACTACGTTACCTTTACCAGGTGTATAGGCATGCTCAAAGTCAAAGGACTGAAGGTATTCAACCCACCTTCACTGTCTGAAATTCATGTCACACCGGGTAAAGATGTATTTGAGACTCCTGTAGTCCATAAATACCAAAAAAATTTCTCATGAGATAATGTCTCCAACAGTGTAATGAATGAACAAATGCAGGAAAATCATGATCTTGTTTCGGGTAATTCTTCTCATGTGTCCTTAACTGCTGAGACCTGTACGCAACTACTCGATCGCCCTGCATCAACACTTCTCTAGCCAAATACATGATGCATCACAGTAAACATTATAGCTCTTCCATTCCTCTAGAAGTATCTGGACTGGTACTGATGTCATCCATCCATTCAGCTCCTAAAAGGCTGTCTCGCAAGCTTCCGACCAAACGAACATCACACCCTTCTTAGTCAACCTCATTCAACGAAACTTCTAAGCTGGAGAAGTTCTTGTATAAAGAGCTTCTAGTAAACACCCAACCCCAAGAATCTCTATATCTCAAACACGTTCCTAGGCTTCTCCCCGTAAACTACTGATCTCACATTCTCTGAGTCCACGACACCTCATTCCACTAAGATGATATGAACCAGGAAGTGTATTTGTTCCATCCAAAAGTTTCACTTTGATAGCATAGACTATAAATGATGCTCGCTTAGCGTACTCAAAACAATCTCAAGATGGGTTTCATGGTTGTTTGAATTGTGAGAGTACACTAAGATATCATCCATGAAGACTACGACAAAAGAATACAGATAAGGGTGGAACACACGATTCATCATATTCATAAAAACCGCTGGTGCATTTGTGAGTCCAAACGGCATATCCAATAACTCTTATAGACCATATCTGTTCAAAAAGCTGTGAGTGGTATATCCGATGGTCTAACGCGTAACAGATGATTTCCAGATCTCAAGTCAATCTTCGAGAACACTCATTGTCCGTGATGTTGATAAAAAATATCATTAATCCTTGGAAAGGGATATCAGTTCTTAACCATCAACTGGTTCATCTTCTGATAATCCACACAATGTATTATGGTACTGTCCGCTTTCTTATAAAAAAGGACAGGCGGACCCCAAGGAGAATTACTAAGTCAGATGAAACCCTTTACATGTAACTCCTTTAACTTCCTCTTTAGCTTGTGCAACATAGGTGTAGCCATCCTATAAGGAGGGATGAACACCGGTGCTGATGCTGGCACTAGCTCAATAGAAAAATCCACCTCTTACTTCGGAGGTAGACCTGAAAAGTCGTCCTGGAAGTCAATTCTGAAATGATCAACCATTGGTGGGAAATCCTTCTGATAGGTTCCCTGGTCATCTAGATACAAGCTCACAATCTGGGCTGTCACTCCACCTCGCTAATGATGCTTGGGCCCAGCTTGGCTCGCTTGGACATCCCATCTTCCCTTTTATATAAACTCTCCACCCTCTGGTGTTGTGAAACTCACCATAGGATAATATAAATCTACAAAGGCTCAAAAGGGTACTAACCAGTCCATCCTGAGAATGAAATCATAGCTCGTCATCTCTATGACATAGAGATCCCATCGAAAGTAACACCCACCGAACTCTAGGGGGAACTCCCTGCACTGACGCATACCAGGTGTTCTAGTCCCCAACGGAGTGTCTAGCGTCACAACATCAGAAGAAGGAGAAATACCGAGCACAAGGATCTCCATAACGGCCACAGATATAAAACTATGTGTGGCACCCATATATAAAAGTGCAGAAGATAAAACATGAGCATCTAGAATAGTACCTCTGACAGTGGATGTTCCGGGATCCTGCTCTTGTTGGGTCAGTTGCACTACAAAATCCTTCCCAGTGCCACAGCCCTGCGACAAAGCCTGGAAACCCGGAGCCGACCCGCCCTGCTGCCTCTGAGGTCCTGGTGTCTGGCTCCCATGGCCATGACCACCTTCTCTGCTTTTACGTCCTGACACATCCCAATTTACCGACAAGTAAGAAATGGCCGGTCCTACTTCAATATGTGGAGTTTTCAAAAAACCTCTCTCACTAGACACTGGTTGAAACGCCCATCAAAAACGCTAAAGGTGACCCATCTTGTGGCAAGATCAGAATCCCACTAGGTCTTGTGGACACAGAGGTATTTTTTCCCCTCTCTACCAAACTGGTAGAAAATGACATGGACACCTAAAGTATTACTCAGGTGGTTACTACCACCGTGAGAGAAATCCATCTTCCATTTCCTCTTACCCGTAATAATAGTACCTGAAACTGGTGTCGAACCGCCTGGGCCCACACCACTAGCTTCCCGTAGGTTCCTCTCAGTAATCAATTCCTAGCTCACAATAGCATGTACTGTAGTTAACCTGATAATGTTCACCAGTGCTCAGATGTCACACCGAATAGTATATTCAAAGCGTCTATCCCTCAATGCCTCATCACCGTTTAGAACGGGTGCAAAATGATGAAGCTCAATGAACCGAGCAGAATAATCCATCACTGACATGGCACCCTACTACAAATTCAAGAACTCTCAAGTTCAATCTGCCATAAGCATCTCCGGGATGAGGAAGTTATAGAAATCTTCCTGAAAATCATCCCACTCCATGCCTCAGAGATGCTCAGATTGGGTAGAAACATCCCACCACCTCTTGGTTGAATCATGCAAGATGTATGTAGCGATCTTGACCCTCCTCTTTGGATTCGTATCTAAATGCTCAAAGGTATTATAGATCAAACCCATCCAAGACTCTACAGCCTATGGTCCACAATCTATTAAAACGTAGGCGGGTGCTGCTACTGGATGATATGCGTCAACTCTGCCATAGTTGTGGCGGCCTGCGGTGCTCCCTGGAAGGTCTGAATGAACCGTATGAATCCTTCACAGAACTGTGAATCCATGCATGTTTCTGGTATATTGGCTAGTGCCGCATCAGGAACTGCTGGAGGATCCCCTGGTAGCCCATGGGTTACCACCTCAGAAGTATAGTCTTCACCGCTCTCCTATCAAACAACCGGTGGTCGCCTCGATGTTATGACTCTACAAGGTCAAAGCACACCGTAGATCAAGATTATAAATGACCGAAAACACGGAGACCATGAAGGGAACAGAAGAAGAGAAGCATTCAATATTTACAAAACATGACTACATGGTGTGTATAAATACTACACGACGGGTCCTCACAGGCCATCTACATGGGTGTTTATTCCAGCAAAAACTTGTCATGTAACACCCTAAACACATGGCGTGTCTTCTGAATACATAGTGTGTACTTGGTTCCATATTCCTTGCCTGATTCCTTCAACATGACTATGCCACATGACTCGTCTAAAACAAAACTACACGGCGTGTCCCACAGGCACACAGTGTGTTCTTGACAAGCTTTCACTGGCCCGTGTTGTTCGTGACACGGCCTATATACCCAGGTCACACTACACGACATGTTCCAAAAGGACACGTCGTGTTCAATGAAGCCCCAGACCGACCTGTGTTCCTCGCTACATAGCCGGCTACTCGGAAGACAATACAATGTGTGTTCCAGGCAGACACGACGTGTACTATGATAGATTACACCGACCCGTGTTTTTAGTGACACGGCCCGGAACCTAGGTCAGACTACACGGAGTGTTCGAGGTAGACATGGCGTGTATGTCTGAAGGTTTCCTCTGTCCGTGTTGTTAGTTACATGGGTGGACACCGAGTCAACACTACACGACATGTACAACTTTTACATGGTGCGTTTCCCAAGCCATTCTCTACCCCATGTCCCCACCCACACAGCCTATGACACAGGAAGAGACTACACATTGTGTACTGAGGGTACACAGAGTGTACATAAAAAGTCATTATTTCTTCCCGAATAGAAGAACACACATCATGTGTCCCTAAAACTACACGGCGTGTATGATGGTTTTTCCAGACAGTAAGCCTCAGAAGCTACTCTGGAACCAAGAAAACCACTAAAACCCACACCGAAGTGCCAAAATCTGATCTCTAAGCACCCATACTCCCCAAGAATCAAATCTTGGCATATTATATAGGTTATTACCAGGTAATCTCATCAATGATCCACCAAAATATGGTTATTGAGGGTCCATACTCCCCAAATACCAAATATTGGTGTTCATCCTATCAACAACCTCACACAACAATACCCTATCCAAGATGAGGAATTTATCAAAGTAGCTATCACAACAACATGCTTTTCTATCACAACAACTATCACAATAACATGAAATTCTTAATTAACATACATGGAATGGAAAGAATGCATGACATGTGATTACTTTCATGTGCCTAAATGATGCATGAGATGGAATAGCCTCATCTCATAGGGTTTAAACTAAATTGAACCCATGTATAAACACATAAATAGAACAAATCAAGTGCGTCAAACAATGCTGAAAATCAAATCAATTATAAAATTACAAAATCAATAACAATGAAACACGAGGTAAATTGGATTTTCCCTATACAAGGTTTAGCTACTCCTGAGAACATCAAATTACCAACCACAATTTTCCATCCTATCCCTGAATAAGGCTCCAAAAAGTATGACAATGAAAAGAAAACCTCTGATACCACTTTGTAACGTCCCAGTTTTGCGAGCCGCCCAGAGGGTGCTCCGAACCCGGTTGGTCACATGACCTCAAGCCCATTTCCCCAAACACAGGAGACTGCCAACTAGCAGCGAGGGACCGGGTCTGATAGTGGGGAAACTATGCTCTCATTTGTCAAAGTGTAGGGCAACAGAAAAGAAAATAACATACAACAACAGAAGTAGTAACCATACATACTAGAAATGAACAACTGAAGTAAAAGGGAACCAATAGTTATATATAAAAATTCAGCATTTCACTATTTATATGAAAGCATCCAAAACAGTATACACTAAAATACAATACAATACAATACAACTCAAAGCACAAGGTACAACTCAACAAAACAAAGCAGGGTAAATAAAAAACAACAGCATCACAAGCCTATGATCTGTCCCATGTTGTCCTACTCCTCTATTACAATCATGTACCTGTAAAGGGACCCGTTCCCCTGTCGACACCTGCAGAAATATAGTATGTTTGGGCCGAAGACTTCATCCAAATAGGTTGTGAGAAATAAATCTCAGTAGGCACCCACCAAAGGCATGTACCCAACTGTTAGTGAAAATATGACAGAGCAGTGTGTAAAAGTAAATGCAGTAAACTAGTAAGTACTCAAAAGTAACTATCACGACGAGTTCCCTTACAATTTTAATTATTACATATCAATTCCAAGGTTGTGCTTTAACTTGGCAGGTACAATATAGAAAATCACCACAGTGAATATTAAAAATAGGTGTTTCCTTAGACATACTATCCTTACCCTCGGGTAACAAAATCGAATACCCGGAGGTGATTTCCCTCAGGCATTACGATCATTTCCCTTAGGAACACGTGATATTTCCCTTGAGCACAGAGACCACTACCCACGGGAATAAACAAAGGATACCCTCAAGCTAACCAAACACTACACACATGCTAATAGAACACTACGCTCACACTACTAGAACACTACCCTCAATCAAAAAGAACTGGGCCGAGCCCAAAGCATAATAGAAATTATATAAACATTCTCTCAAGAAAATTAAATGCATAATATAATCATGGCATGCCCTTGGGTATCCTAGCCAAATGGCTAAACAGGGGAACACACCCCCGGGGTTGTCCTAGATTCAAGCAGTGACCCCAAATGACAATTTTAATTTCTCAACAGATTATCTACGCAATTCTAGATATCTTTCAGCAAAGGCCACAACCATACGACACACCAACCATGGGTTCATAGAACAACGGTACACAAATTCAACTCAATAGTAGGATGTAAACATTAGACCACCTACCTTGATCTCCTCTGATCAGTATATGTGAACTAAACCTCTCGAATTGTCCAAGAACGATGTAGATTAGTACGGTCCCAACATGATCGACAGAAGCAGAAATGGATTCTCGGTTCGTGATCGGGTGATCCTCCAAGGTTCGACCATCCTCCCGAGCTCTAAAACTATTTCTAAGCTTCTTATTCTACATTAAGAAGCTACTTCCTATTTTAAGTGAAAATTACAAACTACACGGCATGTACTCTCAAGTACACGTCTTGTAATTTTAATTAATTAAACTATTCCACTGGTGGCTTCTTTCCACCACGTAACTGTTCATCCGTCGACATGAGTACACGATTTTTATTTTGGATTACATGGCATGTAGAGTCGCTCTACTCGTGGCTGACTCCACCACCTTATTGATCACCTACCGACTGATTACGTGGTGTGTAAATACCTAGTACACGACATGTAGTTGGTTTTTACATCTTTCAACGCCGAAAGGCCTACACGCCCTGTGTACTCAACCAACACGGCCCAAGTACACAGTGTGTGGAAATGCACACGGTTTTTACCCACAAAATTTAGTATTTTTCCCCATTTACCTTATTTTATGAAAAACAATTAAGGAAAAATGAAAAGTAGAAACCCATACCTCAAGAATAAGAACGGTGTTCTTACAACTAGTATCATAGTTTTGTTTAGGAAACATTAGAGATTAGTATGTTCTCTGAAGAGTTATGGATATCCTCATGGGTTTATAAGGTTGACCATATGTATAATTTCATAGAAACCACTTTTTAGGGTTATGTTATTAAATTTCATGGTAACCAATACAATTTTTCGACACGCATATTTTTTAGGTAATTTTGGGTCAGTACATTTTGGGATAAAAAATAAAAGGTATAGAATAACCATTGAGGCTAAAACATGTTATGGTTATTTTGATGATTTTATATCATAATTGTAGTATTAAATGATTTATAATATTTTATAAAAAATAAAACCCACAGTATGGGTGACAACCTCTCGTGTCCATCAATGATGTGGTAATTGAAGCCAAAAACGAGGGATGATAAGGAAGCACTACATACCATTAGCCTACGTGAAGTACCTGGTTTTTAGAGCCAGTTATTTTTATTTAAATGACCATATCGATTAAAATTATGTTGATTTGGGATATGTATGTTTTATCAATTGGATATCCTTAGTATAGGAAAATGATTTGGTGATTATGTTTTAAATGTTACTTTAGAAGGTATTCAGACATTTGGTAATGTTAGATTATTAAGCTAAATAGAACACTATGGGATTTTAATACAGTAATGGTTGAATTTTTTTTGGATGAATCTATGTTTTCATTGTAGATTTATGGGGATTATGGCCATTTATTTAAGTCAATAAAAAACTTTGTCGAATTTTTTATTAAAATAATTACATTTTTTCTTGGAGACTTTAAGAGTGATCAATTCTAATTGGAGATAAATGTTAAAATTTTCAATGGAAGAATATGTGATCAAATACTTTTGAATTGTTGGTTTTATTCTTAGTTTGGATTGTTTTGAGGAATTTTAAGGGAAATTTTTTTTATTATTATTTTATGAACATTGGGAATATTTTTTTGTATATTGGAGATTAAGAATAATATCTCCATTATAAAGAATTATTAATTTTGGAGAATTATCTTTTATTATATTAACCATTTTAGTTCTAGTTAATGTTTCAAGACATATTGAATAGATAGTTACTCTTTTTTGGTTTATTAGATTATCTAGATGTTGATTCCAGTGCTTTAGGTGTGACCGAATCGTCTTGAATACTCTTGGTTTAGATAAAAAATGAGTTTACGGTAGAAATTTAACAAGGTATGAAATTATAATTAACATGTAAGTATGTTTCTTTATATTATTAGTCAAGCTCATAAAAAAATTCCTCAACTTTATGAAAATAAGATTAAAAAAAATTGTATTTACTTTTCCAACTGGAAAATCAAATACCATTTAACTAATCACATGTTTTTGGTTTTTTAGTTTTTAAATTTCTTCTAATCATTTTTGTATCACTCTCCATTAGGAAAATTTGGTTAGTTTCTCTTATATATCTATTTTATCTTACATGGAATCCAAGTCTGTGTTATCTGATGTGACCATCGTACTTATATTTCATTATTTTAAAGATATAGTTTTATTGAATCTTCCTCTGATGGGGGATTTTCAATGAACAGGCTGAGCCAAATTTTAAAATTATGGGGTTGAAATTTTCAAAAATGGGGAATGATAAATCATTCTGATTTTTAATAAAAAAAACTATGTTAAATATCATAAATGATACATTAAATCAATATTATACAAAAAACTAAAAATTATTATTAAATGTGACTATTATAACCTAGTTTTTTGAATGGTGGGAAATAAAAGTATCAAATGAATTATGAAAATATGGTTTAGATATGTTTAAATAATGATTCATTGGTTACAAAATATATTATAAATGTAAATAAAAACCCATTGAATATAAATGATTCATTTTTATAAAAAATTATTTAAAAATAAAATAATTGTATTATTAAAATCATATCACTCTTTATGGATTTTTATTTATTGATAAATACAAGTGATATATTTTTTAAATGTTTTAAATTTAGTTTTTAACACATTTATAAGTTATATTTGTGAAAATTAACTTCTTATTTCGAATAGGGACATCAAAATTTACATTGGAATAATTTTTGACATTTGTCTGATAACTATCATGTTTTGATGAATAGTAAAAATAAGCTAAATTTTAATTGAAGACATATTTTTTCATAAAAGTTATATATATGGTCAAATAATATTATTTAATAGTTCTAAATTATGAATGAGATTTATTTGTATCATTTAATATAACTTTGGTCGTTGGTGTTAATTCTATATATAATTTAAATGTAAAAACATTTCTATCTTTTGAAATGTTTTATGTTTTAAAAAATTCCTTCGCTTTATAATTTTGAAAATGAGAATTAACTTGTAATTAATTTCTACAAATTTGATGTCTTGAATATTGTAAAATGGATTCCATATTTGGAATTATAAGGTCAAAAGGTTTTAAATAGGTGCCTTATATTTTTTGACATTATTAACAATAACAACAATTATTATTTTTATTTACCATAGTTAAAGAGTAAATCCGGTAAATATGGGTCAAAAATAATATTATAATAATATAAAAAAACCTAAAACGTATCATAATTTAATTTGATGAGATATGTCTGACCATTAACAGCCTTAGTAAGAATTTAATGAACTTGGGATCCATTTGGGTGTGAAAATTACATCTTATAATATTTGATTTAATGAAAAGTGAAATATAACATAAACATTTATATTTTTCTAAAAAATCTAATATAAAGTAATATAACTGATCTCTTTCAATTTGAATAGTAATTGGAAGTATAATAATATTTCCTACATCATAGTAATATATATATAATTTTTAGCCATTAAATAAATAAATATATTTTTGACATAATGATGATCTTGTGATTACCTAATTAATGAATGATTTGAACAAAAGATATTATAAATATTAAAATAAATTTAATTTGAACATTTTGATTCCAAATAAGAATTTCATGGATGACTATGAAATTTTATATTTTTTAATGAATTTTTTAGAATGAATCATATTTTTATGACTTTAACAAAAATCAATTACTAAATAGTATCAAAATTGACATAATTGAGTTTTTAAAATTAATAATACATAATTAAATTATATAAGACTCCTAAAAATCTATTATTCTGCCAAATGGCTTATATTATGTTAAAATTTTCATTACTAATCCCCTTGACATTCTATTATAATTTTATTGTAACAATAATGACCATATATTATGAAAATATAGATGGCATTGTAATAGTTAATGTTTTTAACTGAGGGTTAAATCTAGATTATAAGGTTAATTGTACATCCTAAACTTCTGTAAAACTTATTTGCTAAGAGTTTTTAGACCTGTACTCGTCTTACCCTCGAATTATATCATTTTGAGAAATTATAATTCAAAAATAAATATTTAACAAAATCATATTTCAATACATTCCTAATGTGCCCCCCTCCCTCTTATAAAAGGCGACCACCTCTACCCACTTACTCTCAACTCTCAATATCATTGGATCATCCATATAATGTAAAACTTTCTTCCAATCATCCTTTAATTTCTCCTAAGGTCTGCACATTATCCATAAATCCATCATAAGGAGACCTATTTTGAAAATCAAAATGAGATAACAAAAAAATATGTATTTGTTTTATCACATATTTTAGAATTCTTTTATCATTATACTGATTCATTCTATTTAGTTTCCAATATAATGTGATACATCTTTTATCTTATACTTTTTTATATGTAATTATAATTATCGGTCATTTTTATACATCCTTTTATCCATCCTAAGAAAAACCAGATCCCCATGCGTGTGTACGTATGACTTTCCCCCTTCACGCCATGGTGTAATTTTTTATTCTAACAGAATTAATTTGGATGGAAATAATTATTAGTAAAATGTATCTATATAATTAATATAACATGATAATTATTATGAATAATTAATATAACATAAAGATATATACTGTTTAACCATTAAGTGAATCGTGTAGTCGCTCATGTGTACGTATGACCTACCGTCTCCATGATGTGGCGCAATTTATTCTACATTATCATCATTAAAATAAAGTTATATACATGAATGGAATGAATCAATATGATATATATTATATTTATATTGACTATATTTTTCTTCATTTTTATTTACAATATACCTTTTTTCTTTACATAATGTGTAAATACGATAATTTCATTTGAGGAAGTGTGGACTACCCCCTCAAAGTGATATGAGTCATTAATCTCATATATGAAACGTGTAAAGGATGGTTTTAATGAAAATATATATCATATATAAAATAAATATTATTATGGAATATCAATATACCTATGTGTCATTTTGTTTTCATTCCATTAATATAACTATGAAATGAAGTTTTCGTTCATTCATTTGTAAGGCCTTTCATCTCCAAGAATGGTGCATTTCATTTTTTATCCCCAAATATTATGGATATTATAAATTCATATATACTGAATATAGATAATATTTAAATAATTAATACTATTCTAGAGATGATGTATTTGTGACTACGTGAAAATTTACATCCAAACAAGTTCATTTTCACAACATGTACTGAATAACAAAAAAATGCCCGATGTGAACTTAAATAATTAGGTAATATTTATAAAATGGTAAAAAGTGATATAAAATGAATAATAAACATTAAAAATGTTCATAATAATGTATAAATTGATCTATTATTATTATTCAGGAATATAACTTTTGTACATGGTGAGTGAGTCTCAATGTAAGGGACTTCTCCTGAATCACCTTTCATTGAGGCATTTAATGACAATATCCACAACTATTATTTTATTAGGTGTTTATACAGCCACATGAACATTTCAAATCCATATTTTATCTAAAAAAATTAATTTATTAATTCATGGATATTATGATTTATATGTTCCATGTGGTATGGGACACCTTGAAAATTTATTGATTTATTTTGAAAATATTTTTCTTCATGATATTAATGTACATATTTATTTATATGGATATAGAAGGAATATTGTTTTGTATATATAGAATTTAATTCAATGATTTAAATAGTAATTCTTTTAACAAATAGTTTTACTTTCTTTACAAAATGAAAAAATGAATGTAGTTTGTTTTAACATTTACAGTGATAATGAATTCTCCACCATTGTAACCGTTAATTGATATTTTAATTCCTCGATTAGACTTACTGTATTTTAAATAAATTTAATAGTCCTTTATTTGGGTATCTTGGTATTGTAAATGGGCTTTTAATGAAAATGGTAGTTTTATGCAGAAATGATTTTTATATGTGATTAGATGATTATTTTAGAACGATTTTATGAAGAGCGTGTCTTAAAATGGTAATTGAGAAATATATTAAATGTGTGAGCCTGATACTACTTATATGAAGGGTGGTGACCAATTATAGCTCATGGTTGAGCCTGAAACAGATTATACGAATATTTAAGACCCATTATAACTCATGGGTAGGCATGTTACAGCTTATATGAATGGATGATCCCCATTATAGCTCACAAGTGAGCCTAAAATTTCTTATACGAAGGGTGATCCAAAATAAAGATCTTTAAATTAGATGTGGAACAAATGGTTATTCTAATTGAATGGGATTTTAAAGGGTTTTATTTATAATATTATCTAAGTCAACAAAACAAGTTTTAATTTCTTACAATTAGATTAATGATTTTATTTGAAAAAAATAATTAGTGTTATTCATGTGAAGATGGTTTGTTTAATTATCTCCAAAAACATTGAATTAATTTCCATGTTTTAACTACACTGATGGTTTTATTTCTTTGTATGTCCCTTACTGATCATCTTATTCTCATTCCATGGTTTGTAAATATTTCCCATAGATTATAAGGATGGATAAGTTAAATAAAGACATAATGAATAATTTTATCAAGAAAAATAAATAATGTTTTATTTAAAGGGATTCTTTTGGTGAAAAAAGTGGATACTAAGTGTAACTATCAACATGTAGTGTCTGGGCCTATTATTTAATTGTTATGGCTAGATTCTATTAAACATTAAACATGATAAGATCATCAAGGTGAACTATTTACATAACAAATGATTACGTAATGTTTATGTCTGGGGTCTTATAGTATTTATAAGTGAAAGTTTTAGACATATTTGATGATTATATTATTCTCTTAAGTGTTATGGATTTCATCATTGGTTTATAATTTTATGTTTGATCAAAATATCAATGACTTAGAAACCCATTTTTAGGCTTATGTTATGAAATTTCAAGGTAATTAATTGTATTTTTGGTGAATTTTATTTTTTAGGTAGTTATGGGTTTGTACTTTTGGTGACGAAAAATGAAATGTATAAAATAACCCATTAGGATAAAACATTTTATAGTTAATTTTAATGATTTTATCTCATTTTGGGAGTGTTATAATAATATTATAGTTTTATAAAAAGGACAACCCATATGATGGGTGACCACTCGTCGTGTCTGGAAAGGCCACAAGAATCGAACCAACAACCAAAGGGAAACAAATAAGAATCACCTACCACTAGCCAATGTGATGTCCCTGGTTAGTGTGCACTTTTATTTTTACTCAAATTATCATATATATTATGAATAACACTATTTTGGGGATATTTGTTTTATCAAATGTGTATCCTTGGTATAGGAAATGATTTGGTGATGAAGTGATAAATGTTATTTCGGAATATGTTCATAGGTTTGGGAACATTATATGATTAATGTAAATAGAATAAAATGGGATTTTAATAGAATAATGGATGAATTTTATTATGGAAGAATATTTGTTTTCATTGTGGAGCAATGGTGGTTCGGACCATTGATGGATGCGATTAACATATTTTGGATAATATGTAATTGGGACAATTAAATTTTTGTATGAGACATTAAGAGTGATCAATTTTACTTGTAGATACATGTTAAAATTTATCTAGGATGACTATGGGATCAAATAATTTTGAATTATGGGTTTCAATATTATTTTGGATTATTTGTAGGATTTTAAAATAATATTGGTTATTGAATGGGTTTTTTTGACCTTTGGGTATTTTTTGTTTAATTTTAGAGATTAAGAAAAATATTTCTATTATAAAGTATTAATCATTTTGGGGACTTATCTTCCATTATCAAAACCAATTTGAATCTCGTTAATGTTTAAATATTGTATTAATATCTTATTAATCTTTTGTGGACTATGTGACTCTTTAGAAATTGATTCTAGTGGTTCAAGTGTGACCAATTCTTCATTAATAATCATTATTTAGAGAAAACATTAATTTGTGATAGAAATTTATTAAAGGATGTAATTATACATTACAAGTAAGTATGTTTCCTTATGTTCACAGTAATTCACATAAACAAATTCCTCAACATTAGGTAAAAGACCTTAAAAACGTTTTCCATTTACTTTACCTACATGGAAATTGAAGACCATTTATCCCATTACATTTTTATGGTTTTATGGCAATTAAAATTTTCATATTCATGATTTTTATCACTCTTTATAATAACAATATGGTTTGATTCTCTACCATATCCTTGTTTTCCTTCATGGAATGCTATATTTTGTAATCTTGGGTAACCATTTCACTTCTCTCTCTTTATTTTAAAGTCATAGATTTATTGAATCTTTTTTCGAAGTATTATTTCCTATAAGCATACCATTATATTTTTTATAATTTCAAGGAAATAATTTCCAATAGTTGTTAATGATGTAACATACCGAGTTTTAATCAACAAACACTAAGTTCAATAACATACATGAAACACTACATCATAATTAAATGAAAAAATAAATATTATTATTTCAATGTTATCATTATAACCTAGCCATTCCAATGGTCAGAATAAATAGTATCAAATAAATTATGAAAATATGTTTTACCAATGTTTAAATGATGATTCATTTTTTACCAAATTTATTAGAAATTGAAATCAACACCATTTGAACCTAAAAAACATTTTTTATGAAAACATATTTACAAAGATAATAAATGTATTTTTAAAGTCCTATAACTATTTATGGATTTTTATTCAATAAAAAATATATTTTATATCTTCAATTTATTGTTTCAAATTCATCTTATATATTTCCTAGATATTAAATAATAAGATATTAAATTTTTCGAATAAAATAAGTACTTTTCTAAAAATAAAGTTTTGCAACCTTTTGATGAAGACCAATTATTAAATTCAGTTTTTTAAAGGATTATATATTCTATTTGAAAAAATAAACTTATTATTTAGAATATGGGAATCAAAATTTACATTGGATGAATTTTTAACATTTTTTTATAACTGTCATGTTTTGATGAAAGGTAAAAATACGCTAAATTATAACTGGAAACTTCTTTATCAATCAAGTTAATTTATATGGTTAAATCATATTATTTACTTGTTTTAAAGTATAAATGAAATATATTTTTATCATTTATTCTAATCTAGGTCGTTGGTCTTAATTCTATATTGAATTTAGATGTAAAATCTTTTCAATCTTTAACATGATTTTAACCTAAAACCCCCTCTTTCTCATTATGACAATGAAAATTAATTTTTAAATGTTTGTTTTCCAATTATATATTTTAAATTTTGAAAAATGGATTACATATTCTAAATCATTGGTTAAATTTTTTGAAAATAGTTACCTTTTATTTCAAGAAATAGTGAATCGTATCTTTTTGTAATTATTTTTATTTACCATGGTTAATGGGTAAATCAGGTAAATAAGGGTAAAAATAATAATATTATAATAATATAAAACACCGATAAAACATTTCCTAATCCAACATATTGAGCTATTTTCTACCATTTGAATCCTTATAATGAGTTTTTTCTGGAAGCCACATGGGTGTGAAAATGACATTTTATTCATTTTATTTTAAGGAAAATGGAAATATAACATAAATTTGTATCTTTTACCAAAACATTTTTTATTATAGGATTATATAATTGATCACAGTGACTATAAATATTCATTATTAAGCTAAAACTATTCACTACATCAATGTAATTTATTTCTAATGTTTAGAAATTAAATAAATTTATTTATTTGTGACATAATGTGGATGCTATGATTATCGTTATTATTGAAAGATTCAAATAAATGATATTATAAATATTAAAATAAATGTAATTTGAACATTGTAATTTCATTAACAAATTTTCTAGATGATTATGAAATTTTTTCATCGATTTAATGATTTTTTTCAAAGGAATCACATTGTTATGAATATATCAAATATATATTTCTAAATAGTCTCAAAATAGACGTAAATGAGTTTTTAAAAACAAACACAATTTTATTTAATAATATAATATTCCTAAAGTTATAACATTCAAAAAACTGAATAATATAATGTTAAAATGAAATGATTCAATTTTTTGTCGATAGGAATTTTATTTTATCCATAATAAAAATTATTTAGAAAATGCAAGAAGATATGGTAAGAGTTAATGTTTTAACTAAGTGTTAAAGAAATAAAATATGAGGTTAATTTAATTACCTTAACTTGTCTAAAACCAATTGGATGAGAGCATTTAGACCCATACACATATTGGCTTCTATTTATATCACTTTTTATCTATTATAATTCTAAAATAAATTTTTAATAAAATAATATTTCAAAACATTCTTACAGTGCCCCTCCCCCACTTTTAAAAGGCCACAACCAGTACCCACATACTAACACCTCTGATTTCCTATGGCTCATCCATATTCATCTAAAATAATTTCTTAAAATCCATATCTTATTCTGATATGCTATAATATGGGAATAAATCAATCCTAAGGGGACATTTTGTGAAAAGAAAAAGGAGATACTCGAAAAAGAGGTATATGTTTTATCGCATAATCCAAAATTCTATTCATCTTATACGTCATATTCTTATTTCATTTCTAGAATAATGTAAAAAATCATGTATCTTATAAATTATGATATGTTATTATAAGTTTGGTAAAACCAAATACCTTCTTTTATCTACCCTATGAATAACAATATCACCAAGCATGTGTTTGTATGAATTACTATATCCACATATAGGTGTACTTTGTTATTCAAGAGGACTAAATTTCAATGGGTATAATAATGAGTATAATGGATTTAAATAATGAATATAAAAAGATAATTATTCTTTATAATTAATATATCATCCAATTCAAAACTGTATTACCATTATTTGAATGATATCATCACTCGTGCGTTTGTACGACATACTATGACCACAATTCGATGTAATTTAATCTAAACGAACATCATTAGAAAACCATTATATACATAAATTAAATGAATAAATATGTAATATATTATATTTACATTGAATCTGTTATTTTTTTAATATTTATTTACAACATATGATTATGCTTTCTGTAATGTGTATATAAAATAATTTCATTTGAGGAAGTGTGGACTCCCCCCCCCCTTAAAAGTGATATGAATCATTATATCCATACATGGAACATATAAAGGATGGTTACAATAAACTAATTTAACATATATAACATTTATATTATTCCTTAATTACAATATACCTATGTATCATTTCATTTTCATTACATCAATATGAAAATGAAATGAATTTAGCGTTTTTGCGTACGTATGACCTACAATCACGAATAATAGTGCATTTCAATTATTTTATCCAAATATTATAGATATTATAAATACATATATACTATATCTATATGATATTTAAGTCATGAAAAAAAATTATTGGGATGAGGGATTTTTGACTTCATTGGAAATTTAAATCAAAACACGTTCATTTTCGACTCAAGTACCAAATATCAACAAAACATCCGATATGAACATAAATAATTGTTTAATTTTGATAACATCGTAATAAGTTATATAAAATAAACAATAAACATAATAACTATTTGCAAGAAAGTATAAATAAACCAATGTTTATTATTCTAGAACATAACATTTTTATGTGAAGAGTCAGACTCTAGGTAAAGGAATTCGTCTCAATCTCCATCTATTGAGGCATTTTCATAATAATACCATCCTATATTATTTAATAATGTGTATATACATACAATATTAAATTTTATATACATATTTTTTATATACTAATTTTATCATTTAATTCATGTATACTACAATTTAGATGTTCAATGTTGTATGGGACACCTTGAACCTTTAAATATTTAATTATCAAATGATTACCTTCGTGATATTAATTCACATATTAATTTATATGGATAAAAAAGTATTATAAATAAAATTATATATATATATATAGTATTTCATTAAATGTTTTAAAAAGAAATATTTTTATACAAGTCTTTTTTAATTTCATTGAAAATTGAAAAAAGTATCCTTATTTGTTTTAATGTGTACGGTGATCAATACTTATCCTCCACCATATCTATTATTTAATAATTGGATTCTTCTATAAACCATAATGTATTTGAAATAAATAACATATTACTTTATTTGGGTATCTTGGTATCAAAAATTGGCTCTTAAATGAAAATGTTGTCTTTATACAAAAATGATTTTCATAAGGTATTAGATGAGTTTTTCAAAGGGGTTTTGTGATGAACGTGTCTTTGAAATGGTACTTGAGAATTATAAAAAACTAGTTAGATTGATACAGATTTTATGAATGGTTAATCCCCATTATTTCTCATATGTGTTCTTGAAAAAACTTATATTAATTTGTGATCCCCATTATAACTCACGAGTGAGCCTGTTATTTCTTATATGATGGGATGAGCCTGATTATATCACACATGTGAGCCCAATATAGATTATAAAAAGGGTGATTCCCATTAATGATCATTAATTTAGAATTCAAACATATATTCATTCCAATTGAGTGGTATTTGAATGGTTTTTATGTTTATCATCCGCTAAGTCACCTAAATGAGTTTTAATTTCTTGATATTTGATGAACGTTTATATTTGTAAAAAATAAAGAGTGTTATTCATGTAATATTTTTTAGATTAATTATCTCAAAAAACATTAAATGAGTTACCATGTTATAACTAGACTAATGGTGTAATTTCTTTTTATGTCCCTTACTAAACTTTTTTTGTGAATCCCATGTTTTTTAAATGTTTTTCATAGGTTATAAGAATGGATTAGAGAAAGAAAGACATCAAGAATAATTTTATAAAGAAAAAGAAATAATTTTTTGTTTAAAGGGTATCTTTTGTTGGAAAAAGTGGATACTAAGATTTATTGTCCACATGTAATGTTTGGGAATATTATGTAATAGATACGGCATAATTCAATAAAACACTAAACCTAAAAATATCATCAATGTGACTTATTTACTAAACTCAAGATTAAATAATGCTTAAGACTAGGTTCGTATATATGATCAGCCTTCCTGATATACAATATAAAAAAAAATTATAAATAAAAACTATCAATATATTAGTCCAAGACCTTATTTGAAAATACCTATTTCAGACAATTCTGGAATATCTCTGAGATCATCTCATGGACTGTGCATCCGAGAAAACCTACAGGATCCATAAACATTGTAGCCACAACCAACCTGAATATAACTTGTACATATCCTATGACAATCATTTCACCCATGATACTAGTCAATATCATCCTATACCATATCCTCAAAACTAGATATTTTCTTATAATTGGTTCCTTGAAACATATGTTCCCATTTCTACCCAAGAGTACTACCAAACCCAAACCTACAGACTAACAATTATCTCATGCCCCATAACCATTGTTCACAAGGCATCATTCCAAACCGTAAACAATATATATAACAAATAAAACATGCCTACAACATAATTTTAGACTCTTAAACATGTATATCAAATCAACTATTCTTTGGAGTGTTAGTGTGAAACCATAACCACTAACATAGAGCATCTGTACACTATCCATCCCAGCTGGTAGAACAAAAATTTGGTAAGCCTCGGTATAGAGCACTCTTACCGATGTACACTATCAGTGTCAATAGACTCAATCTGACACCCTTATGTAATATAATTTCCATTCGTGGAACCTTAGTCCCATGACCATAAAATCAATGGGCCCATGAGTATTAGTCCAAACCAAATATAATGAGACGTAGCATCATTCCAACATCCTTATTCCACATGGCATACCAACCATTCCTAGAGCCTCAGTCTATTGAAATATCCATGAAGTACACTATCAAGGTCTAGATCCCCTGTTAAGGACCCTCTAATTAGTATACTTATTGTCCTTGAAACCTTATTCAATCACCAAAACAAATATATGTGTCATCACTTAACAATACATGACATTATATAACAGAGTTCTTAGAACCTCAATCTATCCATCAAACCTTAAAAAACTATTGATATCAACATGGATTCAAATTCTAATGACCTCAATCAAGAACATCTGGAACAATCCCCAGGGATCATCTTCAAAACACTATCATTCATATCTACCACTACTAGTAAACAGGGTTCAAAAAAATGTCAACCCAACAATATCAAATTTCCCCATGTGGTAATATTGGTCTCAACATCAAAGAACTAAAACATATCAATAGCTAGTTATATGTCCATGCTAACCAGTAACTTCATAAACCATTAACAGAGACATTATTTTGGATCTCATGGAACACCCATTACTGAATAACATAATCCCATTCACCCTCTCAGGGTTATCCAATCAATTTGGCCCACACATGAACCTCCGGATCAACATACAAACTGAGCCATCCCCTAATGGATTCTCAGAATTATCACTCAAGGAATTAAACCCTATATAAACTATAGTAATCACCTACTATTGAGCCAGTCCGTAACATAGTAAATTTCCTAAATCATCCCAAAATTGTCTAAAACTAATCCTTTATCAATGTCATGCCACCATGGCATCTAAAATTAATCCAATTCCAAATAGGCATTGTGAACCACAACCAATGGAATATAATAAAAACATATCTAGAAACCTTCCCTCCAATGGAAAAATCACGTGTAAGTCAAACTCAACTCAACACCACTACAACACTCTCCCATAACCACATTACTATGGTTTCAATGTTGCATCTATGGCTCCATCCACCCTGATCCTCAAATGTTATGCCTAAACCTCCCTTCCTCTAACCTTGAGTCACTAGTATTGATTCGAAATGACAAACATGATCATCCCATAGATACTAATTACACCCCATCATCAAGGATTAAATAAATAATACTCATGAAAAACACCTTGGTACACTAATTCGTGATCATACACTGATTTAACTACTCTCACAAGGGTCTCCCAGCTGAAAACCCATCCCATTATACGAGTATGAGTCAAAACTACAAATGAATCCTCCTTCTAGACATAATTTTTCCATATCACTATTTATATAACCTCTATTTTTCAAAAGGAGCACATTATTTTTATCTACAGAGAAAAAATCACAGAATAGACTACTCACATGCCCAATTTTTTTTTCTAGTGCACAAAATACCCAAAACCGGAAAGCTGGAAAAAGTAAATGTCATATAATTTAGAGTAAATTGTGCATACTCTAGTATCCCCTACTAGATATATAATTTTATATGGCCAGAGCCACATGGGGTCTTCCTCTGTAAAACTAAATGGCATGTACCCAATGTACATGGTGTTTACTTTCCAAAAAACATAATTCCATGTAATTTTTTCACATGGCCAGACATAGGGTCATGTACCACCACACGACTTGAACTCATAATACATGGAGTGTACATATGGAATGTTCTTCATCACAAAACAGTAATAACACACAACATTTTGTGGGTATATTCAATAAAAAATCCCTACCACTCCACTGAAACCCTCGATTTTCCCCAAAAAAGAATCGATTGACCCCCATGGGGACTCTGAAAACATTAATAAGGCATTAAAACATAAAGATAACTACTATATGGAGATTTTAGGCATAAAACATTAAGTCAGCCTACCACTTTCTCTAAGCATCAATGTATCATGTCCAAGTCCAATCTGAAAGCCGCTTCACTTCAATCCAGTCCCGATCAACACTAAGGACGAAGTCTAGACCCATCCACGTATTCGCCCCCACTTGGTTCTACTATCACGCAAGGGAGGCCCCCTTCTATCCATTATCGTGTGTATGAACCCCATAATGGGTGGATACTCTTTTAATTAATACACCTAATTATATAATTAATTAAAAAATTACTCTCTTAACACCTATCCTGAGTCCCGAAACCCAAATTGAATTTATACCTTGCCAAGAAAATCCCCCCCATTTTGTGCTCTACCTAAAATCCATAATCTAAATAAAAAATTCTTTTCAAGAGATAATACCACCCAATTCTACCAAAACAATTTAATATTTCATTAATGAAATATTAAATATTCATCGAAGACTGCAACTTCTCAAAATTCCACCATAATCATCTCCTAGGGTAAATACCCTATTCTTGGACAAATACAGTGGTCAGGGAAATCATCCATGATGATATTTTTATGGTAAAATGACCATTTTACCCCTAACGATCACCTGAGAACAAAAAATAAAATTTTTATCAAATTTCAAAATCATGAAAACTCAGGTCTCTACACTATTGGATTATTGATGTCTTAAAAATTGAATCCTTTGAAGGAATCTAAAATTTAGTATTTGTGGGGTTAATCTAAAAGTATCACAAAAATAATACAACACATATAGATATTAAATTCATACATATGTGAATATATGAAAACATTATTATAAGTTGTTTTACAATATTATGTATTCATGATTGAAGTGATTATGTTATGGAATCACCATTCCATTATCCAAATTAATATTATCCCATCATATTATTGTATAAGTCATAAAAAAACAATAGTTTGAGTCACTCACCCAATAATAGAATACTAAAAAATCATAAATAGAAAAAATCATCCTATATATAAGGTACAAGAACACATCAAATATAGGATTTTATTTATAACAGATTGATAATATTAATATGACATGCCCCATAATGGTATATAGATGACCCCCCAACATTCTAGATTAAGGAATAAGCCTACTTCTTAGTTGGGTGTCTGGCCCAATTCCCCTATTCCTATAGATACATTACTGAAGACTGAATCCAATTCATAACCTTAAACCTACTCTGACTAAACAACATTTAATTACTAATTTGAACCTAATAAATTAGATTACCCACCAAGGTATTGGTAGATGAAAAAAATTTATTCTTTTGTTTACCTAGAATATAATTAATTTAGAGATTGTCTATAACAAGTAATCTATCACATAAATTATGAATGCTGAATATTCCTATATCATAATCAATTTGTAATCATGAATATTCTAAAAATGAAATAAATAAATCATGACTATATATTTTTTATTTAATTATAATATTTAAATTTAAAAATTTCATAATTAAAAGTTGAATAAATAATCTCATTTCATAATGCCGAGTTCTTTATAACTTTTAATTATTTATTAAATAATAATTAATTAAATAAAAAAAGTTATTAATCCCTTTTCACAATATCATATTATAAGACTGATAATCTATTTGTTATTAAAAAACAATGATTCATATGTAAGATTAATCACACTCACTCTTTCATAAAAGTTAATTTTTATGATATAACAATATCATAATATACAGTTCGTATCATTTTTTAGAATTGATGATATCTTAAGGGTCCATCCATATAATATGATATGCTGGATATCTTAAATCATTATGATTATGTATTTTTGTAAAATCTAAAAATGACACATGCAATAAATTAGAATATATCGTATAATATAATATAGTTAAATCTAGTATAACAACAATATATCTTACATTATAGTATAAGTAGTCGTATTCTACATTTAATCAAAAAAATCATTTTAATGTATGATATTTTGAGATATATTTCCAAATGAATTAATATAATTATGTTATTTAAAAAATTATAAGAATAAGGAATGGATCAAATGATGAGCATATTTTTAATACCACTGAAGGGTTTTATATGGTTCATGAAATGAACTTCATAGAAAAAGAAACCCATATTATACCTGATCTATCTTCAACCATATCAGAATAATAGAATTATAAGAACTTATATTTTACGTGTACTATCATGTAATCCATATGTTACAATTTGATGTATGATTGATTTTGATCAATAATGTAGTTACCAAATTCATATTACCTATAAAAGCAGTACACCAGATAGTGGACCAGTGATTTTATCAGGAGTATTCCCAATAATGGAAGGGGTGATGTAGATCCCTATATGGATATGATTGGTGATTAAGGATAAAGGTAGTTTCAAATTTATATTACAAGATCTCACACAGTATAGTAACAAGGGTATCCTATCACCTTTATATTCACTAATGTTCGTCTTCACTAAATAATGGTATGAAATGTGGAGCATCATCCATATCAGGATCCCTCTATGGTCACACATACATTAAAATCCATTAGTGTCTAATTTTTTAAAAAATAAAATGAATGTTATAATACATAGATAAATTAACTTAATATTTATATCTTTTTAAGGCGTACTATAGAACATAATATAAGATAATATAATAATCCTCATTCTCTTTATGATTTAGGCATAACATATCTTGTGATTCAATATTAATTGTCTCACTAATTAAATTATTCAATTAATATCCACTACCACAATACTTACATCATAAACTGAACATTATTTAATTAATCATCTTATAAATATTAACCAACTATAGTGATATCCTTCATTCATAATAATTCATGGTTTGGTCCTCAATATTTTAGTTATCCTAATACTTCAAAAAAATTGTGTCTTAGAGAAATCATATTTAAATTATAATTACACCAAGATATATGTTATACTAAGAAACTTATCCTTTGAATCTATGAATTTATTGTAGATAGTTATTTAAGTAAATATTAAACTTTTCATTAGTTATTGAAAAATAATCACATCTATCCTTATAAGAAAATATTTATTTATAAAATAATACAATATATAAATTCCATGATAACAGTAGTCCACTCACATGGACATTGTCATGGGGAACATCTTCTTTATCTTGTATAGGATATCCCATCATCACCCAACATTAGCATATGTTGATATTACTACTCTTTAGCTTATTGAAAAAATATTCCTAATACAACTCTTCATCAGAATCCAATTGGGATCATTATTCTCCCCTTATGGATTTATTATAAATTCCAAATTTAATATGTAAAATCCATATTATTTACTCCATATTTATAATGAATATGAATGTAGTAAGGTAATGGATAATTCAACATTATTAATGATTTCTCCATAGTTTTATATTCCTCTTTCGTCCATCATTCTCCTTCTATTATATATAGATAAATTACATAATTTATATATCGATGGGGTTACATAACACTTATAATTAAGACCCAATTAAAATTTCACAGCATATCCCTAAAATATTATATTTGTATAAAATAATTTTACCTAATTCATAAAACAATGTTGTTGCTAAATTATTATATATGTGATTCCAATATAAAATATATCATCCCCGGTGTTGTATGAGATTTTAAAACTATAAAACATGAAAATCAAATTCAATAATAACATTAAAATACTATCTAATGCATGAATTACGTTGACACATTAGTTAAATAGATCCCTCCATTTATTAAAATAAAAAAAATTATTAAATAAATGAGTGTAAAATAACGATTTTCATACTTTAATTTTAGTTTTTTATAGAAATTTATGGCTCACACTAAATTTCAATGTTCTATTATATTTATTAAATTAGCTCCTCACCAATAGATGAACTCGATAATTTGTCATCATGAATATATTTTTAATAAAAATGTACTATAAAATTATTTTAATATCACATAATTTTTTTTTGAAGAATCATGAGCCACTACATGATTCATAACTCAACAGGATATAAAACTATCTGAATATTCAACACCCCATCGGCATGAATCACCATTAATTAAAAACATTTAAACACAATCAAACCAATTTTTAAGAAAAAGGTGGAACATATTTTATTATTAGTTAAATAAACAAGGTTGAGAGTTTCCATTCCTCCAAGGTACTTCTTTCCTTATAACTACATGGCGGAATGAACTCTTCATGGTTGTACTTTTGAATTTCATGGCACACATATCTATTGAATGTCTGGTTTGGATGATCCCTTAAATATATATATATATATATATATTCTAATAATGTAATTCACATATTTACATAGGATAATATTGAACAAGGAATGTTTTTTTCTAGATTCATCTTCATTATAATTTCTTCTTAGACTTGAAAATGATTAAAATATCCTTAGAATTGTGTTCATCCCTTATTCTACGACCATATAGATTCTCAATAATTCTTGTTTTATCAAATAGAGATATAATTTCATTAAATTTTATTTATTATCTTTGTGGTGTTACATGATTAAAAATAGAACGAAAATTATTTTATTATTTTTATGTCATTTTCTATAAGTTCAATTTTGTAGTGCATGTGAACAAGAATATTTTATTTGGGTATTTTTATTCTGGGAATGTCCACATGGTTTTTAAGAAATTATATTCAATAACCAAATTATTTTGTCAAACTCTTTTAATGACATACCATGTATCTCAATATTTATTTTATATATAGAAATACTTGTGGATTATTTTCAAGAGTCTCTGATGTGGCGACTTTTACACTACAGAAAAATATTTTTCTTCACAGTGATCAATAATTCTGGGCCTCATTAAGACTATTTTTAATTCTATATTTATTTTTATTATTTCCAATGTATAAAATATTTTTATTTTTTCATTTGTTTTTAATTATTCAATCAGGTCCTCTTGGAACATGATTTTAAATTTTTTCTAATCATTCTTTTTCAATATGACAAAATTGATTTAAATTTCCATATATATTCAAAATAGTTTCATAAATGATGGAGATTTATAAATTATATCGATTATTATATGTATTTTTCCATAAAACCATTATCACAAAATTTATTCAAATTTCTGTTAAATTACATGTTTTGAAATATTTTGACAACAACCATGTCCTTATGTCCAAAAATTTACATCACATGAAATAAACCAAAAAACAAAATCTATTCCACTTTTAGAAAAACCTATCATTGTTGAACATGTTATTATTTTTGTCACATTAAACTTTATTTTGGATTTTTATTTTAAATGTCCTTCTATAAAAAATATTTCACTTCTATATACTTATTCATACGTTCCTCGTCATTTTTGGTCCATATATGTCTATATTTTTATTTTTTCCAACATTTATCATGAAAAAATATATTGTAACAAGATTATTTTCAAGAATATATTTTACCATTGGGTTTTAGCAAAAAATAGATTTTACATTACATTATAAAAATATCTTTTCCTACTAACTAGAGATATTCTAGCCAAAGAATCCATTTAAATGTTATTTGTGGAAAAACGTTTCTTATAAGATTTTTTTAATGATTCAATATACACCACCATAAAATTTAAATATTTCCTTTCCAATATGAAACAAATAACATTGAGATCATATTTTCATACTCTAAAAACATCATCATATCTTCACAATTATAATAACTAATGTTATTTGTTGAATTTTTCCAAATATTTTTTTCAATATGGTGGATTACTGATGTTATAAATTCTTGATATTCTAGGATAGATGTTTAATAATCATGAAAATGTTTCTATAACTTTTAAATGTGACAATAGTAAAACCATATACACAAGAAACATAATTTTACTAGATTTTAGTGTAACTATTAGTTATTGAATTCTTGAGATCCGTAATTAGGGAATTGAGCATCATACAGGGAAAAAATTTTTCATTCCATAATTAGAGTTTGAGCATATAAGAAAAATTATTTCTACATAACTACAGTGTTTTGATGTCAAGAATTAAATGAGATGAAATTTGGCTGAATTCTAATTGATGTTTTAATGGGTGTATGCAGTCCATGATAGAATATTCTATGTGAATAAGGAATATATGAAATTAATTGAGTATTTATAGAGTTAATGTACTCAGGTCCCTATAGTAATGGAAAACCATGTAATGAAAAATATATGAATCTCACCAATGAAGTAATTACTTTGGGAATGAAAAAAATTTACAGTAAATGAATGGATTCTTTGAATTCATAGGTCATACATTGACTTATCAGAAAATTTATAGATGTTATAAGGAATATACTATATATTTCCATGAAAAATAATGTTACATCATGAATTATTTTTTATAAATGAATAAATTTTTAGTGATCATTAGCTAGCTAGGTTATGGTTTGGTAGTTATTTCAATAATCAGTAACCAAAAATTAGAAAATCAATGGAAATGTTATTTGAAAAATTTATAAGAAGGATATATTTATGTAGTACTTCTTTTGATGTTTGAAATTAATATTTGATATTGAAATTTTAATAGGGTTATAAAATAAATTTCCCAAATGAAATGAATTGATGAAAATAGACATAATGGGGCATAAAACCTAAATATATTGTGTAAATTTCATCTTAATTTGATGATTATTGAATTTTGTGTCTTGTTTTTTGAAGTGTGTGGGGATAAATTAAATTCTTTACCATGAATAAATTTAGATAGAGTTTTCCATGTCATCGATGATATGATATATTAATACTATGAAACCTGAAGAACACTCGTTTCATTTTGTATTGAAAAATAAGTTTATATCTTGTAATATTTTCCTAAAGGTTCATTGTTTCCTTATCTCTCATAAATGAAATATTTGGAAAAGTGGTAGCAGCCATGATCCTTGGATGAGAAGTGAGATCTGCCTAATGATGTAATCAAAAACTTGTGAAGTATTATTTATTCAGTATATTAGGTAAATATTGACATGTGAACTATGGATATATCCTTTTATAAGCACTCCATGTAAAACAATGTCAATATTATTTTTCAATTTATCATTAAATTTTTTAAAAAATAATGATTCAATTGAATAACATTAATGGGAGGTGTTTTGAGGAAAAATTTGTGGACCCCAAGTGATGAACCTTACTTTGTTGATGTAATTATCCTTTATGGAATAAAAAATGATATTTCATCCGCATATTCTAGGGATTGATTTATATATTTTTGAAATAAATGGGAAACATGTTTGGGATCCCACTAAGAGATCAACAATGAAATACATAAGAAGGTCATAGAATGATGATGGCAAGGAAAAAAATAAGATAAATAGTGTGACAGCCAACTAATATTATGTGACGGATATTAAATTTTCATTTTCAAAAGGTATATGGGATAAACATAATAATATTTTTAATGGTGACACAAAAGTAGTTTAAGAAAAAATTATATGGTTTATCAATGATATTTTTGGAACTAAATATTATATTAAATGAAAATGTTAATTTTATAATTAATTATTATACCATACTTGTTGGGTCCATTCATATATAAGGTCATAAAATCAAGGATTTTGAAATATTAAATATGATTATTATATGAATAAATTTAAATTAAAATCCAACTATTACATCTATTTAGGGGATGAGACATGGTGAGTTGTCTCTTGATTACTTACACAGCAAACTACTTTCAAATTAAATTTGGTTTAAACATGAGATATATTTTTAATAATATCATCATGATATTAAATTTTAAGATTATGAGAAGAAAATATTTATTGTTTTGGAAAACCATATGATGTTAATTATGGATTCTTGGAACTTATAAAAAACTATTAAAAATATTAAAATTAATTTTTTTGGTAATGATAAACCTCGTTTATTTCCATTGTGTGAAGGATGGACACAAAAATTGAAGGTGTCTAAAGAGACATAATGAAGTATATGGTGATTTTGAATTCTCACCAAGATGATAAAATAAGTTTCACCCAGAACTAAATTCAATTATTGGAATTAAACATAAATGAAGTGTTAGAATAAATATCTTATTTGAAACAAAAAATGATGATATAGAATAAATATATGATGGAAGGTACTAAAAATGAGTTTTTCATATATTTGAAAGATATTATGATGGTAAAGGTGTAAAAAAATGATTCTAATTACTAAAATGATTCATATGATGGATGTGTTTTATCATTATGTGGAATTTGATGTATCTATGGAGTATTTTGGCATTGATATAATGAATAATTGAATAATAATGGGGTTTTTTTGGATTATTTGATTTAAGATGAAGAAAATGAATAAATTGTAGATCATTTTGAAAAAATATTAAGATAATTTTTGAAGATTTATTTTAAATCAAATAAATCTATTAATAATAAGTTGGATATTTAATTACAATCTAATAAATTAAGGATATTAACGTATTTATCAAAGAGTCTGTCAAGAATATTGATGATATAGAATAATTATTCATTTATATTGGAATAATACGTGAACCATAAATCAAAATATATGGTTCCTAGATGAATCCCTTGAATGAGAATTTATTAGATCATGTATTAAATGAACTTTGGGAACAAAAAAATTGAGAATGATAAATTAAATATTTCAAATAAATTACTAGTCTAATGATTAAATTATATGGGTATATTGGGATTTAATATGATGATGAAACATTAAATACAATGTTTTATAATATTAAGTGAATTATGTAACATTTAATGAATCAAAGTAATCATCCCTCTATAACATATCAATAATCATGGAACTACTCATAATATATAAATGTTTGTAAATAAATGTTTTGAAGTGTTTTTCCTCTCAAGAAGTGTCAATATTGATTTTTCTTTTACCAAACTTTGTTTTATAATGATTAAGATGAGATTTAGATTTGTGGTGAATCAATTGGAATTTAACAATGAATAGTGGTATCATATTCACTAAATTTTAAAAATAATATTATTATAGATACTATTTAAATTATAAAACAATTTGACATAACGAAGTAGATTGTATGAAAATAAGGTGAAGATAAAATTTTGTAATAGAAAAAAAAATTCATTCAAATAAATATATAAAGTAATTGGATTATATAGTTTACCCACTAGAAGAATAATAATAACTTTAAATTATTTATTATAAAAAATTGAATGAAAAGAGGCAAAATAGCCTTAAATAATTTGGGAATTTCATGGAAGGTAATGATGTGTATCAAGAAAAAATGTTTAGCCAAAATTTCATTAAAACATAAATTAATAGAAACACATAAAATATTTATTGTGGGTTATCAAAGAATATTACAAAAATATGAATTTATAAATGATTGTAAACTAAATAGTTGATGGAACAATGATTTTTTAAAATATTATTAAACTAATGATAAAATTAAGAGTTGAGACTAATTTCATTGTTGAAAAATTGATGAATAAGGATATTTTTTATGTTAAAAGGAGGTGTGATAATTTTTTATATGATATACAAATTTTTGAATCGGGGATGGATGTCACATTTTTGTTGAAGTGCTACAATATAAATGGGAAGACGTAGGATTATTTGGTGGATGGTTAGAGATGAAATGGAAATAAAAGTAAGATTTATTGAAAGAAAAATATCTGAATATTAACTATGGAGGACGAAAATATATATTTGAACCACTAGTATTTCAATTCCAATCAAAATAGTTTGGAAAATTTTGAAAATTCAATGTAGTAGTATATATTACATATTTTATGTGATATTTTGAATTGGATTATTAGTTTTTTTGAGGAATTATGGTTGGAGTCCATATGTTTTAATGAAAATGGGGACATTCTGTTTTGTGAATCTTTTTCGTAGTGTTTTATGTTATCAAATTAGTTTTGTTTGAACTAGTATTGAGAGTAATTTATTGCTATTTAAGGATCATTACAGAATAATATTATGTGTTATTTTTATGTGATTTGTGTTTCATTTTCTAGATTACATTAAATTTTTATAAGAGTATATGAATATGAAATAAGAAGTAACTTGAAAATTTGAAGATGGTCCATTAGAACAGAGTAAACATCCTACAAGGTTAAAAATTAACTTGAAGAGTGTTTAATTAAACATTAATGGTTATCGGGAAGAACCCCCTCCACCCCCAAATAGAATGATGTTTTTAAAGGAAAAATTACATGGGTAACAATATATTAAAGGTACTATAGATAAATAGTCACAACTCATGACACCAATTTAACGATGAAGTTAAATTTGAAATTTATAATCAAAATAATGTATTAAAAAATATTTGATTTGATAAGATTGAATATGATATATTGAATGGAATTAAACCTTTTTATATAACATATTGTATTTAGAAGAAAATGTTTTACCTGAAATAATGATGGAGAACATGGATATATAGTGAGAATATGGATGAATGAATATACCTTTTATAATAAAAAAATTTCAATAATTATAAATGTTCCAATAAAAGGCACGTACTATTTTTGAAAGTTATTATCTAGTGCTGGATAATAATTATAGAAAACAATATATTTCAATTTATTCTTTATTTGGAATTGTTTATTGAAATTGAATAAAAAAATCGAGTTTTTTGAAAGACACAAAGTTTTCTTGTGGATGAAGATTCCATGATTGAATCATTGAATAAAAAATTTAATATGTGATTCAGCATGTCACCCACTTAAGAATGAAAAGGGAATAGTTTTACCTAATGAAGAAATATGGAGAGAAATTTCAAAAAACTGAATCTCAAAAAATGACTATAATAGTGAATATTTCTCTATTATTCAGTATTTAATCCAATTTTATTTAAGACTCATTAGTGGAGTACACCTCAGTGAAATACATAAACAAAATATTGTGTCAAATTGTTAAAATATTTACTTGGGATCATATGTAAATATATAAAAATCATATTATGATTTGAAAATGTTTTGTTTCAAATAGATAGAAGGTTGAAAATGGAACATTATTCTAGAATATATAATTGATAGATTATAATGGATTTTCTCAGGTTTATGGTGTTGATATTGAGGAGAATTACATAGCAATTTTGATAATGGAATTTACTAATATCATCAGATAAATGGTTTTTCAGAAGAAGTTAAATATGTTTTAAGTAGACATTAAGAAAAAAATCAAAGAAAGAGTCTAAAATGAAGAATTTTATATTTAGAATAATTTATTATTTTTAAAGGTGATTAATTGTACTATCTTTCTTATTTAATATCCATTTATATCATAAAACCAGTACTCCATTTTGGGTATACATGAAATGATGATTTCTAATGGTAGATAGTGTTCTAAGGAAGAGGACTCGATCACAACCTATATATGAAAATTTCAATACTGGAGATTTTTTTGATTTTGGTGTAAAAACATGATATATAAATTATTGTAGTAAATAAAAAATCAATTAGTAGATTTCAAATTTGGATTTATTTGGATTTTAAAATTTTATTGTTCCAACTGATTAATTATTTTTTACGACTTCTAGTTCATCAATAATAATGTATGATGTTCATCTAAAAAGAACTATTTACAAAATACGTTTTAAATAAATTCATAATGGATGAGTGGAAAAATGTTTAGAATATCATAGTTGGTAAAATTATGATTTAAAATCATAAAACTAGTGGGGTAGTGAACACTACATTTTAGAGAATAATAATTCGGATTTTACATTATCTTACTTCCACAATGATAAATATATTCCACGATAAAAGTTTGGAAGAATATTTTTAGAGTCATTCAAGGATGAATCATCTTCAAGCTATGAGGATAATGATGTGGTATTTTTAGAGAAATGATAACTATGATATAAAATTCAAACATGAGAGAACTTAAATATATTATAATATTTTATTGTTGATTGCATGGGTGAAATTGTTAATTAAAAACACAAGTGGTGGAGCCTTTAGCATTGGAATAAAATATATGTGTTTTATATTTAAAAAATAGTATTTTGATTCCTTAGGAATGATTGATTTGGAGTATATTTATTTCACAAAATAATTTTCACAACTTATTTAGATGAAGAATAAATTTTAAAATTCCAACAATCTCTAAAAACAATATAGGGTTCTTCAATGAGACAAAAAAATTTATTCTGAGAAAAAAAATAATCTTGACCATCACTGTTGCATAATTCTAATATATACTATGATATATTTAATAAATAAGAAGGTTGAAAATAACTCTTATAATATTTAATATTCTAGAACTGAATACTGAATGAGTGACATTTTAAATTTTGAATGGTTTGTACATGTGTCTGAAGGGTATTGGTTAAAACATTGATTTTAATCAGTATTCTCATTAAAAAGTGGCTAGGATTTTCGGAAATCCCCATTGAACATAAATCCATATTTTTTTCATTGTTTTCTGTAGTTTTTTATCAATTATTAAATGAAATAACATAGTTATAGTTATTATCCATGTAGTTTTGTTGAAATGTAGAACTCATTGGATGAAATAAATGAATAAATTGAATCATTTCATTGCTTGTAATATTTTCTAAAATAAAATATTATTCATTTATTCTTATAAAATAATACAATAAACATTACTAAGATCTAGAATAGTGGAAGCATAAAGAATATTAAGAAATTATTGTATTGAAGAGACCAAACCCCCGGAAATGTATTAAAAATGGAGGACAGAAGCATAATGGAAAATATTCATAGTGAATGAGATGGGCTTCAATTATATTTTATATTTAAGGACTGTGTATATATGAAATGGGATTATTTTGTAAGGATGAACATTTTTTGGTAGATCCTATTGTTAATAAGTTGGTTAAAATCAAAATTGAGATGGTTTATTTATATAACCAATGGTTGATTTGGTTGGGTGTCTTTCATTATTTTTATTAATATACAGTATTTTTTATGTATAGAAGTTCTAATGTAAAGTGGAGGAGGGTGAATATAACTATAGGATTTATATTAAAAATTAATATTCAATAGAGGTCCTTCCAAATTGATATGAACCATAGTTCGAGGAGAGGATAGAGTCGACAAAAAATAGAAAATGCTCATGGTCAAATTTTTAATAAATTTCATTTGTTCCCAAATAGAATTGGATGTTCTAGAATGGTAGAATGCGATAATGATTAAGTAATAGTAATTAATTTTCACATTGTGATGTTAGTGATTGCCCATAAATAAAAATTAGTAATTTTACTAGGAATCTAGAAATCATGTAGACATGTTTTGAGATAAAAAGTCATTCCATGAATGAATCTATGTATAATCGAGTATTCATAGTGTTACTATAATAATTTAATTTATGGTATTGTATTATAAACAAACTAAAGTATTTGTGATGTGACAACCAGAAATATAAATGATAGTAGGATATGATATTTTAAGGCAAGAAGCATACAATCTGTGAATACATAGTACTCGCTACGACTTATCAAAAAGTTGAGATAAAATTCTAAAAAACCACTACATCATGCCACAAAACATAGGCAAGTGTATCATCTATTTGGATGATTCGTGTATTTATACATGATAAAAAAATTAAGGCTATAATGAAAATAAATTACTGAACACACAAAATAGGATGAAGAAAACATTAATATATCGAGTATGAGTCTGTTATAAGATGAAGATTAGTGAATATATGTTATTTAGGATATAATTTGGGTAGCTAAGTTACAATAAAAACCCAGGAAAAAATCAATGTGATTTTTTCATTTTATTGAAAATCTAAAAATTACTATTGGAGAATTGAATATAAAATAATTATTTCATGGTGTGAAAAAATATATAAAATCATGTAATATCAATCAACATTTTTATTTTATTATTATCCCCTTTAAATGTAGTTCCGCAAGGAGATGAATTTTCTATGGACCCTGGTTGAGTGGTGAAATCATCCTAAAGTGCTGATCACAAAATAGTAATGTAACAATTTCTTTGGATATCAACAATATAATAATATTTTATCCATTCAGGTAGAAAATTACTGGTGATGCATGTAAAAAACGTATGTCAATTTTCTTTATCATTATTCATTTATTTGTTAATAATATATGGATTCATGGTCTCTTTTCTAAAACAAATTAAATACCCTATTAATTGAAAATGATGTTGTAGTTCTTATGGTAACATTAATTCACCTTTTCACTAAGTGTGTACCAAGGGCCATGTCCTCACGATCTAAACTAGGTTTCCCTAAATCCCGAAACCTAACCCAGTCTATAGCATGGACCAATGGGATTTCCCATTCCCCAAATGCTTGAAACAAGTTCTTGGGACTCAATAATACAACATGGGAATAATTTCACCATAGAAAAAAATAAAAAAACCAACTGTAAAAATTAAAACAAATCTAAATATTGACTACCAAACAAGGAATAACACTTTTTTAGATTCATGTCTAATATTCATATAAAAACTAGAATGTGATAATACTAAAAGGGAGTAGAAAAAATATCACAAACCACCATGCAGTAAGATTAACATCTTCAAAAAGGCACCACCACAACACCTGTAAGGGGAGACCTATAGAATCCTGATCCACTATCTCTCATCCATATTTTCATTACATGTGTCAAACATAACCATGTCTAATGACACCCAAAGGGGTATGTAGTGTATGATCCAATGCCATGTAGGATTACAAACAACAGTATATTTAATTATTTAAACATTTTATTATTAATAAATATTACTTTTTTATAAAATAAAAAATAGAACAATTTTTTTTGAATACATTTTAATGGAAAACATGATGTCTTTCAAATAACCAACAATGTTTATTGTATACCGATGATAAGTATAATTTTTCAAAAGGGAACTATGTCATGGTAAAACCTTATATGAAATATATATAAAGGGCACACTATGTCCATATAATCATAGTGAAAAGTGTACTAGCAACCACGACCAACAATACAAACATGTGTGAGCCACTAGGAGGGGACACCCTGTAGGCTTAGTGGTCTCCAATAATCAATATCATTTAATCTATTTTGTATCATTAATCAAACAAACTATATATAGAATGATCCACTTCTGAGTAAACTAATGCACTAGTCCTATTCATCCAACATAATTACACATGATTCCCTTTGTGCAACATTTCCATTTTACATGTTGGGTGAATTATCACTTTCAAATTATAATAAGAAAAAAATATAAAAATTCTTGATAATTAACATCCTTCAAAACCAAAATAATTTTAAAATACAATGCACACCAAAACAATTCAAACACATGTTTCTCACCACTTGAAACATGTATTAGACATTTTTCATAATTTATAAAACAAATTCAATGTCAGAATAAGGGTTTACAATTGAATGTCATCTAATTGTAGTTAGAAAAACCTTTTTCAAGCCATATTCATATCAAATACATTAAAAAATACATTCACAACATGCATATAAATCATAAACCACTATTAAACACTCAAAAGAGCATATAAATCTCTTCAAATAATCATTATACATAGAACTACCTACCTGGAAAGAATACATTTCTAAAAAATGGTCAAAAAAATAGTCCCTCGATGACAAAATTTAGGGGAACGATTGTACCATATTCATAATGAATTAAAGTAAAAAATTTATGATCCCCCACTAAAAATGAAACCCTACCCACTTGGGAAGAAAAACCCCAAACAAGGAAGAATAAAACCCTGGAAAAAGCGACAAAATCTATGAAAATAGGAGACTTAATTGAAAAATCTTCAGGGAATCACACTTATAGAACCTAAAAATTAGATTTATTGGAGATAAATGGAGGGATGAGGAAGGAAGAGTCACAATTATTGTTGAAAATCATGAATGGGGAATAAATTGAATGTTTTACAGTTTAATGTTTTGGAGGGAAATGTAAAATTGCCAAATTTTAATGACTTGGACAGGTCTCACAATTTTCCTGCACAATTTGTGAACTATATAGAAACTGTGAGCCCATTACTGTCTGGGAAAGACATAAAACATGGTTACTCAGTATATTTTCTTTAAACATCGTGGAAATCATGTGTTTTACTACTATCCAAGAAACACCATAGTCTATATAGTTACCTAGGTTTGGTTGCATATAATAGAAAACTATGTGCCAACTGGGTGCCTCATGTTGTTTAGTTCATGAATTCTATTTTTCTCTAAATACTCGAAATAACCCCAAACATAAAACACATAGGCCAAAATGGTATACAAGTTTTCTTTTCATTTTTAGTTCATTTTTATTAATGAAATATTATATTTAGAGAAATTCAATCTGAATATAAATGGATACTCTTTTTACATGTTCTCCCCACCATGTAAAATTTTCACCACAAGAAAGTCAATCTGAAGATCAATCGTAGAATAAAAAGGGATACACTTTATCACCCCATGATTCCCCATCAAATTTTTCATTATTTTCACCATTTTACTTATAATGAATCATGAACATGGAAATAGACATCCTAGGTAGCAATTTCTCATACGAATCTATAAGATGCACTGGCCTCTCAATCACAAACATATCGGGATCTATTCCCAACTCTTCCAAATTGAACACAAGACAAGGATCTTGTTATACTATTTTAATTGTGATAAATATAATAGTTCATTAATAAAAATCAACTACAAAGGAAAAGAAAACATGTATTCCTTGATTCCAACCCACTAAGTTATTTAAAAATGTCTTCCACACCTCAGAATTAGCATCCCTATCATTACAAAATAGATATGACCCCAGTGAGGTGGCATATTTTGGAGTACCCATTCATCCAAATTAAAATAAAGATATCAGTTTCTCTGATCTAAATTTTATTTATTATGAAATTGTTCTACCAAAAACTAATTCCAAATAAGAATGAAATTCTCTAACATCTCTTGCACAAAGCTTGGTCGCAACAGTGAGGTCTCACCCACCTCAGAACAATACAACGAAGGAAAACACATCTGACTATAGAGCACCTTAAAATGATACATTCAAATATAGTATTGGTAACTATTGATATATTAAAACACAACCAATCCCAAATGGCTATCCCATGAACCATTGAAATATAACACATAAACCAGAAACAAGTCTTCCAAAATGTGATTCACCCGCTCAGTCTGGCCATCAATTTGAGGATGGGATGTCATGCTAAACTGGACCACTGACACCATTTCCTCTTAGATTCCTTCGCAAAATTTCAATTTAATATAGGAATCCTTATTATAAACAATTTATGACAACTCATCGTGAATCATCACATTCTACCGGAACTACAACTTGACAAACACATCCTCCAAATAGAAATATTTGATAGGAATTAAGTTGGATGATTTGATCAGATGATTAATCACTACCAATATGTAATTCTTTCCTCGGGAACTAAAATTCAATATAATAATAAATTACATGGTTATCTATTGAATCTTCTTGGTAGGAATGGGTAGTTATTGAAGCAAGCAGCTGGTCTTTTGATTCTCTCCTTTAACTTATTTTCATGGATAGAATTGTGAGACATTGTTAGGTATATCCATCCTCATGATTTACCACTAGAAATGATGAAGAACATCCTAATAAATTTTGATATCACCCTGATGAAAAATTCACTAAGACTAGTGACTATCCATCATTTCTATATTTCTCAATGAAAATGACACCATAAAGAGACTCTTAAAGCACATGATCACCTGGAGAGAAAATTACCAACTACATAGTGTCTTCGTACCATGAACAAACTGTATAGACTACTATAAGAGCACATCACATATATTCTTTTACTGATCTAACTCTATAAGAGATAGAGTCAACCAAATACTATCCAAGAGGACACATATACTATGCTCCTTCGTCTCCTTGGGAAGCAAGAAAAAAAGACCCATCAGCGACCACTAATCATAGGACTCTTTCAATACCTTCACTAGCACTATCCAACTCAAAGAATCCACGATAAAATTATTTTAACTAGGGTATAAAAATATCTATGTCAAACCCTTGAAGATATTAAACCCCACGATGCTGGAATATGTTCAATTATTTTTGGAAAAAATGTAGTCTATGCTCTTATGATCATAATAAACTAAATATTTCTCCCCACACAGATAATTGTACCACTTTCTCGAAGTGTGAATCATAGATTCTATATCTATGTAATTGATACAATGGTTCTTTTTATGTGGTCAGAGTTGGTGAGAGCTATACACCACCACATGGTCACTCCGTATAAGCACACATTTGAGGTCCATACTGGAGGCAACACAATAAACCACACACCCCAATGGAGAATTTTGTTGGATCATCACAAGATAAGTAGACAACCGTTTCTTTTGTTTCTAAAAGGATTCCTAACATGATGAGTGCACAATATGGACACCTACAACCATTTTCTCTCTTCATACAAAGATGTGCTACCAATCCTGTCGCATATGACACGAGTTTGGATGGAAAATATAACTTGTTTAGATGGTGGGAAAGATAAAAACTGTAATATAATTAGTAAGAAAAAAAATAGTAGTTGTAGATGATGAAATTAAAATGGTACCTTGAACAATTAATAGAACTACCTCTGGTTTCGTTGGATCTCAATCAACCAAATGAAGACGCCTTATCTCGGCCTGATCCTGAGAATCCACTTTGGCATGTGTTCTATCTTAAACTGACTCTACCCAGAAGATGATGTAGCCCTACCTCTATAACCTCCGAACAAGGATACCACTATCATGTACAGCTCCGTATGAGCTAATAGCCTTCTAAAAGCTACACATCCTTCATCAATCTGATATGTGTGCATAAAATTTAAAAATCATTATAGGTTTCCACTAGCGTCACACTAATGGAAATGTATTGTTGGAGATGTGAACCCAAGTTATATGTTCTCTACATTCCCACACTATGAAACACAACTGACCCAATATTAGAATCAATTAATGAAGACTTCTGAGTTGGATTTCATGAACTACCACCTCCATTATTCCCATACTCATCCCTCCTCCCCTTTTTCTGAGATGAACTGCCACTTCCACTTGCCGACATATCCCCATAGGAACCAAATGATCCATTGTGATCAATCTATTCCATACAATCATGGTCAACCACTTTGGTATAGGTCTTTAGTTTAACTAGAAAAACCGAATAATAGATCTATGGATGTAACCCCCTCTTAATCCTCTAAGCCTAAATCTTCTCATTAGAATCATTTTCATGTGTATACCACTATTTCTCAGAAAAGTGGTTGTCATACTCCATCACTGAATGGCCCCTCGAAACAAGATCCACAATCTCTCGAGATCATCCCTTTGCCATGACCTCAAGAAAGTAACGGTCCTTGAGAGAATCATTAATGTCTTTCCAGTTTATCTAAAAGTTCTTTCCAGTTGAAACCACTAAGTCCCACCACCTCCATCTATTGTCCATGTACGGTCTACCACCTCCTTTTATCACATTGAGGAGAAGTCAAAAAAATTCCCAAAATCCAATGGTCACTCGAGTTCTGTCTTGAGGGATTCCATGGAGTAGGGTTTACATGAACCCTACTCGAAACCAGAACGTACTGTCCCAGAAATCCTATCATCATTATTTCTAGACTCGTCAATAAATCATCATCCAAATAGATCATGACCCACTAAAATACTATGGTGTCAAGTGCGAAACCGGGTGTCCAGGAAATCGAACACCCCAAACAGTTAGTGGCATGTCTAAGGACATTCCCAATCCTCATGGGCTAGAAAAATGTGGCTGGGTATCAAAATAAAGTATTGGTAATTATTTCAACAATGAAAATAATAATATATGAAAACTAAAATAATTAACCAGAACAGAATTATCACAACCAAACATGGAATGAGCATTTTTTAGATTCCTTTTTAAAAAATTTAAACAAAAACCAAACAATATATAAAAAACATTGAGCGACCAAACTATCCCAGACCATCGTACAACAAGAGGAACATCTTCCTCAAGCCACCACCACAACACCGACAGGAATATATTTCTAGAATATTGAACACCCAAATCTAAAAATCATTCATTTCCCTTTGTCAAACATAATAAATTCTACTTACACCCAATTGAGTATGTTGGGATTGAGATAAAACCTAGTATAATTCCAAAAAATAAGAAATTCCATTCTATGAAAATTATAATATAAATAAAAATTCATGTTTTCAAATGATAAACATGAAAATGTTTTTTTGAAAACACTTTAAAGGAAAACATGAATTATTTTTAAATAAACAATAATGTATAGCTTATGCCTATGGTATGCATAATATCTCAAAATAGAACAATGTCATGGAAAATAGTACATGCACTAGATATAAATGGGACACAAGGTATATCGTTTCATGATGAAATGTGTTATAGAAACCACAACCAATAGAATTCTCATGCATGTGCTACTGGGAGGGGACACCCCATGCACCTAGTGGTCCCCAATCATAAATATCATTTTGTTAGTATTTTACCTTCAATTATGTTAAATGAATCCCTAAAAAACCACTTCTGAGTCAACAATAATTCTATTCCTAGTCCACCCACCTCGTTACCTAGGTTTCCCTTTGACGTCCATTTCTATTTTACCTGTCATGCGAAACATCACATTCACATACACACAATAGAAAAGAATATAAACATGCTCGATAAATCACCACCTTCATAACCTAAACCGATTTTACAATAAAATGCACAACAGAACCTTTATAAAACATGTTATTTACCACTTTCACAATTTTGTAAACACATTTACTAATTTAAAAAATATATTTAAATTCACAACAATGCTTCACACTTGAAATAAATACATCTCCTTTCATAAAAATCATTTTCAAGTTATGTGCATATCAACTCCATAAAATTCAATATTTTTATTGATTAATATAGATTTTATGGTTTTATATTACATCAAAATTGTTGTAATGAGGTGAAAATGGTGTTACAAATATTATATAGTGATGAAATTGGGATTTTTTGTAGTAAATACAATCCAGGATAGGTAAAAGGTAAATTTTTAATGACCTTGTTAGGATCCACTATTTATAAACCATGTGGAAACTATTCTCCCCATAATGTCCAAATTGGACATGCCACACAGTTAGCCGAAATGGTTTGACCAATGGTTTGAAAGCCATGTCTTTTTCCATTATCAAGAAACAACATTGGTCAAATGGTTACATGGGAAAGTCCACAAAGTTTATAAAATTGTGTTACAATAGTTGACCTCATGCAACTTAGTCCAAAATATCCATTTTCAGGAATAACACAATAGAATACCAAAAGAAAAATTCATGGGAAAAAATATATAGAAAATTTATGTCAAAATATAAATCATAGTTGTTAAAAAAGGTTAGAACAAAAACAATTTTATTATCTTTTCAACCTTATATTCATGATTTTTTTTCACTTATTTATCATCTTCATTGTCTATACTATAATTTTCTGTTATATCTAATTTTATTTCATGATATAAATTATATATTAATAATTTTACTATAAATAATATATCCTATATTGAAAACTTTTTTTGTTTAATAATATTCAAAACAAAAAAATTTCAATTACACTCTAGTTAGATGATAATTTCCATTAATAAACAACACCACATTTTCCCTAGCCTCCACATTTTTATGGCAGTGTCATAATCATGATATATTTTTTCCAATTTTGTTTCCATAAACGTGGAATATTTTATATATTTTTTATCATCATGAATATATTGGGTAAATTCGAATATATATATATATATAATGAAATCAACTCTATCGTTATTAAATTAATCCTTTTCATAAAATGTTGATAATGATTAGAACATTAGATTTGTTTGGATGTTTGGTGATATTAGTTGATTCTTGAGACCTAAATTAATATTGATGTGATCTGATTATTATCATTTATTGGATAGTAAATGGTATTCTCAGAGAGAAAAATATTTTAAAGAATATATTGACGATATGTATAATAAATTTAATTTTTATCTCAACACATAAAACATATTCACACTCACATAAAACAGGGCTGTTAAAGATAGATGAATTATTTTGAGATGTTTTACGGTGTTCAGATTTCATTTGGATTTTCATGATACATTTCTGTATTTTTTAAGAGTTTAACTAGTTCTTATTTAAAATTTTGATATTTCTAGATTGAATCCTAACATAATCCTGATGTCTATATTGAAAATAAGAAAGGGAATCTGAAATGTTAAATGTGTTGTAGAATTCTGTAAAAAGTAAAAAATAAACAGCATAAATAAAATGATCATATAAGTGGATGAAAAATATTCACAATGACATTACATTTTAAAAATTATTATATGATATATTATATGTTCTATATAAAATAAAATCATGATTCACCAAGGAAGATAACATGTAATATATATCAATGTGTATGTAATATGATTTCTCTATGTTGAAGTTAAACGTTTTAAATGACTGATCTTACTTAGGATGTTGTAGAGTGGTTACATATGTTGATTAAAAATTTTTAATATTATTGAAGATACATAGGATTATTAAGAAGTATAAATTATATGTAAATAAATATTGGATATATTTTACAAAAAAAGGGAATATATTATCTAGGATGCATGATTCTTGGTACTCACTCCTATAATGCTCAAGATTCTACAATTTATATGTGAAAAAGATAAAATTATAAAAAAAAATTACAACTAAACCATTATTTTATAAGGTTTTCATAATTTTTAATGGAATTATTTAATAATTATTATATCTGAAAAATCATGTGGAATTCAGTGATTCAAAGTCCGAAGATCCCGAAGATATGTATTCAAGAATTAAAACATCAAAAATGATGTTTTTGATTCATGTAGTGATGAAGGATGGTAGATCAAACCATGAGGTTTTATATTTTACTATGAAATAGAGGAGTAGAAATAATTAATTTCATTTTCACACTAAAACGTTCATAGTTTCACCTTGTTGATGAAAAAACACATTAAAACAATCTTAAGTGAGAAGATAATGGGAAGTTTAACAATAAATATAGAGGAATGTATTTCTCTTATTTTTAATTTTTTATTATATAATTTGGAAGGGAAAAATATTTATTACATATAAGAAAATATTTTTGGTCATTTGAAAATATTTATATTTCAAGTGTCTGTTGAAATTGTAAAATGCACTTATTATTAAAGATAGATGGAAAGAATGGTGTTGATATAAAAAAACTCTTGTTGAATATATAGTAGGATTAGAAGATGGAAACTTATTGTAGAATGTTGGTAAAACAATTATAATGTTGAAGACTATCGATTTTTTAATTTTAAATTCCATTATATCATTGCAGAATCAAATTACCCCGAGGGGAGATCAGTATTTAACACAAGTTCGAAGTTAACCCCCTAAATGATTGTATCTAAATGATGAAAGTAGTGGATTTTGGGATGTTCGGGGAATCTAAAACATGCTATGTATTTTTATTCATGTTTTTAGAGGTAATCCATGTATGTGTTTCATGTATACAATTATTGCGCATTTGTGCATATAAGATATTAATTTAAATATTCTAATTAACATATAGTGATATTTTTTATAAAATAAACCTAAAAATGATTTATAATAATTTATTCTCCCCATATCAATGATTTCAATGTATCTTGTGGGTTAATTAATGTTGTATGAATGATATGATTCCCTTTATAGGTGATTAATTGTTTATATTTTGTAGAAAAATAGCTCCTTGCTATATAGATATTTTAACAAATAATTTCTTTTGAAAATATGGACAGTCCTAATTCTGTGAATTGAAATGGTATTCCAACATTAAATGGAAAAAGTTATTATATGAAGAAATATAATATATTTCATTAACATTTATTTTTCAATTTGGATGCTCCAAAGGCTAAAACAATTGTGTTTATTCTTTATGCTCTAGGTGTTTAATAAAAAAACACAAATTAGAAGAATGTTGAAAATGGTGGTGCTGATTGAAATTCTATTCTACCATACTTTTTATAGGACATTATAAAGTTAAAAGGGATTATGAATACTTATGGTAAATATGAAAAAATAAAATTGAATGGAATAAAAAGTGATGAAAGATAAACCACGGCATTGTATGATGAATTATGAAAACCTAAAAATGACTGAATGTAAAATAGTTGATAAATTTTTTACTAAATGATTTTTTACCATTATAAAAGGTTATTTTTATATTTTAAAAATTTTAGAGAATACATTAGTCACTCTACATGATAGAGTTAATTCAAAATTCTTAGTACTTAAATATAGTGATACGGGTTCACTTCCTTCATATAAATGACATTACATCCTCATTGCATAAGAATTATGAATGTAATGTTTTCTATTGAACCCCTACTAAAAAATTAAATATATTTAAAATCATCAATAAAATAGATATATATGAAATAAACTTATTATGTTGATTCCAGATGTATTGGTTTTGAAGAACAAGATCAATGAAATTTTGTTGAAGTCATGTCACATGTCAAAATAAGTGTCAAAAAAGGAAAATGAATGTATAAATTGGAGAATCCATTCTAGGGTTTCATGTTTGGAACCACTATATGTTTCATAGAAAATGTATCAAATTTTAAACAAGATAAATCCATTAATGATGTAGGAAAAAGGCAAAGGAGATCCATTAGGTCAAAATATGAAAAAAAAAATTATATCAATGTATTAATGAATAGGAATATATAATATATTCCCTAATTTAAAAAAGATAAATATATTATCATTTCTAAATTACAATGATATTACTAATGGGTATGAAGAATATTAAACTTCTATTGTTATTTTTGGAAGACTATAATGAAAATGAAGAGTTGACTAGTTATGAATGTTGTGAAACTTTGAGTGAGTAAGAAACGCAAATAAAGATTATGTTAAATAAAGAAATGAAGGAATTAATTTATAAGATCTCAATGTTGGAAAAAGAGATAAAAAAATTAAATAAATAATATCTATCTTCAATCCACCTTCATAAACATATATAAGGTCCATTCTACAATGGCTCGACCCAATGTGTCTTAAGACTTTAGGCATGCATCCCCATATAAAAGAGGTGGTATTTTAGATGTGAGGATATAATGTATACAATTTTTATACAATAACATAAAATCATATCCAATCACCTATTAAAAATTGCCTAACAATATCCATCACAACCCGAACTAAAATATTTAACATTAATTTAACATACTCTTAGCATAAATTTTATCCAGATGTATATATTCATACAAGATAAGCATCCCACTAGTCACATAATTGGTGAATTATAATAGTTTAATATTAAAAAAATACAATATCCATACAACCAATCTTGGGTCTCTATATACAAACAGTTTACCAATACCCTCAAGAAGCTCTACCCTCATCCATTTCATGTTTTGTACTCCATCATATAATCAGAAATTACTTATATACATAAAAAAGGTTACCATGTTGGGTGTGATAATATAAATAAGAAGTTAAACACAAAAACCCATAATACATACTATATTATAGATATGTATTCATGCGGAAATTAAATACAAAAAATAGGAATGCTTAATGAGACATTGTGTTTTGTACAAGTCGCTACGACACTCGATAAGATACACACACATGTTTGATCATTGTATGTTAAAAAAGTCCTCATGACACCTAACCATACATTAAATGGAGATATGATAGAATCTATTCATTTTCTTGTTTCATATTAACACACATTCAAATCCTATGGAATATGGGTATAGAATATTGAAAAATCCCAAATCGTACAAAGAGGTTATGGGTTGGGATTCCATAAGTCTCAAAGAATACATGAAAGGGTAGAGTTTAGTCTTACATCCAACTCCAAGACCTTGAATGACACTCATTATGGTCATCTAATTACACCTTCTCACTCATGTGGAGGTCTTCCATCAATGTCAGATTAAATATAGACCCATACTTTTAAATCAAAGTGGTTATGTCATCTGATATGTCATTAATTGATGACCTCTCACTTAAATACTACATTCTCACTCAAGGATGTGTCTCTAACAACATTATCTAACTTGTGGTGATGAAATTCATGTATCAGTACATTCTATATCATATATTTATTTCCCAGAAACATACAAATTTAGGGATGTACCTCACTAATTATAGTCTATCATACTCCATCTCACACATGGCGGAGACAAGGCATCCAATCAATATCACCCATATCAAAATTTATTTCCTATCAGAACCACACACATGGAACAACAGACAACATACCAAAAAAATTATCAAATCTCACAATCCCAATAGTCAAACATTATTTACACATGAAAAATCGAAAATCACTAACAACAATAATAAAATCATGAACATCACCCAATGGTGACTTCAATTTCATCCAGATTATCATGGCCCCAAAATCAATAGGTGAATATATTTTATCTTCCAAATCCCCCATGACATCATAATAAAAATTCCTTGAGAAATATATATTACTCACATCTGCGTATTAGATAAAATAATATATGGGTGATAACCCCGCTCATCGCATAGATGAATTCACTCTCTATCAAATGATTCAAGTCCTAGGGTGATCATCTTACTCATCAGACACACTGATTCTCCCCTCAAAACCTCACGAGGTACTTACTAGTCACTCATGAGATTTATCATCATATATAATATCTACACTCAACCTAATGACTCTGAACACCATCCATTATCCATATTAACCTAGTATGTTCTATTATATATTCAATATGATAACCTAATACCTTTAAAAACTACTTATACGAAATTTGTACTCAATCCAAATAGAAACAATGTTATAAGGTGATCCCAAATTACATACTAAATAAAATAAATTACATGTATAATAGTCCTACCTTCATTTTTTCAGTTCATCTCAAGGAACCATTCGTCCATGATCCTCATAGATTAACCATTTAAATATTTCCAACATGCAAGCTAATAACTAAATAAAAAAATACATTTGTAAAATATGGGACGTCTATATAAAACATGGTGCTAAACCATCACTAATCATTTCGAGCCACACCCAATCTCATTTACACTACATAGAACTGATTTCATACCAAAAAATACAAGTAATTAATTATAAATTTTTAAAATAAATTACACAATTTAACCCCAAAATAATATTTTACTACAATCACCAGGTATCAACTCTTCACCAAGACTATTTCTGACCACATGTGGTAATCCTTTTCAGTACTCATCTGTCACTGCTTTATAAATTTCAAATCTCCCCCAATCGATTTAATCATTATTTGATGTGATTTGTACCAAAACTGTAGCCAAAATAACAAAAATTGGAATCTAAGAAATGTAAACTAATGTAGAAGAAAATGGAGAATTAATCATTCATATAACCACCATATAAACACTGATGAATCCCCCCATACAAGGGTGGATCAAAATATATATTACTTAATAGATTGTATGTGGAATGGACACTCAGTATCACACCCTAATCAATAGAATATTTAGGCAATAAAATGATAAATTATTGGTATTAAAGTCATTAATAAAACCATCCATGTCCTTTTCATTGTGTGATTCCTTCAATTTTACAATATAGTAATGAAATGATAAAGTGGGTTTTGTCAAATACAATAACGGATGAGGTCCTGAAGCTCATCCTACCTCGATCAAGGTATGTCCATTATTTTTCAAGGTGCATCATGCTTATCCAGTGGAGGCACGTGCCTCATCCCCTCCTCATGAAAAAATTCCTCACAATATGTTCTATGATTCCCCATGAATACTATTACGTCATCCATCAAATCACATCTTTAGGGTTAAAATATGGCCTTCAAAAGTTGAAACATTTTGTAAGGACATTTAAGCCTTGATCTAATGCTCAAATAAGCATTTGAATTACTAAATCGGACTCATTAATCAACAAAAAACCACTTCTTGAGATTTTGAAACACTATGATTCCCAATATAAATCCATTTATCATAATTACATTTACACTGATATGAAAATTTTAACAACCTTTTATTTTTAAAATAATAGAATTCATCATTTGGGAAAAGTCCCAATCATAATTCTTTTCATTTCCAAGAGTCTATCATTCCAATTTATCCTAAAATCCTATCCTACCATATTTTCTACATCACAATTAACGATATACATTTTATCTTATAGAACTGAGAAAATTTTAATTTCATAACTAAAAAATTCCCACAATTCACTAACAACACAGCCACAAAAATACGATCTCACTAATATTATGATGGTAAGAGAATTCACATGTCTAATCCATGACGTTGAAGTGCTGTTTATCAATTCATCTCAAGGATTGTTGTTCAACTGACTATAAATATCTTCTCTCAGAGGCAGATTCTAATCTCTCGTTCTATCCAACATAAGAATAAAATTTTTAGAAGACAATTCCCATGATTTGGATTTATTATTGGCATTATATGGACCTCAGTACACTATATTTTACATACAAAGTATTCTATACTTCATTAAGTAGAATTGTCTTCAAAAATCTATCCTGAACTATTGATCGAATAACACACCACCCAATCATCCTGAATTTTCTCAATGTATAATCACCATATTTTCTTACTAACCAAACAGATGTAAAACCCCAAAACTCAATATAATTCCATTGTAGGATCACTAGCCACCCACTCTAATAGATATACTATCTCCAGAGCATTGATGTAGTTTTGATTCTACTCATTCTCTAATAACAATATCTCCAAACCAATTATGATGAAAACACATGATATCTATTCAACACCACATATAAATTTCAAAAACATTCTTTTTCAAGAAACTATATAAAATCAAATCTACAAATACACCATCATCCCTATGAAATATCAATCAATCATTAAATGGTGTAACCACATCCCTAACCCATTCAATGAGACTGTGGTACATACATGACCGACTAAATTCACCACAATATAGATTTATCCTTATCAACACCCCTATTATAATAAATATTCAATATCCATAGATTTCAACATATCCATTTCTTAAGGAAATGACTGGATGTGACTACCCAAGTCATACATGAGAACCAATATAAAACACCACATGTGGCCAAATCAAGATTCATCAAGAACACTATCCATTCCAATAAACAATACAATCATAATGAGAATCCTTCCCTCCAATGAATAATGGGTCTTCCATCCTCCTACCATGGATTCTCATACACATATCCTTATTGACAGACCCAGGCTGGTCCTATGACCAATTTTTTTTCACTCTTCCAGACCCAAGACCCCCATCTTGCGACCCATGAAGATACTATCATGGAAAACATGACTCATTAAGACATGGTACCTTTATTCATTTCAAATCAATAATTCTAAAACTATCATAAATATACCATCTCAATCAAAAGCGATATACATTAAGAAATTTAATATCTCTCTAAAAACCACCATTCCTTAGATAATAGATGGTTTTTCACCGATCCACATCCAAAACAAAAACCTCACATAACCAACATGAACCAACCTTTGAAAAATAGTTATTTTATGAAAAATCTAGGATTGGCCTCACGCTCCTCCTCTGAATGTAGAGTGATCCAACAAAGAACCCTCTCATTTGTTCTTTTGAAATATCCATCTCAATCACAAATGAATCCTATTATTTCATGCTACTATAGAACATGATCACACAATTAGACTCACGCTCACATTAGTAATATCATATTGAAACCAATATCATTCTCACAAACCAATACAAATTCTCCTCACACATGAGTATCTCATCCAACATGGATGAGGTATCTCACTCATTCCATGTTCAACAACAAGATCCCATACAAAATGACCATCATTCAAAAATCATGATCATCTTCTTGTACTCAATTGATCATTATCCCTATCATTCAAGACAACTATCTATATGGATAAGAATCCAAATGATCATCTACCATCACCCTAAATTGATAAGAGAAAGCCTCCAAGAGATTCTTATCAAAAATTCATGATTCATCATGTGTTTTCTTCCTCTACCCGCTCAAGGTTATCCATGTTACAATGCTGTTTAGTTGTGTATATTTTTAACAAGAGGTTGTTTGGGAATATACAAGATACGTAGTTGGTGACACATTATGAAAATTAACCCCAATCATCTAGTTAACTTCTTTCATATCCCTGGGTCTCATCTTAGGAATCCTATTCTCTATTGATTCATCAATAGTGAATTAAATTTGAGGTCCATCCTATCAAGTGTTTATTATACATCCCCTATGAAAATGTAGAACCATTTTCCAAGAATAACTAATAAATATCATGATATACCATTAGAAAACCACTCATTATAGATAATAGTCATCCAAAAAAGTATAATTCCACCATAAACATATGTAGGAAAAGGTCATATATGTTTTTATTTACACTTTAAATAGACAAACCTCTAATATTGAAATAAATCACACACAATCACATGAATTTCATATGAATCCTATAAAACAATATTATTAATGTATGATGAAAATTACCTCTATAGTCTTGGTTTAAAATCCAAAATAATTATCTCATATATACAGAACATATTTGAATCATTATCAATACCCTAATCTTAAAAATATCATAAATATTGTTACCCATGTATCAATAAATTCCCAATGGAGTAATATTCTTGGGGAACCTGTCGGTGGTCTACTAGAAGCATTAAAAAATCTATATTCCATGATTACCATATCACAAAATAGTTAAATAAATAAAATTATATTCTAATACCATTTTCTAATGATCCAGTCCTAAGAACATTGTATAGTGTCGTCAATTAGTTTTCTACATGATGTTAGGGACACATCTTTAAATATAAGAGGATTTTAACTAAAGGTGAGGGATAGTTCCACACAATTTGGAGACATTGACCTGAAATTAGAGACAATAACAAAATATAATTAACCATACAATATCCATCAAAATAATATTCAATGTTTAAATAATATGTTAATAACAATGTTATAAAAATTATAATGTGGAGGAATACTATCATACATGCTAGACATCTAATTAATCTCCCACTATTCCTACCATTATTATAAACTAACTAAAAAATACACAACCACCAAAGATAAATAATTGAGAAACTCTAAAAACTCAGTATAGAGATACCATGGATCCTTTCTATTTCGTGTGACAACATATTTTGTGACCTAACGTGTAATGTTCACATAAGGTATTCACACACACAAACCAGATTCTCTTTTCATAGTGTTAGAATATTAATCATTAGTATCTCAAAAAACTACTAATATATGATATCATATATGTGTGGAATGAAAATATAATTAAGTAAAAAAATAGACTTGTTATTGATTTATCATGTGATAAAAAATACACAATGACACTCGATGAGATATAGGTACATCTTTGGATTTCTTGTACTATATTGGACACTATTATAATCGACACTGATGAAATAAAATACCTTCTAGGCTCCAATAATTTCTTTGTTCGATCATACACAGTACATAACCCATTTTCAAGGAATCACGGTGTGGAATCTCAAAAAATCTCAACCATTTCCTAAATGTATACGGTGGGGAGTCCACATGACCTGAAAACCAACTAAAGTTTATTGGAAGAGTATAATATACATGTATTGGACTCGCCTTCTCAATTAATGTGATCATTTGATTGCATCATTATAGTCTCTGTGAGGTCATTTATATAAACTAGAATCACATATATACCCATCCTACACACTCATGGGAGTCCCATCATCTGATCTGGTGTCAAGTCGTGACCTTTTTCCCAACTATGGCCTTCTCGCTCAAGAAATGGTCCCCAAATATGACATCTCACTCATGGGGAAGAAAAATAGTTCTCAAAAAATACATTATAACTCATGGAAATCACAAAATTCTTTAAAAATAAGAAGTGAATCTCACTAATGGTAGTACATCTATATCTATATCTATAATGGTGGGGATGGGCCTTAGATTCAACCTAAGTCACATTATAATTTCTACCTTTCAAAAAATCTTTCATGGAAAACCCAAAATGTTCTTACAGTCCTTCACACATATCACTACCTTCAAAATAAACCATTAATTATTCAAAACATGGAACATTTCCTTCAATGACTATAATTACCTGAAACAAATCACACAATAGTTACCTTATAAACCATATCCTCATCATAGTCATAAGCATAATTGGGCAGGTACAATTCCATTTACAAAAAACCATGCTGGAATCCCAAACCCATTTAAAAAAAATACAGAAATTGAAAATATGTATCATTTAAAAAATCATATGGGATATTTTTAATCCATATATCTAGATAAATTCCCTATATATGAAAAATTTCATGTCTTATGGGACTCACCTCCCTCGAGAAATACCCTGAGATTCCCATCCAATCTTATGAAGGTGTGCATAGTAAATCACAAAATATATGAACATTTTTCTAGTGACATTCATCCACACGCCTATATGGAAAATCCATTTCACCAAATTACCCTACCTATTTTATTGTCAATACATTCTCACACATTGAGGAATTTGAACTGCCTCATGTCCATCAAACTATTAAATTCAACCTTTGGAGACATAGAAAATGATTGTTCACAAATTACATATGTTCTAAATTAAAAATGTTCCATATATAATTGACTTAGATACATTATATCTCTTCTAACCTGGTACCATCGACCCCTAAACCTCATATCCAAACCCATATATATAGGTATACACCGTCATAAATAAACATATATATATAAACCTTTTCATGGTTCCACTTACCTAGAACATGGAGTTAAACCATATTAGAGTTCCACTGAGCCTCACCTAAGAAATTAGAAGCTAATGAGAACCTATCTCACACCCCGAAATAAAAATAATTCATTATAAACAATTTCTATTAATCATAAAATTTAATACAAATTCAGTATTTTCTACAAAACTCATTAATCCTCACAACATAAGAACTATACCTAGAAATGTGTGTTAATCCATTCAATACCTACTACCAATAGACACATAAAATCCTTATCATCTTAACTAGATTTTTTATTGATCATGTGAAATCATCAATTACACCTTATACAAGAAATCTCAATATAGTTTTCAATTAATGTATATAAAAATAGAAGGAAATGGGTAATGATATATACATAAAACTATCATAGAAACAATAAAAAATCTTTACATTCCATGGGGGATCATGTATAGATATATGTACATAGGGGTCCAATCAAATATATTATATATAACACCATGTTTCAGAAAATTCTATCAGTGTTTGATGGATGAATTTCATATCTATACCTCCTATAAAAATCAACTCCAGATTTGGTCACGATATTACCATAGGGGCCATAGAATGAAAACAACATTTCCTCAACAAGGTCATTATATGTTCATTGGGGTTGAGACATGATTACTCTAGAAAAATTTTATATCCCTTCAACTAAATATTCCATGTAGTTTCCCCCACGATCATATCATGGAATTCATCTCTTAAGGATGTGTAGGTATCCTCCCCTTATCATGTTGTGGTGTGATATACTACAAACAGTGACTCCCCATGGAAAACTCATACAAAAGGTCATCAGGGTGTGACCCAGCATCCATGGTGAAACCAACTGTATGTGAATAATTTAACAAACGAATTTTTTCCTTTCTCTAATACCCACCCAATTATAAAATACATCAACCAGACCTTATTATGCATATAAACCTCTTATTATAATTTCTAATCCCTCAAAATAACAATCCAAACTACATTTATTATATAATACTATATCAAGGATCAACATTTCATATCCCATTAAAATTAATCAACACAAAATTTAAATATAATTACACAAAAAATAGTCTACTCATTAAAAACAAAAATAAATTTTACTAGAATAAAATTACATTTCAAATAAGATTATTATTGATAGAAAGAAAAAAATATGAAAATGAATAAGGTTTTATTATTAATGATAAAGTACATTAGACTACCCAATAAAAATGATCCAATTATAAAAACTGTATAGATATATAAATTACATCTTTCAGTGTCCAATTTGCAGATGTTGGTGAATGTTTAGAGATGTAGACTATGATAAATGTTAACAATTGAATAAATTTTTATTCTATTATACATATTAATATCGATCTTAAAGGGTGATATAGATCATGTAGATATTAATTCTAAATATTATTTAATTATCTTGGGGATGAAAATTTATTTATTATAAAAATAATGTAATTATTAGATAGCTATAAATATTGGGAACATTAACATGAATATAAGAAGTACTAAAAATGTTGATTCAAATAATACAGAATAAATTATATAGTAAGAATAGTTATTATTGGATTCTTCTAAAGTTTTGGTTCAAAAAAAGATTCAAAAATTTATTAACTAAATAAGGAATTAGTGAAAGTAAAGACATATAGATAACAATTATTTTAGCATGTGAATTATGTAGTGCATTAAAACTATTTGTACTGTAGATGAAATTGGAATATGGGAAGATATTTTTCTCTTAAATTATGAACATTTATATAATTCTATTTGGTATGGGAGACAAGGTTTTATTGGGATTTAATACACTCAAAGTATAAAAATACAGAACAAACCTGGATAATATGGAGTGATTGTTGAGAATAAATTCCAACTATTAGAAAACGTTTTTAGTTGATTTTACCAAACAAGTCACATTGATGGATGCCTAGTTGAGTATGAATTTTAATTTCAATTTTTCTTGTATAAAATATAAAAATCATTTAAAAATCATTTAATTTTTGAGGATGAACATAATTATTATAAATGGGAATTACTAATGACTGTAGGTAATGTATGTTCATTACTTCTGATAGCAGCCATAAAATTCGTGAAATATGATGAAAAGTATAAGGCCCTGACCTTAAACCTTACTTAATATTGAATTAAATGAATAATTCACATTGAGGATCTTTTTAGGTTTAGTGTTTTAGAGAATTAGGACATAACTATTACATATCAAAAGATTACAAAGTAGACACTTCTACTATGTTTCCATAAAATAAAAACTCTTAAAAAGAGACATGTATAGTTACATGTTTTAGATAGCATTTCTATTCCTTGATCCCATCCTTGACCATATTCCACATTAAATCCGGTGAAACACATTTCAAAAAATTGGGGTGAGCATAAAAATCTCAGTAAGGGATACACAAAGAAGGAAAACTATTAGTTTTTTAAAACAACCAGTAAACCAAGAATACTTTATCAAAGTAATACTTTTCACATTTATGTAGAAGAAAATACTCTTCATTGAATAAAATATCATTACTTGCCCTTTTGTAACCAAAATATTACCGTAAAACCCATATAAAGAACACATAACATATAAAGGTAACTTGGGACATAAACATACTTAAGTGGAATAACCATCCAGTCGACTTCCACACATATCACTTAATGTAATATCCATACGGCCGAATTCCATACCCAATGCATTGGAGGTTATAACGTAACCACCAGTCCTGGTATTCACAGAACCACCCATCATAATGGTTTATCATGTAACCACCCGTTAAATGTCCAATTACCATTATAAAATCATAATACTTAAAACAAATATAATGGAAAGAAAACATTTCCACACTTTGATCAAAATATATAACATAAATATATTGACATAAAAAATCCATTATAAAAACCATTTTTAATACCAAAATACATAAAACAGTATAATGTATTTATTTCATTTTAAAAACATTACGGCTTGCTGAGGTAGCCAAGACCAAATAATACTTACAGCGACGGAAAAGGTCGTTGTCACTACGTACATTAAAAGAAACATTCATTTTTTTCATTTAGTAAAAAGCTTTATAGAAAATGATTCCTTTTGAATAAATTTAAAATTCAAAGGGGTTTATACACCGTATAAAAGAAATCCTTGTATTAGAACAAAATATACCTCAATGAGAGGATATTGAGACGAAGTCCCTTACCTCGTGTCCGACGTGACTCGATTGATCTATAATCTACAGAATAACAAAATAAAGATAATTTATACTTTATTAAGAACGTTTTTCATGTTTATTATTCCTTTGATATAACTTATTGCCATGTTATATTCGTTATGTAATCAATTAGTTTCAAAAATTTCGTTTTGTCGATATTTGGTACTTAAGTCAAAAATGGACTTCTTACAATTACATGTTGTTTATGTGGTCAAAGGTTCATTATATCTAGAATGATATTCAAGATTTGTATATCATATATATCATATATATCAAGAATATATATGTATTTATAATAGTACATAACATTTTGAGGTAATAAATGAAATGCACCATTCATGGAGACGGTAAGCCGTACGTACGCATGAACGCTACTTTCATTTCTATTTCGTATTTAATGGAGTGAAATCATAATTATATAAGGGTATATTATAATTCCAGTATAACATCATATATAACAACATTAACTCAATCCTTTATATGTCTGAATTATGGCATTAACGAATCAAATCACTTTGTGGGGGCGGTAGTCCGCACTTTCTAAAATGAAATTATCGTGTTTACCCACAATGGAAACCAGAAAGGTATGCCACAAATGAAAAATAAAGAAGTATAAGGAAAACATAAACATAATATATATCATATATAAATAGTTTGACATCTTAATGGCCACCATGAAAGGTGTTAAAAGAATATTGAACAATCATCATTTCGTGAAGCAGAAAATCATCAACCACAGAAACGGTATGTTATTTAACCATTAGATGAAGGATTTGTTGGTGTAGCTCTAATAATTATCATAAAAACATACTAGTATATTGAATATACTGGTGTTGTTACAAAATAATGTAATAAAAAGAGTTTATGGGGTTGGAGAAGCAAAATAATACATAAGACCACAAGAGAAGACACTACCTTTAAATCGGGTAACTCTATTTGATTGGAGCTCAAAGGCATCCTTGGAAAGACTTCTGCCCAATGTGAGGCTTATAGGAGTAATATAGGGATTTGGAGAGACAAAATGGGCAGGTGTTGACCCACACAAAGTCTTGAGAGGTGTGGGTAAGGAGGTAGAGGTGGGGGCCTTTTATAAGAGGAGAGGAGGGGCACTCTTGGAAAGTTATAAAAGGTTACTTTATTATAAAATGAGTTTTGGTTTTTAAAGGTCCCACAATTATATATTTCGATGATAAGGTGATAATAGTTCGAAATCCACCCATACAATAGGTTTTTGACAAGTGTATGTCTTAGATTTTACATTATCATTTCATTTAATTTAAATCATTATGTAATGAGGTAATTGCTGCATCATCATGGTGTCATAAATAATTTAATTTATTTAATGTATAAAAATTATAAAAAAATATCATGATGTAGTAAATCATTTTATATTTATAATGAATATTTTTAGTCAAAAATATGACTTTTATAACCCCATTTAAAAATTGTTTTAGTAAAACAACACATGTTTGTGACATTTTTATTTTAACTTTAAATAAAAAGTTATTAATGTCATTTTCCTACAAATGTGGCTCCATGGGGTCCCCAAGCTAACCCATGGATTGTCTCAGTCGGCCATAACACATCCAATAAGCTTATTACATGTGTCAAGGTCATTTCATATTATTGAAACACTATTTTTACCTTAAATTACACTAATTACCTCTAATCACGATTAAAAACTTAAAAGTTACTATTCACCAAATATCATTTTAATCTCATTGAACCAAATTTTACTTCTTAATGACAACCATGTATGTCGGATTTTTGAAATTCAAATCACAGAGGTGGTAAAATTTCATTTAAAGAAAAATCAGTTTTTTTAAGTATCACTTAGTTGTTTCACTATTCATCCAAAATTGAAGTTTTTCAGAAAAATACCAAAACTTCACCCTAAGCTGTATTTGATATTCTGGATTCAAAAATGATGTCTATTTTAAAAAATTCAAAACATATAAGTTAAATTAATTAATTTATTAATTAATTCCCACTGTTATAACAAATAGTGTGTTTTTATGAAACAATAAGTATGAAAAGTTTGACACTAGTTTAAGTCCAATTTTAATTTGAAATTAATTACAATGACCACTATTGGATTAAATGGTAAAAATATATTCTAATTTCACATTAAAACCAATTCAAAATATAATCTAATCATATAAATAAATTATATTAAAAAGAGGATTTGAATTAAAATACAGCATTTTCACTATTCATTAAAAAAATGAACTTTATCGGAAAAATACCAAAAAATTACACAAAGTAAATTTTGATGTCCCGATTCTAAAGAAGAATTTTATTTGTGCAATAGAAAGTATAATAGTGACCAAAACTATATTTAATGAAGGTTCGCCATCAAAACCTGATAAGTGGACCTTTAGTGAAAATTACAGTATATATGCCTAAAATTTAAATCCTTTCGTATTTTAAGCCTTTATACATTATTGGAAAAATGTAAAAAAATTTAACAAACATATATAATCATTTTTTAGTTAATAAAATTAATTCCCTCCAATACAATGGCTACGTGTTTACTACCATTTAAAATAATATTATTTTACTACTAGTGTGCAACGTAAGATTTCAAAGAAAATCTTTGTTGCATATCGGGTACGCTATCAAACACAACCACCCATTTAAAGTAAAATTAATATCTAATTCGATAATATTAATAAATATGAAAATGTTTTATTCTTTATTTACCGGGGATGTCACATCCTTCCCCCCTTTTGAGAATTGCTTCCTCGTAATTTTATTCACTTATCATAATAAGTGGGGGTATTTATCCCTCATAGAATTTTTAGATTCCCATGTTTCCTCTTAAACCATATGGGTTTTCCACAAAACCTTTACCTAGTGAATTACCTTATTCTACAACACATGATCTCTATGGTCAAGAATCTGGACTGGCTGTTCTTCATAAGAGAGATTCTCTTCTAACTGAACTACCTCTAGGCTCAAAACATGAGATATATCCGGCATATACTTTCTCAACATCGAAACAAGAAAAACATTGTGTACCTGAGATAAACTCGGAGGTAAAGCCACTCGGTAATCAACTGATCCAACTTTCTCCAGAATTTCATATGGTCCAATGAACCTTGGACTCAGCTTTAATTTCTTACCAAATCACATCACACTTTTCCATAGTGAAACTTTTAGAAAAACATGATCACATACCTCGAAAGATAGATCCTTCGTCTGGTTATCCGCATAACTCTTCTGCATGCTTTGAGCTGTTCTCATTTGTTTCTGAATCAACTGAACTTTTTCTGCCATCTCTTCTACCAATTCTGGTACAATCAGCTTCCTTTTACCCACTTCATCCCAAAAATCTGGTGTTCAACACCGTTTACCATATAATGCTTCAAATGGAGCCATCTGTACACTGGAATGAAAACTGTTATTATATGAAAATTCAACCAAAGGATAATGTTGGTCCCAAATTCCATGATAATCCATCAAACAAGAATGTATCATATCCTAAAAAGTATGAATGTTTCGTTCTAACTTCCCATTTGATTGAGGATGAAAACCTGTACTAAAATTTAATTTCGTACCCAACGACTTTTGAAGTCCCTTCCAAAACATAGAAGTAAACCTGGGATCACGATCAGATACAGTGGATAGAGGAACTCCATGTAACCTGACTATCTATTTAAGATACAAACAACAAAGTTGATCTAGGGAAAAATTATCTCGTATGGAAAGGAAATGATCAGATTTATTTAAGAAATCAACAATAACCCAGATTTCATTATTACCTTGAGATGTCTTCGGTAACCCCACAACAAAGTCCATGGATATATTCTCCCATTTCCACTCTGGTACTGGTAGAGGCTGAAGCATCCCTTTCGGTAACTATCGCTCTGCTTTAACCTGTTTAATTCTCAAACACATCATAGTAAACTCAAAAATATCCATATTTATTCCATCCCACCAATAATACTCCCGCACATCTCTGTACATCATAGTACTTCCATGATGAACTGAACACATGGAACTATGAGCCTCACATAACAACTCATTCTTCAACTGTGAATCACTAGGCACACACAATCTCTTCCCAAATCTCAAAACACAATCATTATCAATAATAAATTCAGGCAACTTACCCTTCTGAACCAGCTCTACCTTTTTCTGCAACCCACTGTCTTTCTTCTCCGCTTGCTTAATTCTGTCTGATAGGGATGATCTCCCTGAAACCTGAAACAAAACAGAAGAACTTCCTGAACCAACAACTTCTATGCCAAAGTTCATCAAATCAAAAACCAAAGGATCTCGTTCCAAATGTAGCATGGTTAGTGAAGCATTACTTTTTCGACTCAAAGCATCAGCCACATTATTTTCTTTTCCCGGATGGTAATGAATTGTACAATCATAATCCTTGATTAGTTATATCCATCTCCTATTCCTCATGTTAAATTATTTCTGAGTAAAGATAGAGTTTAATCATTTGTGATCAGTATATATTTTACTCTTTACTCCATACAAATGATGCCTCCAAATTTTTAAAGCAAACACAACCGCAGCTAATTCCAAGTCATGTGTATGGTAATTTACATCATGAGTTTTCAACTGATGTGAAGCATATCCAATTACCTGATCATTCTGCATAAGTACACAACCATGTCCCTTTAATGAAGCATCACTGTATATAACAAACTCACCATTCCTGGAAGGAAGTGCCAAAACTAGAGCATTCACCAATATTCTTTTCAACTCCTGAAAACAATCATCACATTCTTTTGTCTAGATAAACTTAGCACCCTTCCAAGTTATCTTAGTCATTGGACTAGATAACCTTGAAAAATTTTCAACAAACCTTCAGTAGTAACCTGCCAAACCAAGAAAACTATGGATCTTGGTTACATTTCTTGGTCTTGGACATTCTTCAACAACTTTTTTCTAGCAGTTTCAATAGTTATGCCATTTTTTGAAACAATGTGACCAAGGAAAGAAATTTGTTGTAACCAAAACTCACACTTGCTGAATTTTCCATACAGTTTCTTTTCTTTTAAGGTTTTCAAGATAACCCTTAAATGACATTAATGCTCCTCTTTAATTTTAGAAAACACCAAAATATCATCAATAAAAACAACCAACATTTTTCTCCTGAGTCAACTGAGCCATCACTGCAACTAACTGTTTAGTTCTGATTCTGACCATCTCAGGAAACTGATTTGAAAGGTCATTTCCCTCTATATGTCTTCCCATAAAATCCATTCTATTTCCTCTATGAAAAACCATTCTAACTCATAAATATCTTAGGCGAAGCAACACAATAATCTTAAAATGCTATATCATTTCAATCATACCATAAATTAATTTATAAATTAACAATTTTCTAACTCCTAAAGTTGTCTAAACAGACCTATGATACCAACTATAAGTCCCCAGACATAAACCTTACCTAATATTGATTTAAATGAATAATTCACATTGAGGATATTTTCAGGTTTAGAATTTTAGAGAATTAGGACATAACTATTACATCTCAAAATAATACATAGTAGAAACTTCTACCATGTTTCCATAAAATAAAAACTCTTAAAAAGATACATGTCTAGTTCCATGTTTTAGGTAGCATGAATTTCCCATGATGCCATCCTTGACCCTATTCCACATTAAGTCCTGTGGAAAACATTTCATAAACTTGGGGTGAGCATAAAAAGCTCAGTAAGGGATACACAAAGAAGGAAAACTGTTAGTTTTTCAAAACAACCAGTAAACCAAAAATACTTTATCAAAATAATACTTTTTACATTTATGATGAATAAAATACTCTTCATTGAATAAAACATCATTACTTACACTTTTGTAACAAAAATATTACCATAAAACCCATATAAAGAACACATAACATATAAAGGTAACTTGGGACATAAACATACTTAAGTGGAATAACCATCCGGTCAACTTCAACAAATATCACTTAATGGAATAGCCATACGACCGACTTCCATACCCAATTCATTGGAGGTTATAACATAACCACCCATCCTGGTATTCACGGCACCACCCGTCATAATGGTCTATCACGTAACCACCCGTCAAATGTCCAAGTACCATTATAAAATCATAAGACATAAAACAAATATAATATAAAGAAAACATTTCCACACATTGATCACAACATATCACATAAATATATTGACATAAAAAACCCATAATAAAAACCATTTTTAATACCAAAATACATAAAAGAGTATAAGTTATTTATTTCATTTTAAAAACATTATGGCTTGTTGAGGAAGCCAAGACCAAAAAATACTCGTGGTGGCGGAAAAGGTCATTGTCACCGCGTACGTTAAAAGAAACATTCCTTTTTGTCATTTAGTGAAACGCTTCTTAGAAAGAGATTCCTTTTGTATAAAATTAAATGTCAAAGGGGTTTATACACCGTATAAAAGAAATCCTTGTATTAGAACAAAATATGCATCAATGAAAGTAGATTGAGACGAAGTCCCTTACCTCATGTCCGACGTGACTCGATTGCTCTTTAATCTCCAGAATAATAAACTAAAGTTAACTTATACATGCTTAAGAACCTTTTTCATATTTATTATTCCTTTTATATATCTTATTTCCATATTATAAACGTTATTTAATCATTTAATTTCATAAAGTTCATTTAGTCGATATTTTGTACTTAACTAAAAAATGGACTTCTTAAAATTACATGTTGTTTATTTGGTCAAAGGTTCATTATATCCAGAATTATATTAATGATTTGGATATCATATATATCATATATATCCATCATATACATGTATTTATAATAGTACATAACATTTATAGGTAAAAAATGAAATGCACCGTTCATGGAGACGGTAAGTCGTACGTACCCTTGAACGCTACTTTCATTTCTATTTCGTATTTAATAGAGTGAAATCATAATTATATAAGGGTATATTATAAATCCAGTATAACATCTTATATAATAACATTAAATCCAGCCTTTATACGTCCCACATATGGCATTAATGAATCAAATCACTTTGAGGGGGCGGTAGTCCGCACTTCCTAAAATGAAATTATCATTTTTACTAACAATGGAAACCATAAAGTTATACAAAAAATGAAAAATACAGAAGCCTAAGGAAAACATAACCATAATATATATCATATATAAATAGTTTGACATCTTAATGGCCACCATGAAAGGTTTTAAAAGAAGATTGAACAATCATCTTTTCGTGAGGCAGAAAATCGCAACCACAGAAACAATATGTTCTTTAACCATTAGATGAAGGTGTGTGTAGATGTATCTCTAATAATTCTCATAAAAACATCCTAGTTTTTAAAGATACTGTTTTTGTTACAAAATAAAGTAATAAAAAGAGTTTAGGGTGTTGGAGAAATAAAATAATACATAAGAACACAAGAGAATACACTACCTTTAAATCGGGTAACTCTTTATGATTTGAGCTCAATGGATTCCTTGGAAAGACTCCTGCCCAAAGTGAGGATTATAGGAGTAATATAGGGATGTGTTGAAACAAAATGGGAAAGGGTTGTCCCAAAAAAATGCTTGAGAGGTGTGGGTAAGGCGGTAGAGGTGGGGGCCTTCTATAAGAGGAGAGGAGGGGAACTCTTGGAAAGTTATAAAAGGTTACTTTATTATAAAATGAGATTCGGTTTTTTAAGGTCCCAAAATTATATATTTCAAATATAAGGTGATAAAAGTTCCAAATACACCCATAAAATAGGTTTTTGACAAGTGTAGATCTTATATTTTACATTATCTTTTCATTTTATTTAAATCGTTAAGTAATGAGGTAATCGCTGCATCATCATGGGCTCATAAATAATTTAATTTATTTAATGTATACAAATTATAGAAAAAATATCATGATGTAGGAAATATTTATATATTTCTAATGAATATTTATAGTAAAAAATATGACTTTTATAATCCCATTTAAAAATAGTTTTAATAAAACAACACATGTTTGTGACATTTTTATTTTAACTTTAAATAAAAAGTTATTAAATTCATTTTCCTACCAAAGTGGCTCCATGGGGTCCCCAAGTTGACCCATGGATTTTCTTTGTCGGCCATGACACATCCAATAAGGTTATGACATGTGTCAAGGTCATTTCATATTATTAAAACATTATTTTTACCTTAAATTACACTAATTACCTCTAATCGTGATTAAAAACTTAAAATTTACTTTTCACCAAAAATTATTTTAATCACATTGAACCACATTTTACTTCGTAATGACAACCATGTATGTCGGATTTCTGAAATTCAATACATAGAAGTGGTAAAATTTCATTTAAACAAAAAATCAGTTTTTTCTAGTATCACTTAGTGATTTCACTATTCATAAAAAATTGATGTTTTTCAGAAATATACCGAAACATCACCCTAAGCTATATTAGATATTCTGGATTCAAAAATGATGACTATTTTACAAAATTCGAAACATATAAGTTAAAATAATTAATTTAATAATTAATTCCCACTGTCAGAATAAATAGCATGTTTTTATGAAACAATGAGTATCAAAAGTTTGACATTAGTTTAAGTCCAATTTCAAAGTGAAATTAATTACAACAACCACTACTGGATTAAATGGTAAAAATATATTCTAATTTCTCTTTAAAACCAATTCAAAAGATAATCTAATCATATAAATAAATTATATTAAAAAGATGTTTTGAATTAAAATACTACATTTTTCACTATTCATTAAAAATGAACTTTATCGGAAAAATACCAAAAATTTACACAAAGTAAATTCTGATGCCCCAATTCTAAAGAAGAATTTTATTTGGTGAGATTGAAAGTATAATAGTGAACAAAACTATATTAAATGACGGTTCTCCATTAAATGCCGATAAGTGGAACTTTAGTGAAAATTGGAGTATATATGCCTAAAATTGAATTCTTTTCGTATTTAAAGCCCTTATCCTTTATTGGATAAATGTAAAAACCTTTAACAAACATATATAATCATTTTTTAGTTATTTCTATTCATTACCGCCAATACAACGGCAACATGTTTACTATCATTTAAAATAATATTATTTTACTACTAGTGTGCAATGTAAGATTTCAAAGAAACTCTTTGTTGCGTATCAGGTACGCTATCGAACACAGCAACCCCTTTAAAGTAAAATTAATATTTAATTCGCAAATATTAATAAATATGAAATTTTTTTATTCTTTATTTACCTGGGATGTTACAAAAAGTACTCAGGTGGTTCTGTGATCCTATGAAATGATGGGTCACTCATATTAAAATGGGATAGTTTAACATATAATTGTAATGATAAGTAAAAAATACAACATCATGTTCTTTGTAAATGGGATGACAGTGAGGTTCCCTAGACCTACATAATTGGGTTTAGTTTTAAGAAAAACATTAATATATTAACATTGACATAAAGAGACATGATCCAATCTAAAATTACAAAAGTTATACATTATTATTAAATCTAAAAATAATATCACAAAATTTGGACGGGGTTTTGGTTTAGTGATTTTGAGGACATCCTATATAAAAAAATATGTTACAAAAAAGTGAAAATTTATCCATATTCCAATTCCACTAGACTCCCTTATTGTATAAAAATGTTATGGTTAACTTCATAACATGACGAGTGTAATAATAAGAATATAAAGAGCATAATTTTTTAGTAAAATAAAACCTATAAAAATTTCATCAATTGTAAGATCATAAGAAATGAGAAAATATGTCTATCAGATAAATTAATTAATTTGTAAATTATTGAAGAAATATAGTTTACTATAAATCAGGATATATGTACACGTATTCCTAAATGAATAATCTTATTCCATTGTAACCTAATGTGGAGTTATGATATGAAAAGAACAATCATTCGTGAAAGTAATGGAAATACATAAATACCATAAAACATATCATAAAAATCATTGGGAATAAATTTATATATGAATATAATAACTATTTTACCTATCTTATTTATTTAAGCTGGTTAATTTTTTATGAAAACATATCAAGACATTTTTGGTTAAAACAATTTCCACACATCATGTTGTGAATAAAAAAAATTCTTATGCCTCATGTTTAAACAAAAATAATTTAAATGCACCAAGTTATGAATAAACAAAATTTCCATGAATAACATAGTTGTATCAAGAATTATAAATCCTAAAAAAATTATTAAATTTATTCAATATACAGATATTTATTTTAGGATTTTTTATATTCAAACACTCATCGGTATTTATGAAACAAAAATAGTCACAATTATTAATTTATTTATACCCTCTCAATGGTTTTTCAAAACAAGAAAATCTAAGCCCATTATTGGACCTAAATCGTCTGAGAGAATAATCAAACCCAAATAGTCTCAATGATTTTTCAAGCCTAAACCATCTCATCATTAATATCCCTTCATATGATTCCCATCTATAAAAAACAATAATATTAAGAAAAAATGTAAATAAAATTTGTTTCATATCATTTCTATATGTTATCAACAAAAATGGACCCCATTAATTTGAATAGTTGATAAATAAAAATAATTTAACTAAAAAAATTCATATGAAATATAAAATGGTGGTTTAAGAATGAAAACAGCATTGGAAAGGAGTTATTTATAAATATAGAGAAAAATTTATCTAAAAAAAAGTTTTTTGAAAACTAATTTATATATGTTGTAATATGTGAGGCTATAGTAACATTGAAAAAAAAATTATATAAAAGGTGAAGTGATTTTTTAAAAAAATTAATTTTTTAATGAATCATCAGTACTATATCTTTAAAAATAAATCATTGTTGTCAAAAAAGATTATCTATCGAAAGGTAAAAAATATATTCTGTAAGGATAAAATACATTTTATTAGTTTGAAATACATTTATTGAAAATAATATAATAATAAGTGCAACAATACATGTTTTTAAAATCATAGAAGAGAAATTTTATTTTCAAATGACTAAAAAAAATCATTTCAAATTATAAAAGTAAATCTTCTATCGAAATAATGAACATCAAAATGGTGGAAACCCCATCATTATGAGATATTATATTTTTTCTTAAAAACATTGCATCCATGACAGAATAAAATTCATTGAGAACATATATTATAGTTAAATAAATTAATTTTCCTATGGATGAATGTGAAAATTTATAATAGAATAGGGAATTGTATAATTTTCAAACATGAAGAAAGGATTTTCATTAGATAATATTTTAACAAAAAATACTGATATTTGAGTTAATAAAATCATTTATGTATTTAAAAATTTACTAATAAAAGAAAAATATCAAAAGTGTATTATATTGAGTAATGAAAAATAACTAAAAAATAATAAAATAAAACAATATAATTATATATATTAATACCTTACATATATAAATATTACATCTTATTAGATTAATTTTAAATATATAACTTTATGATATATACAAGAATCATATTGCATTACTATCTTTCAAAACCTGGATATATAAAAGGCCTATTTATAGGAGATCTAAATCATAAGTATTTCTACTATCAGACATATAATATATAAACACATTCTTTAAAACTTGGGGAATAAAAATATAAGAAAGGTTTATTTTAGATGTTGAGTTACTGTAAGCATGAGAGATATCAGTATTCAATTAAACATAACATGAAAAAAATGGTTTGAGAATATGATCATAACTTCTTAAACCACTAACTATATATTATTGATAAAAAATCTTGATTTATGTAATAATTATTGGATTTTTATTGTATATGAATTATAATATAATCAAAGAACATGGTTCATGGGGGGAAATTTATCCAAAGGCATACATTTTTGGCAGGAAAATAATAGTAGAGAATCATTTCATTATCAAAGGATAAATGAAAATACTATAACATTTTATTGGCCTCACAGTAAATTTGATCATATATTTTTTCAATGTTTACCCTCAAGACTATCATAGTGGACATATTCCTTTAGCGAACTGAGTTCACTCCTCATTAAAGACTATATTATATCAAGAGTCATCCATATTTAACCAATTCCTTGGAAATTTATATAATTATTGTCCCACCCATAAAAGAATCATTATTCACACATATATGTTGTAGAAGATCATAAATGATTCATCATATATCATAACTCAGGAAAAAAATATGTTTCATAAATATTTCACCAATTTATCATTACATTAACCGATGGAAATTAAAAAAAATTATTAACATCTCATCATCATAGTAATAAACCATCCAATGAAATATTAAATATAGTATCCATGTATTATAACCTGCTTAAAGATTTATTAGTATCAATATATGAAATCTGAAATAAACAACTCTTTAAAAATATCACTTGGAATAATTATAGAGGATAATACACTTTTAATTTTGAAATCACATATTTAAAATATAATAAATTCAAAATTCCATGGGATATAAATAATTTTAAAGATTGTTGGAATATAATAAAGTGGTATTATGATTAGTGTGTTTTCATACTGGTGGGATATTCTATTCATGCTATATAAATAAAAATAAATATTTATTTCATATTTTTTATTATAATTTTAAGACATCATTTGGAAAACAAAAAATAATTTATATTTTAAACCATTTTTTAAAATAATACAATGTAAAAATTGAATTTTAAAAATAATAGTATAATATTAAAATTATTCATGAAAATATTTTACTAAAAATTAATACATTGATGAAAAATGATTTATAACTGAATAAAGAAAACATTATTTCTTTATTATGGATCCACAATGAGATAAAAATTAAAGGGAAACATTTAATATTTTAAAATAATAATAACAGTATACAATTAATGCTGTTATTGAATGATATTTGATAAAATTTCATCCTTATAAATATAAATTTTAATAATAAAAAATGATATTATAACATAAACCACTACATCAAGGTCAACATTGATAAAAACTGATTTAAAATCATAAATAAAAAATTTAAATTTATAATAATTATATAATATAGTAATTAATATACTTATTATACCATATATTATCTACTTATAATATTTGTATACCCATATATTAATAATTCATTACTAAAATCATCATTTCTAAATGTTAACTGGTTCATTTTTCATTCTAATATTTGTTTTGTACTTGTAGTCCCTATACGTTGATGAAAGATTTATTTTATATATAATGTTAATAATTATATAAATATCATATATTATATATATATATATATTTATATATAATAGCTTGAGACAGATAAATTAATTACATCATTCATGAAGAATGTAGGTTGTATGCATGCATGAATATTTTTTCACTTTTTGGTAAATGAAACAGAATAAAGGTAAATTATAATTGAAATTTAAATATTTAGTATTAAATCATAAATATTTCATATATATATATATATTAAATATAACATTCTTTTTATATTTTCAAGTGGAAATAAAAAATGAATTACATCGATTTGTAGTTGTGGCAGTCCACACGTACGAATGACGGACATCATTGTCTTCCTCTAGATGAAAAGGTAAGAATATAGGTGTGATATTTCAATTATAGAAGCAAGATTAATTAATAAATCTCATACATAAATTTTAAACCCATCATTATAAACATCCATTAATGATGGTGATAGAATATGAATTTCATTTTCATGTAGAGATTGTAGTCCACACATATTTGAGAGAGAATGTTACTTTCAATTTGATGAAAAATATAGTAAAAGTAGTTTTTCACATTATCATAATAATATTATTTTATATTTAGAATAATGAATTAATTATTATATGATGTATAAAATATAATAAAAAAACGTTGAATAAGAAATGAATTTAAATAGTATGAGTAGGATGATTACATATTCTTCAGTAGACCCCTTTTAGATAAATATGTAAGGACCCATGTAAAGGTATTTTAAGATTAAAATAAAATATAACTACTTTAAATTATTCATATAAGATAATATGTTAGGTTTATAAAAAGATATATAGCTCAATAATATGTAAATAATGGAAAATACGAGTGTCCTTTTATAAGTGGGTGAGAAGAAACACTTGGAATGTTTTGAATGATTAAAATATAATAAATTAATAATCATGAAAAATTAATCAAAATGGAAACATATTTTTGTGTGGGGTAGTATTAGATTGAAATATATCTAGAGAATGTGATTTATCAATTTTTAGTTATAATAGTTAAAATTATATCCTTTTTTAATCCATTGTAATCTCATTTAAACATTAATGAGAGAGATAGTTCATTATTGTTTTTACTATAAATTACATTGGTAAGGGAATGGGACTAAATAAAAATTTTAAAATAAAAAAATCCAAATATGAAATTAATTTTATCTAATTCAATTTATTTAATTTTATGAATTTAATTTTAATTTGAACCTTCAATACTAGATAAAAAATGTTATCTAGAAAAAATGATTTCATAAGAATAAAAATGTTTTATAAAAAATCCAAACTAAAATTGAATACAATGAAAATAATTATAATATTAATAAAATATAAAAAAAAATAATAATTTTAAATAATTTTAAAAAATGAAAATTGATAAATCATGACACAGAAAGAAAGTATTCAACAAAAATCCTTATTTTTAACTATTCATTAAAAACAATATTTTCAAAAAATTCCTAAAAATTCACTATAAGTGATTTTTGAAATGATGATATCATAACTAAAAAAAATTATTTGAATACATTTTCCCAAAATGGATAAAATAAATTAAATTACATAAAATAACTTATAAAAACTGTCTTTGGTGGAAATATCATTTTCGTTGAATATATCAACAATAGTAAAAAATTGTTCACCAACTTATCAATATGTTTCCATTATAACATTCAATGATTTTTTTTATTTATGATATTCACATTAACTCAACCAATTTAATTTCGAGGTTATAATAATATATATTAATATTGATAATTTATAATCGTGGTTAAGTGTATCGCATACAATCAATGAAATTAAATTTACATGAAGGAAAATATATCATAATATCTCTAGGTGTTACAATATTATCACCATAAAATAAATATTACAATCAAAATTATAACACTCTAATACCCAAAAAAATTAGCATATGTCAATTTCATAACATCCTTCCATGAATTTTTTATTCCCCTTAATAAATTTAACCATGTCAGTATTGTGGTTCCATATCACTTTATCTGTATGATCCATGATTTTTACAGGTTATTATTAATATGAAATATCATGATCCTATTGTGTGACTTTTGAGTTCAATAAATGTGAGGGATCTGTTATATTCTTCTTCATGAGTGATACATGGAACACATTGTAAACATCAGAGAGGTTTGGTTGAACCAAAAAATGTTGTGTTAATGTCCATATTTTATTAATAATATCCAAGGGAAAAATATACATGTCGTCCATCTATCCCTTCATTTTGAATCTATAAACTTTATTCCATTGAAAAATTAATAGGAATACCTTATCCCCAAATTTTCATTCAATATTTCACAGGTGACTTTGATCAGAAAATTAATTTCGACTCTAGGTTTCCTTGAGGTATTGTTGAATTAAAATAATTTTATCTATAATTTCCATAGATATATCACGGCCTAAAAGTTTTTTTCTCTATCCACATCTAATAAAATTTGATTAGTTCACTTATTTCCATAAATTACTTCATAGATATCTATATAAATTCTCTAGGGTTTTTTATTTTTGTATCGAAACATGACAATTGGAAGGTGTTTATCATAAACACATTTGAAACCCATGGAACAATATCTCAGTATTTACTCTAGGGTTTTAATGGTTCTATCAAATTAACCATCTCTTGGATGGTGAAAAGAATCATTGAAACAAAAATCTATATTCAGGACTTGCAGATGAATTCAATGGAACATCGACATGAACTTCGGGTCCGTATAAGATACTAAAATTTTTTAAAATCAATACAACCATAAAAATTCTATAATATATATTCTATTAATCTAATAATGTGAGAAAACATCATTTATGAAAATGATGTGTGTTTAGTTTTTATGTAAATAGAATACAAATTAAATTGAAAAATGAACTTTATACATTTTTGTGATTTCAAAAATAAAATTGATGTTGATGTTTTCCCATTTCCATTCTTGTTTGTGTAATTATCATAACATCCACTTATAATTGTGTCTATCCGCAATAACTTGCTGAAAACCCATAAAATGAGATACAGACTATGTAATATCTCATTTCATATTATACCACCAGAATTACATTTTCATATCTCTACATATATTCATACATTGATGATGAAGAGAAAATGATGAATTATAAGCTTCATCAAAAACTCAATATTCATGTCATGTATTGATGGGGCATAAAGTATTTCTTGAATCCGTATAATTCTTTTAAAACAATTTTTATCTCAAAAACATTTCATAAAATTTTTTCAACTCTACATATTCATTTGATTCTTCATTAACATTCCCATGTATAGATAGTTTATCTCTCATTAAAGAAATATTTTATTTTACCCCATTGTTCAATATTTTATAATCTATCATTTATAAATAATTATATATGGGAACTTTATTTTATTATCATTATAGATAAGATAGAATTTTATTTTCAGATGAAATCATCAATGACTTTGTTCTCTTCCCAACGGTTGTAATGTAGAGAGATGTTATATTTTTTAATCAGTGATATTTATATTCTATGGTGCATATTAATCTTATTCTATGTGAATATATAATTTAAAATTTAATGATCGGTATAAATAACAATCCTATCACAATTAAATGATGCCTCCATATCATTAATGTAAAAATATATAATCAAACTCTAAATCCTGAGTTGGGTAATTTTTCATAAGAACCATCTATTTATGTGTGGTAAATGTTATCACCATATCATTCTACATAAAATTTCATCCCAATCAAACCATTAAATTATCACTAAATATATAAAATAATTCTCCCCAGAATGAAGTATAATTAATAAGTGTCTTTAATTTAAATATCTTCAAATTATTGAAATTTTCATCACATTTATATTTCTAAATGAACATATATCCATTTCTTGTTACAAAGTGAGTGTATTATAAAACTATAAAAATGTTCCATGTAGAAACAATAATATCTTATCAAACCAAAAACAATATGAATATTATTTTGAGCGGTAGGTCTGTTATAATGATTAATAGATTCTATCATTAATTGATCCATAGATATAATTTATCTTTATATTATACAACACAAAATTAAATCTCTTCTAGAAGAAATTTAGACACAATAATGTTTCCAAATAAATATTCATTTCATAGGGTAATTAGTACAAGTTTTATTAGATATTCAATTAATTCATTTTATTAATAAATATATGTGTATTATCTATAATAACTACCAAAATATAAACAAAATATTCTTTAAATAGTATATTCATTTAAAAAATGATGATATAATGAGAATAAGTAATACAATTTGGAATCACTATAATATTATAGTCTTCATAACTCACACTAGATTATGTATTGATAATTTTTACACTTTTAAACATTAACTGATAATATCTATATAGTAGATCAATCGTGGAAATATTTTTACCTCCATATAATTGGTTTAACAAATTACCACTTAAGGTTATATGATACTTATTCTTGATTAGAATTTTTTTATGTTCCCTAAATAAATGAATAGTTACACTGATCCATCTTTATTCACTATAAAATTATACGTGCACTGAACGGTGACATACATGTACAAATAAATCCCCTTCCAAGATTAGCCAATGGTCTCTTCTTTAATTCCTATAACTCAATTAGGGAAATTTTATATGAATTCCATCAAAAATGGGTAGCACCAGGTATAAATTATATTTAAAACCCATCTTCATAATATAGAGGAGGATTAGGAAAATCCTCCTAAATGAGATCAATAAATTCACATACAATATGCATTTATTAGACATTATGTTTATATCATGGATATGAGAAAAAATACCTTTCTAGAAGTAATCAATCCATATAAAATGAATTCAATTTCCATTGAATGGTCAACTGTATTTTCAAATTTGAAATGATCATAGTTTGGTTATAGAAATAAAATATGGCATACCATATTCAAAAAATTATCTAATATTAATATAATGAAATACAATCCATTACTAATGAAACATCAAATTCAAATTGTGTGAGAATAATGAGATTTTTGACAAATTATCACACAAATAATAATCAGAAAATAATCTCATAATGGAATTTGAACATAGTACCATTAGGGTTACCACTAAAAACTATATAACTAGTATTATGGGTGTATTTTTATACTGTTAGAAAAATATTTTAATAAAAAATTATAGAATTATGAAGAATAAAATAATAAATTATATGTTTTATAGCTAATCATATGTGTACATTTCAATTATTCCTTATCATATCCCACATAAAAAATAATGGACACAAGAAATTTTCCATTTTATCTAGAATTAAGACGCTACTAATATTGATCAACATCATTAAGCCTAATTTTATAGATATGGTTCAAAAACTCCCATACTCATTAGGTATTAGAAACTGGGTTCTTGGTGGTAGATTATATGCTTATTTTTTCTCCACAGTTAGCTAAATTAACTCCATCAGTTCGAATATCAAATTCTGGATGACAATCCTTTCCACAAATAAAAATTTTATAATTCTTTTATGAAAAATTATTATATATATCCATCAACAAATTGATCATAATGTAACAATCACCTTCATCCCTATATCTTTTTTACTATTATTATTTCCTTATAATAAAAATCGAATTTCTTTTTCAAACAATTAGATTTCTGGGAAACTCTAATCATTGTTTCTATATTCATAGCACATACAATGATTTATTCTTGGACATGGATGTCACTTATTTATAATGCATCCTAGAATCACGGTTTTAATCATTGTAAGAATCAATTAATCATATATTACAGCATAAAAATAATAGCATAAATGGAACTTACAAGTCTTTTAAAATATACCTAATATGTACTAATTAATTCATCATTATTATTCGTTAAATTGAAGAACATATTATCTATTATATATAATGAATACAAATAATGTTCTTATTGAATAATAATATTTTATACTCATATTATTTCCTCATTTTCTATATTGGATTTCATTCTTGATTGTTTTTTCCATCCAAATGATAGAAAAAAATTAATTTCTCACGCTTCAAAAACAATAGAATTTAAAATTAAATTTCAATTGTACTAATCCATTTCACATTACTAGTGTATTGATAGACCCACTATAATAAGGTGGACGTTTTATCCTTAATTAATAAACATATTTTATTCACTTTTTTGATCATTTAGATGATCATCATGTTCAATTTCTTAAGAATGTTATGTATTAATTGAATTTATATTATCTATTCTATTACTTCTATAATTTGTTTCAATGAAGAAAAAAATTTCATTATATTTCACATCCAACAATACCATGGTTCCTTTGGGATTGATAAATTGTCCAGAACTATTAAACATAATATGAGGAAAAAACAGTAGGAAAACACTTAGTTTTGAGAAGTCATTTATTGTATTTACAAATCCTCAATCCTTCAACTTTTCTTTAACTAATTTTAATTAACCTTTTCATCCATGGGAATTTTCTTTTAAAATCCTTCATACTCGTTCCTAATGATCATTTCAATTAAGATAATAGTATCCCCTGAGATATTGAATCCTGGTGCACAGTATGGGAACCCACAAAATGCACTAGAATGATATCCGATAAATACTAGAATATCATATTTCAAGGTAATTACCCATGGATGTATTATTGGAAATCCAAATCCAAATGTAGTATCCATATATGGATGTATTTTGTGGAAAATCACACTCATTTATTTAAAATAAAACAAGATTATTTTATAAAACTAGGAATATCCAAAGGTTTATTATTAATGTTTTATAATATTTGTTTCTAAAAGTAACTCAAGAATTATCAGATATAAATTATAAAGAACCATAATTAACATATGTAAATATTATTTCTTATTCAATGTATTTTCAATACATGACATTATGATATGCACCAGAATAATATATCTTGTGTGCATTTGAAAAGATGGATATATAAGCATCTTATTTATATGATATATGTGTGATTCCCAACAATGGTTATCATCAATATCTCAATTCATTGACATACCCAACATAAATCATTTATTTATAACATGGGGTATGAAAACATATTAAAGGGTGATATCATATGCTCTATATGGGTAAAAGGGGTATATCAATGATCAATTAATGTGATCATTTACATAAGGGTATGGTAGAATGAGTATAAAATTTGAAAAACATCCCACATAAATCATAAATTATAATATCGAGTCATCACATAAATCGTGGTAGTTCATAAGACATGAATCATATAGGAGTAAATGGAAACAATTCATGGTTGTACAATAGTGGATCAAGACATAAGTTATTGCAAAACACATAATCTTAGAAAAATAATTAATTTTTTCAATTATCACTTCCAAGGGTGTCAGAGTGGATTGGGTTCACATCCCTTTTCATAATATCCTTATTCAAAGTTCACTCACTTTAATATAATGATGGTGAGAGCCCCTTACCAAACAAGGTTCACTCCCAATTCCAGTAATTATTATCTAATGAGATACCATATTTACCAAATTCATTAGAATAATATATAATTATGATCCCACCTACCACATAATCAATATCTACTTTTATATGTATGACTTGATACTATAAAATACATAATATATTATTTCCCAAGGAAATGAAACATCTTTTATAAACATTTCAAAAATTCATCATAGAATTACTAGTGGAACATAGATAGGTTACCTAAAAATAACATCAACAAAACCACAATCCATCTGATAAAATACTAATGATTAAATACTTGGATCATAATCCTAGTAAGACATAACTAACTGTAGTAGATTTTATCATAAATGAATAATTCCTTTAAAATAACACTTATAATATTTCTTTTGGAAAAACCCCATTTCATTTTGAAATCACCTATATAAAATATTAAAATAGAAAATTTATTTTAAAAAGGATATCATTAAAACGAACCATTGAAATATGAAATGAAATCTTAAAAACTATTATGGGTCATTGATGGTGGAATTTTTATTCCTATCTCATTTTCTAAAACAAACATTCCTTTCTCATTTATGGTAAAAATTTTAAAGGTACCTCATTCAGAAAATAAATAAAATTTTAATATTAAACTATTTTTTAAAATTATAAAATGTTAAAAATTTATTTTCAAATATAATAACAGAATATTAAAAAACTTCTTGAGTGAATTTTGTTAAATTTATGGTCATGAATGAAAATGTATTTTCATCTATAAGGAATGAACGATATTTTATTATTTACATGGGTGATTAAATAATGTAAAATAAATAGGGAAATTTTAGTATCTATAAATTTCTAGATGGGATTAAACTTAAAGGGAATATAGAGAGAAAAATCATTACATTTTATAATTAGAAATATAATTATATACAATATTGAAAAATAATGATACAGTAAAATAAAAAGCATACATCAAGTTCAACATGAAGCAAAATTGATCAAACATCATGTATAATAAATTACATTTTATTATAAATATAATATAAATTAATTTATATTCATTTAATATTATATATGATACACTTATAAAGTTTAAAAACCAATTTATTAACATTACCACATTAAAATCATCTATTCAATGTGTTAACTATTATTTTCAATAGAATTTTGGTTTAGTAGACATGATCCTTATACATTGATCATGGTTATATATTTTCAAGAATATAATTAATTAATTATTTTTCATATATATTTATTATATATATATATATATATAATTATCATCCTCAATGAAATATATAGATAGAAAAAGTGACCAACACCGTTCATGGAGATGGTAGTCTATATGTACAAATGGACACTGTTTCCACTTTTCGATGAATGAAATAAAAGTGAGTTAAATAATAATTCAACATAAATTAAATATTTTTATTATATCATATATATCATATATATTTATTAAATCCTTAATTATTATCATTTATGTAAAGTGAAAAAAGTGAATTATATCGCAACGTGGAGGTGATAGTCGACCCATATTCATGAGAGATTTTACTTTCATCCTACGAATGATAAGGTAAGAAGGTATATATTATATTATAATTAAATAGGAATGATTATTTCATAAATATTATACAGATAAAATAATCCCATCATAAGTACCAATCATTAAATATTGTTATTAAAAGTGAATTATGTAGCTACGTGGAGACGGTAGGCCACACGTTTTCATGAGTGATACCATGAACTACCTTTTAATATAAATAATTTTATGTACCGGTTGTTTCTTAATCACAACACAATTTTAATATATTTATGATATATTATATTTTGATTCAAAATTAAGAACAACTATCTTAATGAGGTGTATGAAAAATTAAATCAAAAAAGGTTGGTTAGGATGATTACCTTTTCTTTGGTAGGCCTCCTTTACATCCTTTCATTAGGACACAATAGTAACAATTCTTGAAACTCTATATCATGTGAAAGGAATTTTCCAATATAATTAGTTAGGGGTTGGATGATTTAGATGGAATAATTTGGTGTAATGAATAGAAATTAGGGGTGTCGATTTATATGTGGGGGAGGGGACACACTTGGATTTTCCAAATAGATAAAATATAATGAAGCCTTATCAAGTCATACACGTTTAAATATATATTGTTCTTAAATTTGAAGAAAAATATGTTAAAATAATTGTAGACACTAGAATTCCGAAAAAAAAAATTAATTTTCTTAAAAAATATTTATAGCTTGTTTAACCCCATTTTATACCTATTTTAAGCATTACGAAAAATAAAATTTTTAAAATTTATACTATTAATTATTATATAAAATTAATCAAGAATCAATAAGAGTATATGAAATTATGATTAAAAATATATAATCCAATTTTTCAAATAAAATTTATAGAAGTTTTAGAAGTTATTTTAAAACTAAAACTTCAATATTTAATGAATTTATGTTTTCCATAAATTTTGTTTTATTAAATATAATGTTTTTATAAATATAATACAACAAATAATTTATTATAATAACATTAATGAGATTATTCAGAATATAATAAACAAATTTTACATCAATGTTATATTTAAATAAAATACAACATTATAAATGCTTGAAATGAAAAGGCATTATTAAAAAAAATAAGTATTTTTCACTATACATTAAAAAAATCAATATTTTCATAAAATTATAAAAAAATAAATATCAGAAAATTAAAATTCTCTGATTTTAAAAATGATTAAAATTTTCTGATATAAATTTTATTAAGCTAGAAAATATTTATTATATTTTCTGTTCTTTAAATGTATTAAAAATTGAAGAAAAATGTATCTTAAAGGATATAAATACTTTTGTAAAAAATAGATTACATTTTTATAAATAAAATTTCATTATATAAAACCATGAAACATATTTTCTCAAAATTTACATATTCATATTCACACAAAAAATTGTAATTCTTTGTTATTGTGGTATACTATATTATGATTCATTTAGACTAGATAACCGTGCAAAATTTTCAACAAACCTCCGGTAATAACATTCCAAACCAAGAAAAATATATATCTCAGTTATATTTGTGGGTCTTTTCCATTTTTGAACAACAATTGTTTTTGCAGGATCAACCGTTATTCCATTTTTTGAAAAAATGTGACCAAGGAATGAAACCTTTTGCAACCATAACTCAAACTTGCGCAATTTTCCATATAGTTTATTTTCTTTTAAGGATTTCAGGACAATAGTTAAATGAATTTCATGTCCCTATTTTCTTTTGGAATAAACCAAATTATCATCAATGAACCCAACCACAAACTTTTCCAAGAACTCATGGAAAATTCTATTCGTAAGATCCATAAATACAACTAGTGCATTGGTTAAACCAAAAGGAATAACTACACATTCATAATGGTCATATCTAGTATGAAATGCGGTCTTCAGAATGTCTTATTCCTTTACATTCAACCTATGGTACCCCGACCTCATATCAATCTTCGAAAAATACTGAGCTTCCTGGAGCTGATCAAATGAATCATCGATATGAGGCAAATGATATGTATTCTTAACAGTGATGTTATTCAATGATCTATAATCAATGAAAAGTCTCATTAAACCATCTTTATTTTTAACAAAAAAATATATGAGCACACCATGGTTATGTGCTTGGAAAAATGAATCTTTTATCTAATAAATCCTACAATTTCTTATTTATCTCTAAAAGTTCAATTTGAGAAATTCAATAACGGGGTTTTGAAATAGGATTAGCATCAGGAACTAAGTCAATGGTAAATTCAACTTCCCGGTCAGGTATAATACCAGGAAAATCATCAGGAAAAACATCAATGTACTCATTTACCACTGGCACATCATTAATCTAAATAGTTCAATTATTTTCAACAATTTCTCCAAGGTAACATTCATTTCCATCTTTACCTAGTTTCCCAGCTTCCTGATATGTAATGAAAAGAAAGGGTTCATTCTTGTATACAAACTCTAAATCTTTATGAAAAGAACTTATTTACCTTTGCAGTCAATCTTAGTATGATAAATAGATATCCAATCCATTCCCAAAATAACAACAAACTCTACTAGAGGAAAAACAATATGGTTTGTAGGTAGATTCTTCCCGCACACAAGGACAGGAAGGTTATTATGTTTTCTTTTTGTCTCAACATTTCCTCCAAGTGTTTTTACCGTATGTTCTGTATTCATATATTGAGATGTAATTCCCAATTTACTAGAAAACTTCTTAGAAATGAAATGGTGTGTAGACCCTGAATCAAACAACACATTGGCATAATCTGAACAAACAAACAGTGTACCTGATACTACTTCGTTCAATGGGAAAACATCAATTAATGTTGTTGCAAAGGATTTCACCCCCCTTTCTCCTTGTAGTGCGCCTACTTTACCTTATTTGGGTTCTTCATTGGAAACTCATTTTCATAATGACCCATTTCATTACACTTAAAACATCTTACCGATGGCTTTTCATTTCCTGCTTGATCATCATCTTTACAATTACGAGCAATATGACCAGAGATACCACACAAGATGAACTTTCCAGACATTGATAAACATTCTCTAGGATGCTTTTTACCACACTTCTCACATGTTGGAAATTTAATTTTCTTACCTCCAGGATTATTTGATAAATTCTTTCCCTTTGACTGCCAACTGGAGCTCTTATTCTATTGTTTGTTAAAGAACACTAGATCATATGCAAACTTTGTTTCCACCTTCTCTGCAAATAGAACAAGTTTTTCGTAACATTTGAACTCATGAGATACTAATTCTCTTCGATATCATGGCTTCAGTCCTGAGTATATTAGATTTATCTTTCTATCAAGGTCTCGGATGAAATTTGGTGCATACCATGCCAATCAAGTGACCTTTACTTCATAAGCAACCACCGAGTCATCCTCTATACTCAATTCTACGAATTGGTTTTCTTTTCTAATATGAACCACCTTAGTAATAAATTTCTCAAGAAACGTACCTTTGAATTCATCCCAATAAAGAGAATCAATATCTTCACTATACCTAATACTTTTCACCATCGACATCTACTGATCAGATTCACCCTCAAAATGGTAAACAGTGAGACTAACCTTTTGATGTTCTTAACAACTGATGACCTTGAAAATCTTCTCTAGTGATTTAATCCACCCTTCAGCTAGCATAGGGTCAGATGATCCTCTGAATGACGTAGGATTTTGCCTCATGAAATGCTCCACTACTGACATGTTCATCTATAGTTGATCTCATGCAAGGATACCACCACAATTTAGAGATTGAGTCAACTGTGCCATCACAGCAACAAACTGTTGAATTCCAACTCTGACCATCTTAGGTCGCTGATTTGGAATGTTGTCTTCCACTTTCTGTCATCCCAACATAGTTGTCCTTTTTCCTATGTGGAAAACCATTATGAACATAGAAATATCTTAGGTGATGCAACATGGTAATTTTTAAATGCTATATCATTTCATTATTACCATAAATTAATTTATGGACATTTATTTAACAATACCCCAACTCCAAACGTTATCTAAACCGACCTCTGATACCAACTATATGGACACGGCCTTAAACATTAAATAATATTGAATTAAATGAATAATTCACATTAATGACGTTTTTCGGTTTAGAGTTTCAGAGAATTAGGACATAACCGTTATATCTCAAAATATTACAAAGTAGACACTTCTACACAGTTTCCATGTTTTTCATAATATAAAAACTCTTCAAAAAAATATTCTTTTCTAGTTCTATATTTTAGATAGCATGACATTTAAATGATTTCCTCCTTGACCCTATTCATCTTTAAGTCATGTGAAAACTTTTCAAGACATGGGATGAGTATAAAAAGATCAGTAAGGGTTATAAAACAAAGAAAGAAAACATTTTTTAATAAATACATACAAAAAATTATCTATTTTTATATCCTTATGAAATAATATGATTTTATGAATAAAACATTGAAATTATAAAAGGAAAATTGTGGCATCCATAACACACATATATTGTAGGAAGTTTCGGTCCAATTTGAAGTAGCTGGAGGTAGTGCAGATCAAGTCTCTCAGGAGGGGACAGAGGAAGAGGAAGCTGATGTTATGTAAGGGACTATCTTGGAGGTACCTTTCCAAACCAGTTTTGGGGAAGAAGGGGGTTCGAGCCCTGGAAATCAGGCAGGGGGTACGGATTCTTCAAACCGGAATCCAGTCATCTTGAGAAACAGGTTTGACAGTCTTTACGAGGTAGAGTCGATAGATGAATCATCTGAAGAACTCATTGAGGTTAGTAAGGGCTACTCTGAAGAAGAACCTCATTTGAAGAGTAACAATAGTAATAGGAGGAGGATGGGTAGGAAGGACTACTCCTCCTTGCCACCTCTTATGTGGACCCATTCAGTAAAAAAGACAGTGGATGTGAAGTTGGAAAGCGGGGTTAGGTGTTAGCTAATACCACCTGGTCAACCGGAACTATCCTTGGAATTGATTTTGTGCTCGGATGATGAGGTGACAGAGCAGGTTTTATTTCTCAATGTCTCATAAGAGGATGCAGCCAAGATTATGGGTCGGGCTATTGAAGTGGATATTAATGCAGAGCAATATATATGGGTTGACAAACAAGACATGATCCTGGTTGGGGGCTTCAACAAGGGGATGATCAGGCAAGAGGAGTACATTCAGATCTGGAATAAACTGACTTCTGCATTTGAAGACCTGATAAGGGAGGATCCACACTCTCAGGTATCCACTTTATCCTGGAATGTGTTTAGGTATATGGACTCTGGAAGAATTCAATTGGTTTTCAATGATTCTGCTTTCTCTCTTGATGTGTGTGGAAATTTTAGAGGGTCAGATTGGCTCAGATGGGCTAGAGCATGCTACTTTCTCCACTGCAGGTCATTTGGGACTTGGTTGACTTAGAGGGAGGGCTTTGCCTTCGGGAGGGACCATTCTTGCATGGGATCGCCGAGTAGCCCTTCATTCGAGTTGGCGGTTGCTAACTATTCTTGTATGAGACTGTTTCTGGTTTTCTTTTTGGGGCTATTTGGTGCTTGTTGACCTTTTTGGTTTCTCACTTTTCCTACAAAAGTGTTTTTCTTAATAAAAAAATAATTTCCCGCCCGACCCAACATTGTATATTCCATAAATATCTTAATAGAAAAATCCTCATTTACCTCTATCATATTACGCAATGCATTGGAGAGCTATCTCGGTCTCACCTTTGTCACGGAACCACCCGTATACGTAAATAATTCCCAAGAATCATAACATGACCATAACACATTACATAAGCATAAAAAAAGATAATATTTCCACATTGCAATAAAAAATATCATTTAACGATATTGAAATAATAAATCCATTCTAAAAATCATTTTCAATACCAAAATATATAAAAACAGTACATAGTATTTATATTTTCCTTTTAAAAACATTATGTCTTGTTAAGGAAGCCAAATATCAAATACTACTTGCGACGGCGGAAATGTCGTTGTCATTGCTTACATTAAAAAAACATTAATTTTTTCATTTAGTAATATTATTCTTATAAAAAGATTCCCTATGAATGAAATTAAAAGTAAACGGGTTTTATAAACCATATAAAATAAAGACGTGTATTAAACTAAATATGCCTCAATGAAAGGAGATTGAGTTGAAGACCCTTACCTCATGTCCGACTTGACTCGTTCATTCTGTAATATCCTGACTAATAAATTAATGTTAATTTATACTTTCTTAATAACCCTTTTAGAGTTTATTATTCCTTTTATATCACTTATTACTGTGTTAGAAACATTATGTAATCATTCAAGTTAATAATGGTTGTTTTGTCGATATTTGGTACTTGAGTAAAAAATGAACACCTCATATTTACAAGTTGTCCATGTTCTCAATAGTCCATTATATCCAGAATGATATTCATGATTTAGATATCATATATATCATATATATCAAATATATATATGTATTTATAATAGTACATATCATTTGGAAGAAAGAAATGAAATGCACCGTTCATGGAGACGGTAATCCGTACGTACGCATGAACACTACTTTCTTTTATATTTCCTATTTTAATGAAATTAAACAATAATGATACATAGGTATATTAAAATTCCAGTATAATATAATATATAATATCATTATCTCCATCCTTTATATGTCCCACCTATGGCATTGACGATTCATATCACTTTGACGGGGCGGTAGTCCGGACATCCTCAAATGAAATTATCGCCTTTATCCATAATGGAAATCATAGATGTAAACTATAAAAGAAAAATACTGAAGCATAAAAAAAACATAATCATAATATATATCATATATAAATATAGTTGAATCTTAATAGCCACCTTGATTGGCGGTAGGAGATAATCGTACAATCATCATCTCGTGAGGCGTTAGTTTCCCATCGACAGAAACAATATGTTCTTTATCCATTAGACGGAGGTGTTGTAAGTGTAGTTCAAATAATTCTCATAAAAACAACCTCGTATATTTAGTATACTATTTTTGTTATAAAATAAGGGAATAAAAAGAGTTTAGGGGTTTGAGAAGTAAAAGAAAAGAAAAGATGTTAAGAGAAACTGTAACCTTTAATTTGGGTAACTTCCTTTGGTTTGAACCAAAAGGATTCCTTGAAGTGCCTTATGCCTATGGTAATGCATCTAGGAGGAGGAGAGGGATTTAGGGATATTAATTGGGCACATTTTGAACGATCATAAATTCTTGAGATGTGTGAGGAATTGGTTAGCAGTGAGGGATTTTTATAAGGGGGTGGAGGGTCTCTTTAAGAAAGTTTGATAAAATTATTTTATTATATAAGGATATTCTATTTCCAAAGGACCTAAAATCATTAAAGTAACATATAAGATGTCTCATGGTAGAAATAAAATCATCCAATAAAAATTTTACTAGTTTTGGATGTTATTTTAATATTTATAATCTTATTTATTTAAATGATTTATTAATAAGGTAAACACTGCATCATTATTGTGTCACAAATAATTAAATTTATTTGATATATATAAATTAAAAACAAAATACCATGATGTTGGAAATATTTTTATCTTTCCAAAAAATACTTATAGTCTAAAATATAATTTATATAACTCTTTTTGAAAATTAATTTACTAAAAGATATTTGTTTTTGTCATTTTTGTCATTACTATAAGTTAATTAATCTAAATTTTCATTATCACTCCCATGTGGCTCAATAGGGTCTCACAATCGACCCTAAGATGACCATGGTATTAAATGACTCAACCAATATGGTTTAGAAAAGTGTTAAGGTAATTTTGACGTTTTATATTATTTTTTTTACCTTAAATTACCCAGTTTACCTTTAACCGCGGTAAATAAATGTCAAAAGTTACAATTCACCAAAAATTATTTTCATAATATTGAACCACTTTTTTCTCAATAATAAAAACCATGTATGTCCGATATTCAAAATTCAATTCACAGAAGTATTAAAATTTCATTTAAATGAAAAAGTTCGTTTTTAACTACTACTATGTAGTTTCAATATTCATCAAAAATTGATGTTTTTCAGAAAAATAAGAAAAATTCAGGCTCAGAATTATTTGATATTCCAAATTAGAAAATGATGTCTAATTTTCCAAATTAAAAACATATAATTTGAATTAATTATTTTAAAATTAATTCCTGATGTTAAAACAATTAGCGTGTTTATAAGAAACAATAACTATCCAAAGATTGACACTTGTTTATGTCCTATTTCAAAGTAAAATTAATACCAATTACCAAAATTGGATTAAATGGTAAAAATAAATTCTAATTACTCTTTCAAACCAATTAAAAAGATAATCTGACAATATAATTAAATTATATTAAAATGTAATTTTGAATTAAAATACAATATTTTTCAGTATTCATTAAAAAATGAACTTTATCAGAATAATTCAAAAAATTTACAAAAAGTAAATCATGATATTTCCATTATAAAGAGGGATTTTCTTTGGTCAAATATAATGTATTAAAGTGGAAAAAATTATATTTAAATACTTTTATCCATTAAAAGGTGCTAAATCGACATTGGAATGTAAATTATTCTTAAAATTTGATTCATTCACATTTTAAGCCTCTAACTTTTTATTGGATAATTTTAAATAAATTTAACAAAAATATATAATCATATTGTAGTTATTTTTGTTCATTACCGCCAATACAATGGCTAGGAGTTAACTTCCATTTAAAATAATAATAATATATTATTAGTGTGCAACGTAAGATTCCAAAGAACCCATTGTTGCACATCGGGTATGCTATATTACATAGAAAACATTTTAATGTAAAATTAATATTTAATTCACAAATTTTAATAAACAAGAAATATGTCTTATTCTTTATTTACCCAGGATGTTACACATGGGCTGGGTGGGATGATAACATTCACTACTGGTTTGTATCTAGATTATCATGGATCATGTCATTCATATTTTCCACTTGTATTTGATAATTTCAGAATGATCGTCCTAGACGGAATTTATGTTTTACCTCCTATGACACAGGTTTAGTTACATATAAATATTGTTCCATGAGTTTCACTAGTATCGATTCCTCCTTTTAATATGGCTACTATAGATTTGAAAGAACATAGGAGGTTGCTAGAGGACATGGATGAAAAAGGTTTTATTCGAACCATTACATATACAAGGGTTTTTGAAATCCTTTTACGATAAAGTCATATAATACCCTCACTCAATGTGGGGATTATAAAAAATTTTACAAGTTCACTGCTATAATCTAATATCCTTATCCAATGAAATAATTCATTTTTGATCAACTATGAGGTGCTCGGGAGGTCTCAAAATATAATTGGAGACATGGATATCATTAGGTTTTTTTCATCCTATTGACATACTGTGTATATATTTTCCTAAAATTAATTGTTAATATCTGTTTTTAGTGATGTCGTTCAGTGTAATGATGAACTCCTTGTTTTTTACTTTTCTATTGAATATAGAATTCCATCAATATCAAAAGTCATTTTTTTGTTATTTGATGATGATATATTGGTGTATTCTCAAAATATACCAAACCATACTAAAATTCATAATATTTTTGTTAGACACATTGAGGGTGTGTACTATATATTCACTGATCATAATTTTCCACTTATTGCTGTATAATATTCACTTCCTATGTCATATTATCTCAGAGACATGAGTATATGTTTAACTACACAAGGTGAGAGAAATAGTTTCAAGGGATCATCCTAAGAACATCGTTGAAATATGTGGTTTTTGGATATTTTTTTATATTACAGGAAATTCATACAAGAGTTCTCATTCTTATCAGAAGCTCTGATTTTCTTGACTGTGAAGAGTGTGTTGTTTGGATGGACAGATAAATACAAGTCATCTTGTCAACAACTGGAAAGGATATTGACATCAGTTCCAGTATTAATACATCCAATGTCTGGAAAGATCAGCATAGTGTATTATATTGCATTACGTATTTGTATTGGAGTTGTTCTGATTTAGCATATAGGGTCTTGGTGGTTGGTTCTCATCATCAAATGACACAGAAGTGTAATTACCTTATGCATGTTCTATAGTTGTATAAAGTTTTTCATTATTTAATCTATTTGATACAGTAATTACTGGTATATAATTTTAGGATGTGCACAAATTATAAATAATCAAGTAAATATTTACTTGGAATGATCTGAATCTAGCCCAATGAAGGTGTTTTGAGTACCTATTGTATTTTTTTCATTGATCTTTCCTATACCAATGGAATGGGAAATGATTCTTTCAACTCATTAAGAAGGAAGAATTAGATATAGGTAGTTCATATGGCCAGTTGTGAGTAGAATATTATGGGTTTTAAGATATTCACTTGGTGGTGTTGGATGGATAGGGGTATAATTTTCTTTCTTCCTTATATGTAACCTCTACCCCACTAGATCGTGTGAGGATGATTTTGATTTCAAATTACATGGGACTAGTTCTACAGTATAGTGTTGTAGGTGGGGACCTAGATCTTGTATTGATTATCATAATGGATGAGATATTTTATATACATGTTTTCATTTGGATTCCATAGGATATATGAGAGGATATGATGTGGTAATTTCATTCCTCAGTTCATGAAGTACATCTCGATATCCCCAAGATGTATCATGACTTGCGCCTTCAGTACTACTAGTTGGGTTTTAATCATGATGTATGTGGTTTTTTTACAATATGTAACACTAATAAATAGGTGAACATGGATCATCAACGACTAAAAAAGATTTTAAATGAGTTTCATAATCCCGATTGGAAATTTGATGATGTAACAATAGATTCTATTACCGGTTTTCTAATGTCATCTCAATGCAGTGATACTATTTGTTTTTTTTTTGACATTCACATGATCGAAGGTCATATTCTACCAATCAGGGAGATGTTCATAGTTGATGATATTGGGAAACTCTATATCCTTGAAATGGTGTGTCTTCAAGGGGTCCCACATACTATCTATTTAGATAGGGATTCTTAGTTGTCATTTAATTTCGTAAACAGATTGCATATGGCTCTTGGTATAAATGTGCTTATAAGTAGATCAATAACCCCTATGATATATGGAAAGTCATAGTGTATGGTACATTTTCTTAAGGAAATTATTATATAATTAATATTGGATGTTGGGGGATTTTCAATGAGTCATATACCCATAGTTTAGATTTCATAAAATAATTGATATCATGAGAATATATAGATGGAACATTTTGAGGATTTTTACATTCTTCCAAGTCGATTTCCACTATACTAGGACATCATCTTGTGTAGGATAATTTTTAGTAGGTATAGTTCTTTTAAAATAGGATGGATACTGTGAATCCATTGCATAATTCATACACTAATCGTTGTTAATGACCTTTACAGTTTGATGTTAGGAATCATTTATTTTTTCATTTCTCATTGAGGCCGAAAAATAGATTGATTAAAAGATAGGGTAATATTTCACCATAATATGTCAAGACATTAAATATTATAGCTATAGTGAGGTTGGTATCCAAATGTTTGTAGTTAGCTAATAGGTATTAAGTCATTTATAACATCATCCCTATAACTCAAGTGTGTTGTTATCGCTCAGATCAATCCCACACTCAATAACTTGATGAGGTGGAATAACTGGTTGATGAGTCCTTTGAGAAGAATCTCATATGAGTGATTTAAAGGACCATAAATGTTCAATGAGTATATTTAGTTCATATAGTACTGGTTACAAGGAATCAAACCCATTAACATGAAATGACATAGGAGTGGATGGCTTATATACGAGATTTGCGGCTAGAGTTTTTCTCTGCCGATGCATAACTACCAATGGAAGGGCCATTCATGGATGAATTGTTTTAAGAGAAGATTGTGAGATCACATGTTTAATATTATGGAATGTATATTGTTTGGTTTAAATTCATTTTAATGGCCCAGAATGAGTTCCCATTGAGGACTTTGGTGTATATGGGGTGTCTGTGGCTTGTTCGAATCATAAATCCATGATTTTTTTTAAATTTAGGTAAGCTAAATTGTTAGTAGAAACCATGTGGGGAAGGCTGCATATTAGGAAAAAACCATGTTGTGAATCCCAAATGGTTTGTCTAACTATGATGGGACTATATAGTGTGTTTTAGGAGCACACACAATTTGAGGAATCAATGCACACTAGGGAAAATTCCCATACAATGGGTTCATAAATTTTTGACAGTGACTGAGGCATGTTTTGAGAACAGTTAAGAAAATTTAATGTTGGAAACTAACCAAGGTTTCCCTTATAATAGAAGAGTTCATAAGGTTGGTTCACAATTTATCTAATTATGTGGCACATTTTTTTGCATGAAATTAAAATGTCACCTTGAAGTTATTTTAAACTTGTAACAATTTTATTTATTATTCAATTGGATAATGGCTGTCATTGGGAGCTCCTTTGGAATAAAAATCCAAAGTCTTTGGTGCAGATTCTCTGTCAGATCTATCAATTCAACGCTTTTAGGCTTTTTGGATTCATGTAGGTCTATTCCTTGATCATCCTGAAGTAATTCATCATTTGATTTAGTATATACAGAGTTATTTTGAAGCAATATAATATGACATTTTATTAGTTCCTTCATTCATTCTATGTTTTCTCTCCAACTAGACCTAATATAATTTTGATATTGGATGATTTCTCTACTATGGACATATTTAATGTGGTATATTACATTCGAATGAGTTTTGAGATTATCTGAATAGTTTCATTTATTCCACAGGCCTGAATTTTTTGAAGATACTCTTATTATAATTTCATTAAATGTTTAAATTGTATGTGACCAATTGGGAATTAACACTAGCTCTTTTATGGTTTTTTGTGGTTATGTATCAATCCTAGGCCTCCCAAGGTGAGTGGCTTTGTAATTTCCATTTTTTATACCATCTATGGGATGCTAGTATGATTTCTATGTTACAAGAGTTCCCATTATAAATTGAATTAGAATATTAGAATATTTTGGTGCCTTTTTTCCCTTGTGACAACGTGCTGTATGTTGATTAAATTGTTAAATGGATTTTATAGAAATTGTGTAAAAGTTTATATGATCTCATGAAATGTATATAATTTTGAGTTAATGAAATAACGTGATGACTTGATATGGAAGTGGATTACTTATTTTTTATGTCATAGATCCACATTTCATTAGATTCCACAGACATTTCTCCCGTGGATATATGTTTTTATAATTTATTCCTTGGACCTTTTTACCCCCTAGTACTTTATTATGTTAGATTCCTTGGGCCTTTCAACCACATGGATATGAAATTATTGAAATCACATTGGAATGTGTTGTTGAGATTATATTTGGACTCCACCCAAGTCTTTCAAAAGTATACATCACGATGCTTCTTGGAAATGAAGAAGATGCCTTGAATTTCTCTACATTATATCTAGCCTTCATGTTCTGACACATCTTATTACAAGATGTGGCCATTGTGGACGTGGAACTTTGGATTATACAGCGTGGACATGATGATTTTATACACTGGTTATATGTAATGGTCTTGATGGATTATTATGAATGTTTTATAGATAGACCTGGTATATGTATCCAATTGGATTAGATAGGTAAGAAAACATTACTAGTAAATTATATTTTACCACTACCCTTGATATGGGGGCATTGATTGTTGTTTGTAGGGTTCCTTGTTTTCCATGAATGGTTAAATATTAAAGTACCAAATATTTCTTGGGTACTTTGTCTTCATTTTTCATGTATTTTTTATATACCCTAAACACTGATTTATCTTGTATTTCTTGTATTTAATATTTTATTGACACCATTGGTGGTGGCCTACTGTGGGATATATAATACCATGTTCGGGGTTCAATGGATACATGTTCATTCATCATTAATAAGGGTAGGGATCTAAGAAAGCACCCTCCCTGTGATTATAGATTTATTGTTCTTAGTAACAGTGGACACCATACTGAGCTGAGGAGTATGATTCTATCTTGAGATAATGTTTTTTGATCTTTTTGATATTTAGATATGTGTATTGTACTAGATTCTCGTATACCAATTGTATAGCTTTGTAGAGACATGACATGACATGTCATTTTGCATGGGATTAATTTTGGAATTATTTATATAATCTTACATTGGATTTCATCTTATTTGTGATTTATTTAATATTTATTTTATTTATAATTACTATTATTCCTCTAGGATAAACTCTAACACAATGGAATAGTCCCTCAATAGACAAGCATTAGGGCTTCGTTAATAGTCAGTAACTTCTAGCATGTAAGGAGGGGTGCATGAGGCCAAGTGACACGATGTCTTGAGGAAACATTTACAGGAATCTGATTCAGGATGATACAACACATATTGACAAATTCAATTTATTTATTATATTGTTTTTTCTTTTGTTTTTTAATTTTTATAAAAAAGGAATCGGTGTTGGATTATTTCATCTATTTTGGAGATTAATGATTTTATTTTAATAATAAATTAAATAAATTACATAACCTCTCTAGAAACTGTTGAAAAATATTATATACTGATTTACATATAATATTATTATTATTTATAATCCAATATCTATTCATGCTGGAGTTTATTGCATCGTTCGTGAAGGTGGTTAAAACAACCTAACCATGAACTCACAATATCACAAAGGGTGTGTTGGGAATTTTTTTAATATTTTAAATATATAAGATTAGTGATATAATTTGATTTACAAAATATCATAAACCATATTTTATGTTGTTTAGATAATGAATTGAAATATATATGAAAAATAAAAAAAATCATCATGGATGCAGAAGTCTACACAATTCACGGTTGATGTTTTCATTTCCCAAAAAAATAAGAGAGTATGATGTTGTACTATAAATTGTCCATAAATAAATTTTCTTTATTACATATGTTAAATATATTAAAAAATTATATCCTCACGACCAACTAAGAGAGTTTATGTCGACAAATGGATGACCTATATTTATGGATAGAGTAGTTCATACAAATTTATAAAAGATATATTTATTTATAACTCAATTGAATGGAATAAGTAAGGGTTCTTTCCTTAATATAATATCACCCAATAACTTCAATGATTAATTGGTTATTATATTATTGCGTTTAGATCATATTTATATGGCGATGATTATGATGTAAAGGATATGGTTTAAGTGATTTTAACATTTGGACAACTGACATTCTCTTGAAATTATCCTAGAAAATGAGTGGAAAAGACTATCTAGATGATAACAAAGTATTATAAATATTAGATAGGTTACTAGGAGTACTGAAAATGTATATTTAGATGAATAATTTGGATTCAATATTTGAAAAATGAGGTAGTGTTGGTGTATAACTTTTATAAGTCAAGTAAAGAGAAGTTTTTTCATGAAAATCAATTATTTATCAACAATTGAATGAATCTATTAAAAGTTCAAAGACTCAATATGTAATAAGTAATTGATTTAGGGATTTTATATAGTCATAAAATAATCTATCTATCATTTAAACACATATTTTTAAAAAACCATATCTCTTTCCATTAGGTTTTCACTTTTTTTCATTTTCTTTTTCCCTATGTAACTAGTTTTTATAATAATAATATAAGTTTTACTGAAAGTGTAAATAAACACACAATATATTATTTTGGGGTGATGAAACTAAAATTGAAAACTAATTAATCTATTTAAATATATAATAGGGTAAATTTAACTTTTAAATTAAACAATTTAATATATATAAAAAGTTTTTAATAAAAAAAGTTGTTTTAATCATATATTGTCCTAAATTTTATATAGTATTGATTACACATTTAATGGGTCAAAATAATTTTATAAATTTTTTAAAACAATATATTTAATTTATTTATTATGTGAATGAATTATTTTAATAGAAAAAAATCACACAATATTAATAAAACATTCCATTTAAAATTACAGTTTTACCAATATAATGGTCATTCACATTAATCATTGTAATCATACATTTACACAAAAAAAATGAAGTTAAAAAAATTATATTACAATTTATTTTTGACGTTAATATGAAATATATTTTCATATGTCTAATTTTTAGATGTTATGAATACTTATTTTGAATATAAGTGAATAAAAACTATATTTAGAGTAAAATATTACTTATATTTTCATAACATTAAAGGTTAGTTTTAAAAATTCATATTAGTATGTGGAAAAGATTTATTTTCCCTCATAAATATTTATTTATATATATAAATTATTCAAAAAAATTATTTGACTCAGGTATTATGAAAGTTTCATGCAATAAATGGTATTAACAAAATCGATATTTTATTAACTATTCACAAAAGAATAACTATTTAAGAAAAAAATCAATAATTCACAATATAATAATTTCAACAAGATGAATTAAAATTTTTCTACCATTTTTTAAAAATTAAATTATAATTTCTATATATTCCTTTTTTAATTTAATATAATACATATAAATAAAAAAAACATTTATTTAAAAACTCCATTTTATAAATTTGAGTTTTCTTCATACTAATTTTATTCATTTGTAATTGATTGAAATATATTTAAGTAATATTAGTTATATGAGTCCTAATTTTTTTATTTTCTAATAAGTAATTAATTTTTTCATAACATTTTTTTATTTTGAATAATTTATAAACATTGTATTTATTTGAAGAAAAAAAATTATAGAATTAAATTTCATATTGTTACATTCTTCCCCCTTTAATAAATTATGACCTCACAATTTTTATTATAACTCACTAATAATTGTAGGTGAGGGTATTGTTATTATATTTATCATTCAGGATATAACCTATTATATGGAATCTATCTCACTCAATTTGGAAATATTAATTAACATATATTTCCTCAAACAAAATTAATCTTACAAACATTCATTTATGAATGTATGTGTATATCCTAATCATAAATTGTCCACAATATAAATTTTGTAGGATCATATGAATCACCAAGACATTAAAAACGATTAAATTAGACAATCCTCAAAAAATTTATCTACCTTTAACCCATAAATATAATAGACTACTAGTACATAATGTCTCACGCTAGTTGATATATATAATAATAAAAAAAGTGGAATAATCATTAACATAAATCTTATTGATCCATTTTCCATTATATCAATATTCCATTCCAATACAATCAATATTATCTAAATCACTTTTCCATAAATCACTCAACCCATCAATACATCTTCATCAAGAATATAGTATTGATAAGGGTTATCTATGCCTCAATCATGTGTTGTTATTTATTCATCCATTAAAATATACCCTATCATTCAATAAATTATCAAGGTTATTGATTCTACTTATTTTATGTTTCCAAAATATTGAAGTGGAAAAAACAACGATTCTTAGATATTTCACATAATCCCCATACCTTGAATAATATTCCAGAATATCATTAATAAATTACAGTTATTTTTAATAATATCTTAGACCATAAAGATTTAATTTTTATTCATACTTCATAGACACAACCCTGTTTATGATAAATTAACACTTATTTTCAATAACAAAATTCCAATATTTAATTAATCAACCATTTATGTATGATCATTTATTAAGTTATAAGACATAAAGATTTCTAGATATATAATTTTCCTATATTCATTTTTTGGTTCTTATTTCATCGAAATATTAAAAACAATATAAAGGTTACAATCATATCAAAAATATGAATATAATAATATATCTATAAAGATGAATTTCCAAATGATAGTGTAATTTTAATCATATGATGCTTTTTAATCATCGTATGACTATATTTGTTCCATCATTGTTAATGCATGGATATTTTCCTATTATTTTCATTATGTTGATTATATAACATTGGACTCATTTCATTCATAATGGATTAATAAAGATAATGTGAACTATACACAGCATATCCATTGAATGTATCTGACCAGGTGTTCAAATGACCCAATTTTTCTTATAGTATGTTATGATAGAGATACTACTAAATTCTCCATTTTCAGGGTCATTACCCCTATTTATATCAATTATAGATCCTTTATCTACATTTATCATTCATACATGAATGAATTTATTTGAAACACACAAAATATGTACTTTATTAAATATAATCATGTTATCCAATAACTAGACAAACCCCTTAGACATATCTGTTGAGTTTTTATTGATTTTATCTAATCTTAATCACTAAAAAATTACTATAATATTCCTAATAAATTATTAAATAAACCATTTATACAAATTGAGTTCCCAAAAACATGCACCCTTGGGTTCGATTCAAAAAACACATATTTTTAAAAATTACCATTGGCAACACCAGAAATAATCTCATATTGAGTTGCAAAAGTTCCACAATATTTTTAAATCTGAAAATTATATGTCAATACATAGAGAACCTTTTGTATTAATTATATTTATGAGTAAATATATAATAATTTTATTTTAAAAAACCTGTGAACATTTCTTATAAATAAAACTCTACTATACTCCCTTATAGTATTAAAAAATGAAACACATTTCACTATAACATGGGGAATGGAATTATAAGAAATTGATGAGTTCAGATTGAATGTAATGGAAAAAATATCAACATTTCATAAAGTGTAATATCAAAATATAATGAAAAAAATGGGAGGGAGTGAATTGTTTTATTTAATAGGGAATGAATGAATATGAGATGTCTATAAATACTAATTAAATGAAATGTAATATCAAATTACCAAACATATATCATAGGAAGTGATTTTGGAATTACGATATGTTAAAAAAAATAAAAATTTCATGAAAAAGAAATATTCCATGAATGTGAAACATATAACATCAAATGACATTTATTTTCAAACATTTTTCTATTAAAATTAAATCAATCTCATTGAATTTAATCTTCCCCCATATTATTTTTTGAAAAAAATTCAATGCATCATGTTTTAAAAAAAATAATTTCAATGATTCCTATTTTGAACATAAAGTTGTATATAATTCGTGTTGGGAAAAAACATTTGACACATTATGTTTTGAAGAAACAGAATATGCACACATAATATCATTATCTCCAGAGATATAAATTCTTAACCAATTAATTGGAGTTCTTTAATGTACCCAACCAATCCTAATATGTTATTGTACATGAACTATCTTAATTATTTATTGGAAAACTATATTATTGATTTATTAGACCCAAAACATCATAGATATTTTTCAAACCTAAACTATTAATTGGTTTTATCTGACCTATACCATCTCAGGGCTTTATCAGACCCAAACAATATTAGGGATTAACTATGCCCAAAATTTATCACAATGAAAATACATACACATGTTTTCCAAATATAAAATAATTAAGATATCATAACATGAAGAAAAAATTGAATAAAAATGGATATTACATATTTTCTATTTAAGATCCCCACAATTCACCACAAAAAAATTAAAACAGATGATACCCATAATCTTACAAACGGAATATGGTATTTTATTAGAGCATTCAGAAAATGGTTCAATAAAATTTTCTCCTATCTTGCCCAACCTACTATGGCTCATCTGGTTTGTAGTAAGGTGACAATTAAATTCTAATACAAAAACTAATATGCAAGGAGCTAGTGAATATTGACTAGTAAGCCTAACATACACATGGAATCATTAGAATAATGTCCTTATAAACATGAAAAATGTCCCCAAAAACCCATTCAATGATGATGTCAAAGTATAACCGATACCATGTTCTTAAACACATCAATATCTTACAGTCATACACTACAAGAAAACCGACGTTTAGCGGCGGTTTTTGGCGGCGGTTTTTAAAACCGCTGCGAAACGCGTTTCGGGCCGCTATTTCGCGGCGGTTTTTAAAACGGCCGCGAAAAAACCCCCGCTACACGGAAAAAAAATATTATTTTTTATTATTTATATTATTTTTTTTAATTTTATTCGAGGATTAGCGGTGGGTTTTTAAAAAACCACCACGAAATAGCGGCGGTTTCGGTAAAACCGCCTCGAAATGAAAGGAAAAAATAAAAAAATATGAGAAACCTCGAAATCACTAAAATGACCATAACTTTTGATCAGGGCATCCGTTGAAGCGCCACGACCAGTCAAATAGAAGCTCATGAAGAGATATAGAGGCACGTTTAATCACAACCGTGAAACAGTATAAGGTGTGAATGATATGAGAGTTATAAGAAAGTTGAAAAAAGTTCTCCAACTTCAAACGACCATAACTTTCGCTTCGGGTGTCTGTTTGGGCTCAAATACATATCAAATCGAAGCCAATTTCCGTCACCGGTGTCCCGTCGAAGTTGTCTTCAAACAGACCTAACTTTCGATCCGCGTGTCAATTCGGCCTCCTCCACCTGCGAGATC